>CM066031.1:1697765568-1698303068 GCA_033557465.1 Ichthyophis bannanicus
AACATACCGTCCCTAGAAGCAATATCTACATAAAAGCAGACACACCACGGCACATTTTAGATGAGCTTTGAGATGCTAAGTTATCAGTGAATTGTGCCAGTATTTTAGAAACAGTTCCTCTAAAGGTGAGACCATTTCTAAAATACTAATATGGAGGTGCGAGGATGTGCTGTATATCTACATGCCTTCCCTATATGAAATATGGAATGCACATGTAGGTTTTGTCCCACCCAGGACATGCTTCCTTGAAATTTGAATGTGGTATGACTAGATATGTGAAAACTGGAGCCTTTCTAAAATGTCCACTTCCATATGACTGTAACTTAACCTATTCATATGTCTGTTTATACATATGTAAATCACAAATAAGGCTTCTAAAATAATCCTCTAAACACATAAACATACATGAAGTATATAACATATAACAATAAACACAAGGATTCATAGCCCATGGCATGCAGCGGTGCTGTTTTCCTTCTTTGTCTTAAATCTGCCCAAAGAAGCACTATTTTTAATGTGGTCAAAAATACATGCATTAACCCCATGTGTACCTTTTAGCAGTTTTAAGCAGGGCAATGTTCTGACAGAGAAATTTATTCAGCTACATTGCTATTTCAATTTCTTCCCCATCAGTGATTTATTTATTTATTTACATTCTCTTATATACCGTACTATTCTGCATCAGTGCGGTTTATATTGAACAAACTGAAATTACATTGAACAGGGCATTATAACTTGGAGATAACTATTTTACAGGGAACATGGGCTATGGAGGGTTAAGTGGCTTACCCAAGACCACAAGGAGCACCTGTGGGACTAGAAACCCCAGTCCTTCCAGCCCAAGGTTGCTGTCCTCTAGTGGGATTTGAACCCCTGACCTTCAGTACCTTGCCTCAACCACTAGGCTACTCCTCCTCTCCATGATGAAGAAGAAATTGAAATAGTTACAACTTTAACCTACTTGTATCAACAATCAAAGAAAGGACAAGCAGTCAAGAAATCCAATGACACATTGCTCTTGACAGAATGGTTATGAAGGACCTAGACAAGATTCTCAAGAGCAGAGATATCTCTCTTCATACAAAGATTCGACTTGTCCAAGCCACTGTATTTTCAATAACATCATATGGATGTGAAAATTGGACAGTGAAAAAGATAGACAAGAAGAAAATTGATGCCTTTGAATTATGGTGCTGGCGATGAATACTGTGTATATCATGGATTGCCTGAAGTAAAAAACAGTCAGTACTAGAGGGGATCAAACCTAAGCTTTCCTTAGAAGCTCAGATGACAAGACTTGAAGTTGACTTCAACTTTCATACTTTGGACACATCATGCGAAGAGAGAGACCATTAGAAAAAGACATAATGTTTGGCAAGATAGAAGGTGAATGCAAAAGAGGAAGACCAGCAATGAGATGGATCGATACAATAACAGTAGCTATGGGTGCCACTCTATCAACAATGCGCTGCCTGACTGAAGACCGAACACAGTTTAGGTCAGCAGATGGTCGCCATGAGTCGACACTTACTTGACGTACTTAACAACACCGCTATTTATTGTGCAGATGGTATTGGAAATTGTCTTTGAAATTTCCGTCAGTTTTGTATTGTAATCTTAATTTCGCATAGATTGTTTAGGTCAGAAAAACAGCCAAGCTCGGATGTTTGCAATTTGCAACATACAGTATTTTAAAAAGGCTCACATTTTGTTGGTGTGTAAGGCCTGTCTGGCTTTGAAAAGGTGCTTGATGGTGCAATGGTTGGGGAGAGAGTCTCCGTCGATATCACATTGGCAGGTGAAAATGCATGTTAATGGATGTTCTGCTTCAAATGGAATGTATGATGGCTATAACATCTGGATGGAAGAAGAAAAAACTATTCTTGAAGGTTTGGCAGCCACGCTACCAGAACATTGGAGACAAGAGATGATTCAATTCCTTGTTCTATAGAGGGGTCGGGGTGGGGGGGGGGAAGAGTTGGGGAATGGGCTAAGGGGGGTTGGAGGCTTTGCTCTGTTTGATAACTGTGACTTCCAGTTTTGAGTTTAAATATGGCAATATTCCTTTATTTGTATAATCAATAAGAATGACTGAAACTTTAAAAAGGATAACTGAATGCAGAGAATTATGTAGATTACATTTAAAGCCATGGGAAAAAACATGTACTGTATTTGGTGGTATGTGCCACTGAAACAGACATTTTACAAGAAAAAGTACGAGAGAGCCACCACTAATTCCTTGGTACATGTAAGCGTGGGCACCTACATGTGTAAGCGGCAAAGCTACTTATTTGACAACAAGACTACTGCAGGACTACCAAAAATGCAATGTGTGCCTTTGAGTCAGTCCTGACTCCTGGTGACCCAGAAGCTCCTGGGTTTTCTTGGCAGTGTCACTGGAAGTAGATTGCCAGGACTTTCTTCTGAGGCAATGGAGGGTTAAGTGACTTGCCCAAGGCCACAAGGAGTGCTAGTGGAAATTGAACCCTGGTTGCTTGGTTACCAAGCCAGTGTTCTAACCACTAGGCTACTCCTCCACTCTGCAGGGCTACCATGAGGGGGATTTAGGCACCATTTCAAGCCCAGATTCAATGGAGTAGGAGTGAACAAGGATTGTTCCTGTTCTCCACCCATTAGCCACCAACTTGGGAGAGTCTGTTGGGAGGGAGTGGAAATTATTTTTGCTGTGGGACTGAGAGATGATTGTTGACAAATAGAGACCCAAGGGAAGGAAGTTTTTTTTCCTACACCACCAACTCCTTTACATTACTGCAATTACTGTAGGAATATGCGATGTTCCTGGCTGCAGCAATTCAAACTTCACTTTACCACGTAGCTAAGGTGCAGAGGTACCATAGGTTAATGACAGCATGGTAAATTCAGCTGCAGTAAACTTGTAAAGTTTGCTGCATCCTAATAACACTCCCTCAGAATCTGCTACCTACACATGTAAATGCTGATACTTACACATGCAAGAACCAGATTTTGCAAAACTGCAATTCCGATGGAACCAGTTAAGGAGTCAAGCTCTAAAATTATTTGCTGTTTGAGGTGGTTTTGAACACCAGAGAGATCAACATAGTTCACTCCTCAGTCACTGTTCCAAACTGTAGGTCCAAATGAACAGTGAGCTGATAGTTAAGCATGCTTCAGAGCAACTGTAAATTGAAAATGTATGCACCTTTCTATTACAAAATAGGACATACAGTACATAAGAGCAAATGATATGTCATACTGGGTCAGACCAAAGGTCCAGCAAGCCCAGTATCCTCTTTCCAACAGTACCTGTAAGCTTCCCAAAAGGTGCACAGATTCCATGCTGCTTATCCCAGGGGCAAGCAGTGGATTTTCCCATTCCGTTTTAATAATGGTTTATGGATGTTTCCTCCAGGAATTTGTCCAAACCCGGCTTTACTAACAGCTTTTACTACATCCTCCAGCAAAGGTCCACTCAAACCACAAACTGAACACGGCCCCTTCAAATCTGTGCATGCCGGATGCAAGTAATGCCTTTTTTCAAATTGCTATGTCTACATGTTGTGAGACCATGCCGGTCCTAGGCGGTTGCCTAGACCCGGGATAGCCTGGAGTTGTGGTAAATAAAGGACACTGTAGTCGTGATCCAAATGAAATTAAAGTTGGGTTTTATTCCCCTTCCCTTGAGGATGTCGTAGAATAAGGGACAACATAAAGAACGGTTGTTTTCACCAGGGTAAAGGATGTTTAACCAATAATAATCATGCTTCCTTCCAGCAATAAAGTCCAACACTTTTCAATGTGCAAAATACAGTTTCTTTCTTGCTCTTTCCGTTTAACAAAGACTCTCTATATCATCAGTCACGCATACAGCACATTCCATCAGTTCAGGGATATTTTCTGAGCTATTGCTCTCCCATTGCATAGGGCTAGGACCTGCCCCTGTATAAGGACACTGAGCCCCTATGAAGCTGCTCTCTGTATCTTGCCCTGGGGATACCTCAGTTGCCCCCAGTTGGAGCTGCTTTTGTAAGTCCCAGATATCAGGAGCTGTGCTGGGGATTTCTTCCCACGGCTTGGGCCAATAAGAGTTCCCTTGCCGGTTATAAGCCTGGCTTCTATCCCGGAGACTCCCTTTTCTCCCCTTAGCAGAAACAGGGTACTTATCTATTCCTTTGGAGAAGATGGTCTCAAACTCCTCTGTCTCCAGCCAAGGCTTTCTTTCTGCCCTGCAGCCTGCTCTTCTGTGGGAACCCTGGTTACGATGTCTGGCTGAAGGAAACTCACTTCCTGCTTTCTGTGTGCTTCTTTGGACGTGACCTCTGCCTCCTGTTAACTGGACAGTTTGCCTTGGTGTGAGGACCCCTCTGGCTGGGAAGACCTTGCTGCAGTTTTGCTTATCCCACCTGGGTTTGCCAGCCTGCCTTTCTCCAGCCCTGGTTCTCCAAGGTAACGTGTCTTCCTGCAATTGCTTGGGATTTCTACTCTCACCTTCTCTCCAAGCCTGCCTGAAACAGCAGTCAGAGTTCCTTTGGTCTCTGCTTTCCTCCTGGCATTCAAGCTCCGGCTCCCGCCCTAATCCAGGCTCCAGCTTCCACTGCCAATGCTCATTCTGCTGCTTCCAATTCTCTTTCTCCTTTCCAATCTGCTTCCCACTCCAACTCTGTCTCTGTGAGATTCCCCACCTGCTTTTATCTCTCAGCTCCTCTAACGTGGAATATGAGTCTGAGTCCAGGTGAGCCTGATTGGCACTCTCAATTCTTACTGCGTCACTACACCCATGTGGAAAGTTTATTTTCCTTTTCCCTGCCTCTCTGCACTGTGAATGCTGCAACTGCCCCTGAGGCTACAAGGTAAGCTCTTCTTCCTTTTCATTTCTTAATATTTCAGGGTTTGTGCTGTCTACCTCATGACAATGTATACTGGTGATTTACACAAGCAATTGGTGAATTATTTTTTTTTTACATATGTAAAACATCTAATATTGACTCCTATATGAATCAAGATGTATGGGCAACAAAACTTCAGGGCTTTTCTGAAATAGATAAAATGCTAATGCTATTTCATGCAAACCTTTTTTCTTGAGTAAGACGGCAGAAGTGAAGAAGGGCTTTTACTGTCTCTCAGTCATGATTTCTTCTGGATTGGCAGATAAATATTTATCCCGTAAACATTACCAAAAGTAATGGGAATTCTGGAAATTCCATGAAATTTGATTACATTTCTGATAGAACCATTAACATTATAAAGTTTCACAATATTTTTATATGACTTTTAAATAACCCTCTGGTATATACTATAGGTTCAGGCTTATTTGTCAAGAAAACTGGCTTCTTGTTAGAAAGAACTCATAGACCCCCGTTCCAAGTGGTGCATGTCCGGGCCGTCAGTCCATCCGAAAATGTGACAGGCTGAATGTGTACCCAATTCTGCACCTGTGGGAGCTAGACATTCCCGCGGATGCAGAATCGGGAACATAGACAGGTCAGGCGTGCCCCAATTCTGCTGCGCGGGACATCAAAATATATCCCTGTACAGCCTTGCCTATGTTTCTGCTGGTATAGAAAAAACCCCTGAGGTCTGGACAAATCAAACACCACAAAAAAAAACCAACACAAAAAAACCAAACCTTTACCCAACGACCCAAAAATAAATAACCCAAAATATTTTTGTCGGAGCTAGCCGTAGGAAGGTCGAAAGAGAAAACGACCTACACCAAGCGGGCAGCTACTTTTTACTCATATGGTTCTTCACCAAAAATAGAAATTATAAACACACAATAACTTATCTCAGTTCATAGGCGCTAAATAGGAGAATCTGCTGCACGACGCGCACGTTTCGGGCACCTTTGCCCTGTTTCAAGTGCAATATCCCAAAATTTTCATCTTTAGCAGCCTTGCAGAAAAAACGCCATCATTGCAGGTTAGGTCTGAATTACAATGGCCGATCCACTTTTTTTAAAAGGAAGAACCAACCAATCAGAAGATGAGAAAATCCCACATGATGGGAATCCCAAATTAGATTGGAGAAACAGAACAGTGACGACAGCTCTATTCACAAAAGGCTCTGCCAGTCAATCTCTCAATTTAAACCACCCGGCTCTACCGTATCAAGAAGAAAAATCCAGCACTGTTCAAGATGTTGAAGATGATCTTCCCTATGTCCTCTTCGAGGGTTGTATGGAACATGATCTATTATAGACCATCGAAGTTGATCAAACTGGTGAGACTGATCAAGGCAGTGAGAAACCAAAGGTGCCGATAAAACTCCACGGCGATGACGAGAGGCATGTTCCATTAGCCGACGTCGCATGGGACGAATAGTCTGACCAATGTATAGAAGGGAGCATGGACATTGGATTAAATACACAACAAAGGTTGAATCACAATTAGCGTCCCAACGACGTCGATAAATCTGATGTGTTCTTGGATGACTCCATTCTATGCCTACCATCGTTAAGGTGCAATAAGCACAGCTTTGACATGCAGAATGGCCATGAATCGGTTCTTGATATACAAATCGGTCCTCCAGCAAGGATGTCTGCACAAGACAATCACCCAAATTACGACCTCTTGAGAAGGCAATCTGCAAAGGCACATTAAAGCATTCATGAAGCTTTAGAATCGCCCAAAGAGATTTGAGAATACGCAAAACTTCAGTACTCCGGTCAGTATATGGTAACACACCTGTAATCTTCTTAGCATCAGATGACATTGTCGCAGAATAGGCAGGATCAAGCAACCATTCCTTATGAATATACCGTGCCCTGAGACTACGGCAGCAGGATAACCCCTAGATAGCAAATGACTTCGTAGATCTTGAGCATGTTCCTTGAACGCCTCTAGCGATTGACAGAGGCACCGTAGACGTAAGAACTGCCCAAACGGGAGACCACGTTGTAAAGGACCAGGGTGAAAACTATGATAGTGTAAAAGACTGTTTCTTTGCACCGGCTTACGATAAAGGGAGGTGGATAATTTCCCATTTACAAAAGAAATCTGAAGATCCAGAAATTCAATAGTAAAAAGCTCAATATGTTCAGTAAATTTTATATTAGGTTTTAACCCATTTAACCAAACTATAAAAGAGTGGAGGGATGCCATATCCGACGTCCAGATGAAAAAAATATCGTCCAAAAAATGCCTCCAGAATAGCACAAATTGATACACTACAGATTTTTCTATCTGAGAGACTTCCATATCTGCCAGATATAGAGTAGCTATTGATAGGGCCATCGTGGCCCCCATTGCTATACCTGAAGATTGCTGGTAAAAATTCCCTTCTGATAAAAAATAATTTCTGGTCAAAACCAATTCCACTAATTGAAGCAAAAAACTCCGTGGCAGATGCTCAGGTGCATAAATAAATTTATTCTGTAAAAGTGTCATGGCCTCTAATTGATTGATGTTAGTATAAAGGGAGACCACATCTAATGTAACAAGAAAAGCGCCAGGTGGAATATCTAAAGTAGATATCAATTGTAAGAAGTGGGCAGAGTCCCTAATATAAGATTTGACTTGGCAAGCCTCCTGCTTCAAAAACATGTCACAAAAAATTGAAAGAGGTTCTAAAACAGAACTATGGCAGGATACAATAGGTTGTCCCGGAGGGGCGATAAGAGATTTGTGAACCTTAGGTAACATATAAAGAACAGGACACTTCGGATTTTTGGGTCGTTGGGTAAAGGTTTGGTTTTTTTGTGTTGTATGTTTCTGCTGGAGCACCTGTGCCATGGCATTCCATTGCCATGGCACCAGGACACCCAACAGGAACAAAGGCATCCCACCACTTTGCCACTCCATTCCCCACTGGCCGGCCCTCTGCTGTGGCCGTGATGACTGGGATTGGGTGGCAGGGGTCTTCCTGCAGCTGCTCCTCCATTTCAGTGAGGCTGCCCGGGCTGATCCCCTCTGATGATGGGATTTATTCCACCTCTGAGGTAGAATAAGTCCCCCATCCATCACGGCCTCGCCGGACGTACAGAGCCATGACCGGAATATGCCCTGTACATCTGGGATCGTGGGCCTTCTTCCACTCTACCCCCTCTCTGCCTCCAGCCCTCCCCCTCCACACAAGCCCTCTGTGCATGTGGGGAGCCTGGGGCTTCAAATCTTCTCCCTGTGAATAGCAGGAGTTGGACATTCAGCTGGATGTCCATCCCCGCTATTCGCATCTCTGCATGACCCACATAGAAAATACATTTCTAGAATTTCCCTAAATTCTTAGGGGTTATGTTTACTGAGGAGCATTAAGGGAGCAAAGGTGCCATTAACAGGTGTTATTGGCACCCATGAGCGGTTAACACTGTGGAAAGTGCCGATAATGCTGGATTAATGTGTGGAAACTGGTCCCCTAGCATTAAGGTAAAAAGAGGTGGAGAGTGGGCGTTAATGAGACGGAGACTGGGGGGGGGGGGGATAGCATGTGCTCTCTTAACACCAGTTTGTTTTACTGTGCGATAGAGCTTCCAGCACTGGGAATCCTAAAGCCATCTTAAAGCTCATGGTGAGGACTATTTCTGAGGGGAGAGAGCGTATTTTAATGTATGCAATGTGGTCCACCCACAGTCATTCTCAAATTAGTGATAGTAGTGCTCCATTGGCAGCAACAGCATGGTGCCCAATTAATAAAGGGCACTATGTTGTTGGTGCCAAATTGGCAAAAGATATGTCACGTGGGTGATGCAGTGGGGCTGGCTGGTCCACTAGGCTGACAAGGCTTATGGCCTAGGATGTACATCTGTGATGTTTGGTATGACTCTATGGTGACAGTAACAGCACACATCATGCTGCCACAGTCAAAAAGGAGATGTGCCACCCCCACTGTCACCATATTGCCATGTCAGCATTGGTGTGGGTGGGGTTGGCAGTCGCAGCAGCCCGGCTCTGTGTCAGGTGCAATGCTGCAGTTGTCATTGTCAGTGGGATGGCAAGCATATCAGTAGCAGGTACAGCAGAGCATATGATGATCCCTCCATTACAAGGTCTAAGGCAGCCACATGTGTGCCCACATCCCCCAGTGGAGGAGAGCAGGGGCAGCATGGTGTGACCAACTGCATGTGCGCAACTTCAATAAGGCCACCTGCAGCACTGAAGTGGCGGCTGTGCCATGATGGCAGGGAGGGAGGGATTGGCAGGCATGCTGTCCACCTTGATCGATGGACCCTGACATCCAGCTAGTTGCCGAGTGGGTGAGCTGGCCCTGGGATCAGGTTGCACATATATTGAGTGGATATGTGCATGTGGAGTGTTGGGATACACAGGCCTTTGCATTAATCCCTCATGAGTTACAACTATATAGGTCAGCCATGCTGTTAAACTGTGGGCAATTAAAAGTTAAAGATATAAAAATTCAGCAGTTGAAGTTGCAAAACCCTGTGCAGACGTGCTCAGAGGCTTGCATGCTAGGCTGAAGAAAGAATAAGTTACATCCAGAAAAACCACAAGCTGACAGTTGCAGAGGAAGCGATGTGGCTGGTGCGCCGCTGGTGTAGTGGTATCATGCAAGATTCCCATTCTTGCGACCCGGGTTCGTTTCCTGATTCAGTAAATAACAGACCAAGGTTTGCATCCCACTTGGTTTCTTTGTGGCTGTGGGAGACTCACTTCAATATACTACCAAGAACAGTCCAGGGTCTGCATTGACTGGTGGACATGTGTTCTTATACTTTTTTGATGTATTATGATAGCACATTGGATCTGCAAACATGCATATTGCAATCATGCCTATCTGACAGCATGGCTTTATTGGCTCTGCTGTATCCCATTGCAAAGGGTTGGACATGTTCACCCTGCAGTTGTATGACACATGAGTTGTACATGATAGGAATATTTCAGCATAACTGTGACTGAACATCTTTTGCTCCATCACATATATGCAGGACATGCCGGAACATCCCACTCCTGGGATGGCCACCTGCAGGGATCATTACACATACTTACTTGCTCCATATGGCCAATATGAGAGATACTTGTCCAGTTGTTATATGCATATGTGTCAGGAGGATTGTATGGTGGTTAGAAAAACTGAGACAGCTGTCATACCCAAACAGCTGATATTGGAACTTCCCTGTGGCACAGCTGCTATTTTTTCACACACACTACAACTGCATTTGTACGGACACATTAGGTACATCAGGGCAGCAAGACCATATCACACTCTCATCTACTACCATCCATCCTTCAGCCCATCCATCAGATATGCCCATTATGTACAGGCATGCATTCTTCTGCCAGCTGTTACACCATGGTCCACAGAAGAACATTTTAATCATTAGGACGTATCATTCACATCTCTCCTGTGAATAATCTGCATGTCACCACTCCTGCTCAGTCATCATTTTGGTGCTCACATCATGGCAATGCTGACTCTGCCAGGGGACACTTCTTCCTAATCCTATGCCACACACTGACATTGCAGCAGATTAGGTGGGAACCCCTCACTGATACAGTACAGATGCCTCCCCCATGCTCATCTCACTTACTAACATGTAGATACATATGGATCTGACATGTCCATCAGCTCTTACCTTTTCTTCCATCCATCACCAAAAATGTGATTTTCACAAGGGCTCCCTTATCCTGCATTAAGGTGACTGCCATTTCCGGGTGTTAAGGTGCACGCTTGGCACCTTAACACCTGGTGTCCTGTTAGCGCCCGATAAGTGGAACCAAGTGCCCTTACTGCCAGAGCGCCTACTCCCTGCCCCGGCCTTTACCCACAATAACACCCTTACTGCTGCCATTAAGGCTTGCTAAACATAGACTTTTTTTCCATCATTGGAAAGTAGTTTGAAAAAATATATCAGATTGTAGCAGCAAAGCGCAGACAAACCAATGATACCAGGAGTCTGTTCAGAAGGTCCAAATCATTTATTTGTGCACAAGTCTCAAGCAAGGCAATTTCAAAATGGCTGAGCAAAGTTTTCAAGCATTACAACAACTTTTATAGACTTCTGTTCCATTCTAGGTATAGAAAAACATTTCATTGGTCCCGGTACGCTCCCGTACCTCCCGTAGCCCTTCTATTGGTCCCGGTACTGATAAGTTTCTCCAATTATGTTCCTTCTGTGGGCTTCTGTAGGCATGACACCTGCCTGCCCCCCTTCTAGTCCCAATTACAATGGTCAGTTCATCAACTTGTTACTTTCACACTTTCAAGGCTATGGGACCATTTGTGCGTGCAGAAGAGCAAGGTTCTGTAACTCATCTGTCAGCACTCCTCAATATTTCTCTGCAAATGTACTCTTTCTTATCAGTAACTTTAAAACACATCTTTTCTGTATTTTTCCATTTCTTAATTCTGCAATTCAGCTTATCTAAGCTAATTCAATATTTCTACTGAGTTCTTTCTTACAATAGCAGCATATTGGGGGATGTGCAATCCTATATGCCTCTCCACAGGCCTCATTTACAGGTCAAGCTAGCCATGCTGGCCGGCCTATGTCAGACACCGTGGGTCACAGGCCTGCACCTGCCACATTCCCCCCTTTGATTAATCTCACCCTATTACTTAATAAGGTGTGAGAATTAAATCACTTTCTAGAAGATTCACATCCTGATTAAAGGATTCTTACTAGTTCCACTAGGGCTAGCTTTATATAAAGCCATTATTCTAGTTGCGGTCTTCCGCTCTACTGTACTATCAATAGCACTATGAAGGGAACGCATACAACATGGGATTAAACATGGTAAGCAGAGGACAACAGCAACAAGGATTAGTACTAAGATAACGAAAGTCTTAAATCCTCCCAGCCAAGAGAAAAGGTTAGCAAACCAATTAGGGAATTTCAAGGCGTGCCAAGTCTGTACTGGCACATAAGCATGTCTTTGCATATCTTTAGCAATTTCTTCAACTACTTGACCTTTATCATCTATTTTCAAACAGCAATTAGTTAAATTCAGTTTACCACATACTCCTCCTTCAGCTGCTAGCAAATAATCAAGTGCTAAACGATTTTGGTATATGGCAGTGCGCATCTGAGTACTTTGTCTTGCTAAGAGCGTGAGAGCATGACTAGTTTCATTGGTTATTATTTCAACTACTGCTTGTAAGCGAATAATACGATTAATCATATAAATTGGGGTACGATAACCATACATACCATCATCATTCCAAGTGGCAGGTCCATAATATTCAATAATTCTTTCTGGTGGCCAATCATCACCTTGCCACTTCTCCCACTTGCCTATCTGTAAGGCCTCTCTTCTCTGTCTAGATGCTCCTTTGTGTTTGTGGGTAGTATATACAGGGTATCCTAATTGTTCTCCATGTTCAGTGTTTAACAGGAAGAAAGAAGGTCTGATGGTTCCTAAGACACATGCTCCTCCCCATTGTGGTGGGAGTTGCGCATATGCTCGGTTTCCACAGATCCAATATAGAACAGCATGGTTAGTGTTCAAATCCCAGTGTGGGCCTTTGTGATCTAAAGTTAGGCACTTAATTCTATACTCCCTGGATGTTTTAAAGTGAAAACAAGCATTTTCGTGATGCCTATTCATGCCTGGGAGCAGGTATAAACATGGATGTTTCTGAGATTGAACAGGGATGTGTGAATAGATTGCCCCTCCTTGGACATGCCTCTGCTGCACCCCTCTGACTTCTTGGGGATCTGCAAACGTCATTTGTGGGGTGGCTATGGAGACTTGTCCATGATTTCAACATACACTTTTTCAGATGTCCAAATCATGACTAAACCTTTTGAAATAACCCTCTTTGCATACGAATTAGTGTACACCGTGATGCCAGAACAGTAAAGGTTACTGTGGGCATATGCTAATATTGTAGTTACTGTGTCCTTTTTCATATGATCACTGTTTACCACAAATTATCAAATAGGCCCCAATGTCTCAAAAATACAGTAAACAAAAATAGGAATGCCCCCAATTATTTCTTCCACTTCTTGATGGACAAATGAAATACAGTGCTCATATATCTTGACAGAAAGCAGAATACTGAGTGTAGAGTCAGTGTGAGAGGAAATCCTGAAACCTGTTAATTGTGCACAATGTATTCTGTCGCTCTCATGACCCAACATTGCCACAGTCCATGAGCTGCTAAATGACCCAAATGTTAAATGCTCATTCACTGTCACATTGCATTCAAAGAGCTCTCAGAACCTCAGAAATTATTCAAGAAAATAGAATGCTAAATAGTAACGATGTGAAAAAGTCATCTCTGCATATAGCATTTTCCATGGAACTTGAGAATGAGAGAGAATGGTTCTGTTTCATAGAACTTTATGAATACTTGACCACAGAATTCATATATGTATCATTAAATCTGTAGTATACCATTACTACTAAACAATTACTTTGAGGTGCTTGAACCGTAACACAAATACATTTAAAGAGGGTAATGTCATAAGGGGGCTCCTAGTTAATGTACCTTTTGAGTGTAATTTTATACATTCCTGCTCAGTAAACACATATTGCCATGCACGTATTTGGGGTCTATTTTAGAAAGTGAACTATGCATGCGTTTTATAAAATAGGATTGTAACGATGAGCCTCCCTCACTTGGTTTGCAGCTTGTCGTGCTGTGAGGGCTTGTGTGCATCAGTGATGCTGAGGGCTAAGCTATTGGTAGTTTAACTATTGGAAGGGTCTTCCAAGATGGACAGACTCAGCTGAGGTGCCAGATGAAGACAAACCACCCATCTGGGCAGCAGCAGATGGGAAAGTGTTGGCAGCTGAGGATCACATTTCTGTGACAAAGGCAACAACACTAAACTTAAACTGCATGGAGGAAAGTCCTGACAATCTACTTCTGTATCTTGCCATGAAAACCCATCTGGGCAGCAGCAGTATGGGACAGTGTTGGCGGCGGAGGATCACGTTTCTGTGACAATGGCAACAACACTAAACTTAAACTGCATGGAGAAAAGGCCTGGACATTTACTTCTAAATCTTGCCACGAAAACCCAATGGATAAAACACTCACAAACAGGAACAGAAGCGAGGGGCATCTTCAACAATTTTCAGAAGACTGTGTTCATGAGAAACTAGCTAAACTTAAAGTAAACAAAGAAATGGGACCGGTTGAGATACACACTAGAATACTAAGGGAACCTGGGGACGTTCTAGCAGCTCCACGGACTGACCTTTTCAATGCCTTGTTGGAGTCAGGAGAGGTGCCAAAGGACTGGAGAGAGGCTGATGTGGTCCCTTTACACAAAAGCGGAAGTAAGAATGTGGTTGAAAACTACAGGCTGGTTAGTTTAACTTCGGTGGTGAGTAAATTATTAGAAATGCTGCTGAAAGAAAATAGTGAGGTTTCTGGAGTCCAATGGATTACAGGATGTGAGGCTACATGGATTCCCCAGAGGCAGGTATTGTCAGACAAATCTGATTGGTTTTTTTGACTGGGTGACCAGGGATTTGGACCAAGGGAGAGCCCTAGATGTGGTGTATTTAGATTTCAATAAAGCCTTTGACTCCGTTCCTCACAGGCGACTTTTAAACAAACTGAACGCCCTAGGGATGGACTCTAAAGTTACTGCTTGGGTTAGAAATTGGTTGCGTGGGAGGCGACAAAGTGTACAGATAAGGAGGTTATCAGTGCCGTGCCCCAGAGATCTGTCCCTGGTCCGATTCTTTTTAACATCTTTATTAGTGATATAGCGGAAGGGCTGTCAGGTAAGGTTTGCCTCTTTGTGGATGATACCAAAATCTGCAATAGAGTAGATGGTCTAGAATTTGGCAGCTGAGATTTAATGTTAAAAAATGCAAGGTCATGCTTTTGGGTTCCAGCAATCCAAGGGAGCGATAAAGTATAGGGGTGAATTGCTTTTGTCCACTAAAGAAGAGCGGGACCTAGGCGTGGTTGTGTCTGATGATCTTAAAGTAGCTAAACAGGTATAAAAGGCAACAGCAAAAGCTAGAAGAATAGTTGGGTGCATAGGGAGAGGAATGGACAGCAGAAGAAAGGAGGTGAAACTGCCTTTGTATAAGTTTTGGTGCGACCTCATTTGGAGTATTCTGTGCAATTCTGGAGACCGCACCTTCAAAAGGATATAAACAGGCTGGAGTCAGTATAGAGGGTGGCTACTAAAATGGCTAGTGGTCTTCATTATAAAGCATATCAGGACAGACTTAAGGATCTTAATATGTATACCTTAGAGGAAAGACGGGATAGAGGTGATATGATTGAGAGGTTTACATACCTCCATGGAATAAATGTACAGTGGGAGAGCCTCTTTTGATTCAAAGCAAGCTCTGCTATGAGGGGACATGGGATGTGGGTGAAAGGGAAAGATTCTGGAGTGATATGCTGAAATATTTCTTTACAGAAAGAGTGGTGGATCCAAGGAATAATCTCCCAGTGGAGGGGGTAGAGATGAGGACAGTGTCTGAATTCAAAGAAGCATGGGACAAACTCAGAGGATCTCTAAAGGAAAAAGGGGGACTGCTGTACTGATTGATATGGAAGGACAGACTAGATAGGCCATGTGGTCTTTTCTGTCGTCATGTTTCTATGTTTCTATGATAGTCACAACAATACAAATTGCACTATAGTGCGTGAAGATGAGACCCCCAGGTCGGAAGGCACTCAACTAGCTACTGGGGAGGAGCTAAAGACTTTTCAGAGTAAAGCCAGCATTTATGATGTGGTTGGATCAAAGCCCTTGGGACGTCTGACTGCTGATGTAGCTGAGCATGAAATGACAGTCAGAAGCTGTAAAAATGTCTTATATATTGGGACATGGAACATACAAAGCATGAACCAAGGGAAGTTGGAGGTGGTCAAAATGAAACGGAACGTGTACAACTTGATCTGTTGAGTGTCAGCGAACTGAAATGGACTGGCATCGGGCACTTTGCATCAGATGATCACATGGTCTACCATGCTGGAAATGAAAGACAAAGAAGAAATGGTGTTGCATTTATAATAAAGAAGAAACTTGCAAGAACTGTAATGAAATACAATGCAGTCAGCGAATGCTTAATCTCTATTTGTCTACGAGGAATGCCTATCAACGCAACTGTAATTCAAGTATATGCCCCAACAAAGCTGCAGAAGAGGATGAAAATGATGAGTTCTATGAACAAGTACAAGCTGAAATTAACAGAACATGCAAACAGGATATCCTGATAGTCATGGGTACATAAGAACATAAGATCATAAGATATGCCATACTGGGTCAGACCAAGGTCCATCAAGCCCAGTATTCTGTTTCCAACAGTGGCCAATCTAGGTCATATGTACCTAGCAGTTTCCCCAAGGGACACAGGTTCCACAATGCTTGTATTGGTTCAAGCATTGATATCCTGGGTCCCTTCTTAATAATGGTTTATGGACCTTTCCTCCAGGAACTTGTCCAAACCTTTTTTAAACCTAGCTACACTAACAGCCTTTACTACATCCTCCGGTAACAAATTCCAGAGTTTGATTACACGTTGAGTGAAAAAAAATTTTCTTTTATTAGTCCTAAATAGTTTACCCTGTAGCTTCATTGCATGTCCCCTAGTCTTTCTATATTCTGATAAGGTAAACAATCGATCTACGTTTACCCGTTCCACTCCGTACATTAATTTACTGACTGGAACGCAAAGGTTGGCAACAAAGAAAAAGGCAAAATGGTTGGAAAATACAGACTTGGCAACAGAAATGAAGCTGGAGAAAGACTGATAGTATTCTGCAAGACCATCAATCTATTCATCTCAAATACCTTCTTCCAGCAATACTAGCGGTGACTGTACACATGGATTTCACCCAATGGATTGTACAAAAATCAAATTGACTACATCTGTGGACGTCAATGATGGAAAAGCTGTATAACATCAACAAAGACAAAATCTGGAGCTGACTGTGGTACAGATCACCAAGTACTAGTATGCAAACTCAAGTTAAAGTTGAAAAAGAGCAAGCCACTCATGAATGTAGCAAAATATGACATTGAGAGTATACCACTGGAATTAAAGACTGCCTACAAAATCTATTTGCTGCTTTAGATACAAATGACAGAGTTCCAGAAGAAGGGAATGACATTAAGAAGATTGTGTTGGAAGAAAGTGAGACGTCTGTACAAAAGGTGAAAAAGCAAAAACGGCTAAAATGGATGAAAGAAGAAACTCTGAAAATTGTCCAGAAATGCAGAGAAGCTAAAGCCAGAGGAGAAAGAAAGACAATTGCAGAACTCAGAGATTTACAACGTGCAGCAAGACAGGACAAGAAAAAGTACTACAATGACACATGCAAGGAAACAGAAACTATTAGAGGGAGAACAAGATTGGCTTTCCTAAAGCTACGAGAGTTAAAGAAAAAATTCCAGCCTCGAATTGGAATGTTACAAGATGCTCAAGGTTCTATGTTGAATGATGCTGAGAAAATCAAGAAAAGGTGGAAAGAATATACAGAGTTTTTATATGATAAAGATCAAGTGGACCAACAGCCATTTCAACTTGTACCTTAGAAGTTGAAGCAACACTGAAAGCCATATCAAAGAACAAAGCACCAAGCATTAATGGCATTCCCATAGATGATTACAGCAATCTAATGCAGCTGTTACCATACTTACAAGGCTCTGCCAGGAAATTTGGAAGACAACATCATGGCCAACTGACACGAAAAGATCTATGTTTATGCCAATACTAAAGAAAGGTGATCCAACTGACTGTGGAAATTATCGCACAATCTCTCTGATCCCACATGCTAGCAAGATTCTACTGAAAATTATTCAACAGAGACTACAACCATACCTGGAACAAGAACTGCCTGAAGTGCAAGCAGGGTTCAGGAAAGGGCAAGGAACAAGAGACATCATCGCGGATGTGAGATGGATCCTTGAAAAGACTAAAGAATACCAAAAGGATATCTATTTGTGCCTTATTGACTACAGCAAGGCTTTTGACTGTGTAAACCATGAGAAACTCTGGGCCACATTAAGAAGCATGGGTATACCAGAACACCTGATTGTTCTCTTGCACAATCTGTACATTGATCAAGAAGGGACAGTTCGAACAGAACAAGGAGAAACAGAATGGTTTAAAATAAGCAAAGGTGTACAACAAGGCTACATACTTTCCCCCTACCTGTTTAATTTATATGTAGAACAAATCATCAGAGAAGCAGGATTGTATGAAGACAACAGAGGTGTGAAGATTGGTAGAAGAGTCATGAACAACTTTTGCTATGCTGATGATACCACATTTATGGCTGAAAGTGAAGATGATCTGAAACATTTGCTTCTCACGATAGTATTAAAACATTTGCATCTCACATAGTATTACAATGATCCTGCGTCTTAACGTAAAGAAGACAAAGATAAGAACATAAGAACATAAGATATGCCATACTGGGTCAGACCAAGGTCCATCAAGCCCAGTATTCTGTTTCCAACAGTGGCCAATCTAGGTCATATGTACCTAGCAGATCATCACAACTGGCAAAATCAATAAGTTCAACGTTGATGGAGAAGAAATTGAAATAGTGGACAACTTTAACCTACTTGGATCAACTATCAATAAAGAAGCAACAAGCAGTCAAGAAATCAGACGATGCATTGCTCTTGGCAGAATGGCTATGAAAGACATAGACAAGATTATCAAGAGCAGAGATGTCTCTCTCCATACAAAGATTTGACTCCTTCAAGCGATGGTATTTTCAATAACATCATATGGATGCGAAAGCTGGACAGTGAAAAAAATAGACAGAAAAAAAATTGATGCTTTTGAATTATGGTGCTGGCGGCGAATACTGAGTATACCATAGACTGCCCGAAGAACAAACCAGTCAGGACTAGAGGATATCAAACCTAAGTTTTATTTAGAAGCTCAGATGACAAGACTTTGACTTTCATACTTTGGAAACATCATGCGAAGAGAAGGATCATTAGAGAAAGATATCATGCTTGGCAAGATAGAAGGTCAACTCAAAAGAGGAAGGCCAGCAATAAGATGGATTGATACAATAACAACATCTACTGGTACTAATCTGTCAACAAGAGCCGCCTGACTGAAGACCGAATGCAATTTAGGACAACTATGCAGAGGGTCACTATGAGTCGTCACCGACTCAACGGCACTTAACAACAACAACAAAGATGAGCCTCATTCCAGTCATGCCAGTTTTACCTGCTCTAGAGCAGACAAATACCCATGTCTGGAGAATATTTTATAACTTATGTGTATAAATTAGGCAAAGCGCATAAAACTCGAAATTAGTGCCCATGCATGCATGGAGGTCCTTTAAAATAGGGTCTTATACACGTCCTTTATAACATCTGTCCCTTTAAAGTTTCAGTGTTAATACCTACATGTCTTTATAAAATACTAGCATTATGTGGCAGAAATCACACCTTAAGTTAAGGAACATATATTTACATCACCCCTAGATCAAGTATGAATTCCCATGCCTATATTTTTCAAGAATGCATATTGTGGCAGGGACAGGCACACTGCAATGTCCAGAATCCTTTGGGATGGGAAGCCCCTGTGACAGTTGAAGCCCAAGTGATTTAATTAGGGGAGAACACCCAGGAGAGGGTGTAGCTGGGTGGAGTTTCACAGAGCAGAGTACACAGAGGTCATTTACCCCTTAGCTAGCAGAGAGAGAAAGCATAGTTGTTTACCTGTAATGGTTGTTCTCTATAGACAGAAGGGGTATGCAGTCACACTCTAGGTCTGTCTGCTGAAAGCGCCTGTGTGCCAGCTCTCCCCGAGCTCAGAGAAGTCCAAGAGCATACTCACCACTTCTTGCCTTTCCTCCCTGCTCTGAGCTGCCTCAGTTGATTACAAAGCAGGCAAGCACAGTGTTAAAAAACACTCAGAGTGGGCCAACAAAAATAAAACAATGAAAATCAAAAAGGAGCAGATGTTATGTCTTGTCTGCAGTAGAATGGTTGTGGAGACGGCAAGGGAGTTGTATGTTCTTCATGAGGGGACGTAAATGGGTGAGCATGGCTGCATCCCCCTGCAGTATATGAAGAACCCTCCTTACAGGTAAGCAACTATGCTTTCTCTGGATACAAGCAGGGGGATGCAGTCACACTCTAAGTGAGTCCAAAAGCTGAGAGGCAGAGAGTTTAGGCAAAGAGGTTCCGCAGTACAGCCTGGCCAAAGGCAAAGTCAGTGGCTGAAGAACAATCCAAACTGTAGTGTTTTGTGAAGGTATGAACAGACAGCTATGCAGCAGCTTTGCAGATATCTTGCGGAGGAATAGCAGCTAGATTAGCCACCATAGATGCTGTCACACGAAGGTGGTGGAGACCTACCAGCCCAGGGAAGGGGGAGGCCCTCCTGAAGATAACAAAAAGAAATACCGTCTGCTATCCAGGAGGAGATGGTTTGCAGGAAGAACTATGGATTGGTTGAGGTGGAAACTTGAGGCAACCTTTGGAAGAAACTTAGGATGGGTACTGTCACAACGCCGCCCTGGTGGTTAATGGTGGTCAAGGCAGGTCGGGCATAAATAAAAGTAAAGTTGGGTTTGGTATGTTTCTCTTTCTAGGGCCCAAGGTTGTATAGCCCCGGTAGCATCCTGTATTACCAAAAATACCCAGAGAACAAAAGGTCATCGAGTGTAGGGAAAAAATAAGGCTTTATTTCCCCTGGTTTGCACAAAGGTTCAAAGGATCGACTTCAAACACCAACAGAAATCTCCTTACATCAGGTTACAAAAATCACAACTCAGATTCAAAACAAAAGCTGTTCTTTTCACAGAAAGGTTACAAAGGCAGGCATTCCTATTTACACCGGTTTTAGTGCTCACTGGATACACAAGCATTCTACGCTTCCCGTGATGCAATAGCTCCAATCCATGTCTTCCTCTGAAAGGGATTCTACCTCTTCCACTTGCATCGGTTCCTCCAGCAAAGTATCTGAGACAAAGTCAACAGTTCCCGGCAAGCTATAGTTAGGTTTCTCATCCAAATGCTGTATGACCTCCCAGTGTTTGGCGTTTAGCGTGGGGCGTCGGGCATGAGCATTTTTACAGTGTGAATCTCTTTCTTTCTTCCAAGGGTTTACATGCACTTCCTGCAAACCTGGCTTACTTAAAAGTTTCTTATTCAATAAAAACTTTTCATACCTTTTCTTTTGAGCAGTGGGACATGTACAGGGAGCTTCTGTCTCTTGCCCTTTCCATAGGCTGTTTCCAATACAATATGGTTTACCTTGTAACTCTTGCTTCTTTCCTGAGGATGAGGCTTGTGGCCTACTCCTAGGGAGATTCTGCCTTGCTCCAGCAATATGGCTTGGGTTCCGCCCACAGAAATCACAATGCAGCTTTTGTGTACCTGAATTTCTTGGACCCTTTTGTAGTCTCTGTCCATTCAGGTTCCTTTGGCTTGTACCTCTTTCCTGCACTCCAGCAGTGTCTGTAGCTTCTGCAGCTCCTGCCGCTCCTTCGGCTTCTGAAGGTTCTGCAGCTTCTCTGCGGCCTTCTCTGCTGCTTCTGGCTTTAAGGCTACTTCTGCCTGTCCAGTCACTTCTGCTCGGCACAGCACTTCTTCCAGAGCTCTCACTGCTCCTACTTCTCCTCCTGCTCCTCCTGTACTCCCTGCTTCTCCTGTTCTTGTCCTCCCTCCAGTCTTCTTGACTTCCTTTAAAAGGAGTTCCTGTCTTCCTGGATTGGAGGCTGGCTGGTTTTAGGTTACACCCTGTAGGACGTGGATACTCAGTCTTCCAGAAGTCCCTCTTGCTCCCCCTATCAGGCTCCTGCAAATACTGCAGCTTGTGCACGTCTTTTTTCATGTTTAAAACATTTTCTTCTATGCCCTGCTGGTCTGCTGCATCACAGTACATAGTAGCACCTTGTCATGAAGGAATTGTTTGTATGGAGAATAATGCACAAGAGCTTAGAGTTCACTGACACGTCTGACAGAGATGATAGAGATGAGAAAAATAGTTTTCCAAATAAGATGCTTTAAAGAAGCAGACCTCAGGAGCTCAAAGAGGGCTTCCATAAGTACTGAGAGAACAACATTGAGATCCCATGCTGGAGAAGGGGGTTTCATAGGAAGCTTAGTGTTCATGAGGCCCTTTATGAAGTGAGAGATGAGTGAATGCATGGAAATTGGTTTGACGATGGGAAGCAGCAATGGTGGAGAGATGGAAAGGAACTGATGAAATCTGCAGTCCAGATTCAGACAAATGGAGGAGATAAGTGAGAACATGGCTAAGGAGGCTTGTGACATGGTCCAAACCCCGTGACGAAGGCCATTGAGAGAATGGGTCCATTTAAAGTCATAGGAGTGCTTGTTGATGTAAAACATGTTGACCTGATTGTTGGTTTGCACAAGGAGCGACTTGCTGCGGATCCAAGAACAGAAGGCCTGAAAGGCTTAGAAGACAGTGTGCATCTCCAGCAGTTTGATATGTAGAGAAGACTCATTTTTGGACCAATGACCCTGAGTCTTGAGATGCATGAGATGAACATTCCAGCCCATGTGGGTGGCATCTGTGGTTAGAGTAAGTTGGCTTGGTGACTGAAGAAAAGGATGCCCAATTGTCAGGCTGGATGGAAGGGTTCACCACTGAAGAGAATGGCACAACTGATGATTTGGTCCAGAGAGAGGAACCTGGCAGCGAAGGGGCTGAGTATGCTGATTCCAGTTGACTTTGAGGTGCCACTGGAGAGGTTGCATATAAAGGCATGCAAACAGAATTACATGCACTGAGGCTGCCATGTGTTCCAACAGGTGCAGGATGTTGCGAGCCTGTGGAAAAGTCAGCAACCGAGTGGTGAGCTGTTGCAGAGTGGTTATTCTGCTTTGCGGAAGATAAACTCACCTTAGAGTGCATAACGTTAGAGTTATCTTTAAGCAAACTTCAATGGTCCAGAATCTGATGAGTTTCACACTTGAGCTTTTGGAAGTTGATGATGAAACTTGAGCAGTTGCAAAAACAGGGCAGTTGCATGGATGGAGGCCAGAGTCGAGGTCTTGTTGGGACCTATGATGAGCCAATTGTCCAGATAAGGGTAAACACACAGACCTTGTTTGTGTAGGTGTGCTGCAGCAACCACCAGGCACATCATGAAGACTCTTTGAGCTGAAGAGAGTCCAAAGGGTAGCACCCTGCACTGGTAATGTTCCAGCTTGAAGTGGAAAGTACTTCCAATGATAAGGATGGATGGGAATATGGGTGTAGGCATCCTTGAGGTCTAAAGAAACCAGCCAGTCATCCTGTCGCAAGAGGGGTAGGATGGTGGCTAGGGATGCCATCTTAAACTTTTCTTTTTTGAGATAGAGATTGAGGTTGTGGAGGTTGATAATAGAGCAAAGGCCTCCAGACATTTTGGGAATGAGGAAGAACCATGAGTAGCAACCTTGGTTGCGTTCCAATTACATAACAATCTCGATTGCACAGCTGGAGAGCTTCAATATCTCCTAAGAGGGAGGGCTCCATATGCCAGTGATGGGAATAGGATGAACTTACTACTGAGTAGTTGTCGTCTACCCAGGGAGCAGGATTTTGGCAGTCCCCAAAGGGTGTTGTCAGTGGGGAAGCAGGACGTTGGTAGAGAGGAATCTCTGTGGATGGTGAGTATTTGATCGGACATGCAGTTCCCAGCAGGGCAGCACTGTCCTGGATGAAATGGCATAACAACTAAAGGAGAGGGTCGCTATTGAAGGATGCATCCTCCAGCATATGAGGTACAGGAGATGGGGTCGGAATGGTGTCCGAGTAACATCTCAGTTTCTTGGAAGTTAGGGAGGAGGTCTCTGATGACTCACCCTCTGACTTATGCTTGTGGGGCCACAACTCCTTGGAGCTGGGAGCACTGGCAAGGGTGCTCTTGCAGCTCTGCTTTGACTTAGACTTATGTTTTTGGCTTACTGGCATAACCGACCTTGCAGGGTGACCAGCAGAGACCGGGCTAGGAGGAGATGGAGTCTGGCCTCTGGCCTCATTTTTAAGGCTCTGGGCCATCATCTTTGATGCTGGCATCGGTAGGGGTACTGCCTCTGAGCACACAGCGGCCCCTTCAATTCCCAATCGTGCCTTGCGTGGGCCTGATGGGACTGGGGTTGAAGCAGGAGCAGAAGTCATTCCAGCACTGAGAAAAAACTCCCTCGGTGGCTGTCTCCTTTTTGTTCTTTTGGTGGGGGGAGGGGGGTTGGTGTGACAGCTGTGGTGATTGCTCATATTTAGAATTTAATTTACACATATGTTTGTATGCTCCATTTACACTCTGACCAAACTCAACCTATTTGCATATCTATTGGCCAAGTACGTGCCACCATGCAATTCTTGTACTTTTTGTAAGAGGTCATTAACACATAAATGTATATTAATGACTAAAATAATCCAAATGTAGGCACATACATTTTGGCTAGAGCTATACAAGCCTTATAAAATTACCCCCAAAATGAACACCTTTTCTGTTGAACCAAATATATGCATATGAATGAGTATTTTCTTGGGGGGGGGGGGGTTTGAGTGCTTTTTATGGCATATTTCTTGATATTAAGCTATCATTCAAAACTATTCTTTTTGTCTACATAGATACAAAATGAAATAAAACTTCCACTAAGGGGCCTATTTATTATAGCATAAGATTTGGCATTAAAATCCCATTAACGGCAAAGTTTAATGTGCATTAGAGGCAAAAAGGCACATTTTACAAAGTTCGTCCAAATGCAATCTGGGACGTCACAGCCAGAACATCTTGGAAAAAACACAGACACGATTTCACAAATATGGGTGTACCCGATATGGACATCTATGAAGACATCTACTCGGACACAGGCGCAACCCAAGTGGGGTGTGGGGCTATGTGCGAAGACTCAATACAGGGCATCATTTGCATAATAGGCTTAATTTCCATAATGTTAATGTGCACTAACTTTTAATAAACATGCCTCTTAATGAGTGTCTGGATAAAGAAAGACTACCAGATTTCTACATTACTATACTCCAGTGCCAACCACCAGGCACATTAGGAAGTACTATAAACATTGCCCATTTAGAACCCATAGCAAACCCACCATATCATAAAAGAACTACCAGGACTCACAAAGCACCAAACCCTACCTATCAAAAGGCAACAATGCAAATAATAAACCAATACATCTCAGAAAATACCAATACATCTCCTATTGGTAAAAGAGAACAAGTGTCACTGTCAAATAGAAATTAAATAAACAAAATACCTTAGTTCGATTACACATGCAGAATATAGACCGACACCAAACAAAGAACAAGGGATCACAATTTAGAAATAGAAATACAATGATTAAACTGGGAACCTCAAAGACCAAAGTTGGAACGTTCAACAACACTAGAGAAATAAAACTATAAAATAATTTCCTCTTGTACTAAACAAAAAGCAAAGACGTTAGCAATGCACATTTCCCAGAACTTAATGGTAACTGAAGCACTCCACGCAAACAATTAACCTCAGTGGTACAAGATGTTTTCAACTTAATATTATTTTTGAACTGAATATTGTTCATAACATCCTTCTATCAAACTTGTCTTCAACAACGAAGGAACAGGAAACCTGGGCACTAATAAATAGTCAAAATTTTACCACAATACCAGGAGGTTTCAGACCATATACCGCGCTTTGGCAAATGCTCATTTGGTAAAGCAATAGCGCTCTGGTTACATCAATAACCTTCCTGGATTTATTTTCATTTTATTGTTTTTATGTGGTTAATACTTGCACCAGATTTCCACCTCCACCAAACTTCTAGTGATAGAAAAGAATCTTAGCTTTGTATCTTGTATCTTCTGCGACTCAACGCTTCCCCCGGTACCTCATTAGCGTTTCACTCCAAGTAGGAGTTTCTTCAGGAGGATTAAATAGTCGCTGCCCGCATTTCACCCATGCGCGGCGTTTTTTTGAGTCACTTCAAGAAACATGGGTGAAATGCGGGCAGCGACTATTTAATCCTCCTGAAGAAACTCCTACTTGGAGTGAAACGCTAATGAGGTACCGGGGGAAGCGTTGAGTCGCAGAAGATACAAGATACAAAGCTAAGATTCCATTAGGATTATTATACACTCCGTACAGACCGGATCATTTATTTATGTATTGACATTTCCCAGAACTGACATATTCCAGTCAATAAATTCAAAATAAAAAAGTTTTCTAACTTTGGTTGTTTGTGCATTTTATTTTTCAGTTGCAATTGCTCCAATCACTTTCTTCTAGATTCTTCGTGTCTTCAGCTAATTCTCCATTGTCTGCTGTCTATTTGTCCTTTCTTCTCTCTTCTAGTTTTTTTCCCATTCTCTCTCTACATCTGCTTTAACTGATCTTTCCGCTTTTGTTCTTTTCTCCATTTCTTTCTTTATTTCTTTTTCATTCACTCAGATTTCACCCTTCCATCCTCAATCTCCACTTACTCTCCCAATACCGGCCAATCGTAGTTTTTTCTTCCCTCCCACACAAAATATCTATTGCTCTCACCATCCTCACTCCCCAGCCCCATCCCCTTCTAGTCCTCTCCCAGCCCCAACCAGCATCTGCTCCCTTCTAGTCCCATTCTCCCATCCCCCCACATTAGTCCATTTCCAGTCCTAGCACCCCATCAACCCATTTCCATTCCTATTCCAGCCCCCCATCAGCCCATTTCCAGTCCTATTCCAGCCCCCCTTCAGCCCATTTCCAGTCCAAGCTCTCCCCTCAGCCCATTTCCAGTCCTAGTCCATTGATGTTGATATATATATATATATATATATATATATATATAGGTTCTGCCCCCCTAGGCATCCCCTGCATGACACCCTTACCTAGGTTTTCTATAAGGGCTCTTTAATATGTTGAGATCTATGTAAACCACTTTGATTGTATGATAAGGCGGTATAAAAATCCTGTTAAATAAACAAATAAATAAATAAATATTCCAGACCCCCATCAGCCCATTTCCAGTCCAAGCTCCCCCCTCAGCCCATTTCCAGTCCTAGACCCCCATCAGCCATTTCCAGTCCTATTCCAGCCCCCATCAGCCCATTTCCAGTCCAAGCTCCCCAGCTCTTCAGCCCTTTTCCAGTCCTAGCCCCCATCATCCATTTCCAGTCCCAGCCTAGCTCCCAATCAACCCATTTCCAATCCTAGCCCCCCCATCAACCATTTCCAGTCCTAGTCCCCCCATCAACCATTTCCAGCCCATTCCATCCCCCATCAGCCCATTTACAGTCCAAGCTCCCCACCCCATCAGCCTATTTCCAATCCTAGCCCCCAATCAGCCATTTCCTGTCCTATCCTAGACCCCCCCCCCTCCTGAAGAGCCCCATGCCTATCTAAGCTGCTTCATGGAAAGGTTAAAGGACATTTCTTGGCACTCACGTGCTTCACAGTAACACAACCGCCAGCGTGAGGGAAAACGTTGCTTTTCACAGTGGTGGCTGTGCAGAGGTGAGTCTGGGCCTCACGCGGCTTCCCCAGCTCACCTCTGAAGCTGTCTCTTGTGCATGAATGAAGTTTGCGTGGGGCCCCCTGAAGCTCAGGGTCCTGTGCGAAGAACATTCTCGCACAATGGACAGGCCGGCCCTGCTTGGACATCCCCACACTAGTGATGTCTTTAAAAGCCATTTGTAAAATGGCTCCAAAGACATCTAGATGATTTTGACGTGCATTAAAAGTTGTGTATCTGTCATGGCGGGGAAGCAGCTGTACCTGCACATGTTATGGCATGAAAATGCAGAAGCTGTTACCATGGAAAGCAGTTGACTTTCATCTCTGGAGGTATACTAAAAATTTCCATAGCAAAAGATGCATTACTGATTATGTATCTCTGCTGATCTCCCTACCTTTTTCTCTCTCTAGCAAACGAATGGCTGTACTTAATGCTACTTCTGGTATGGTAGGTAGTGTGACTGCTGCCCAATTGCCAAGTTTAAAAACAAAGATCTCTGGTCAAATCAGGCCAGCCTATCTCTTTCCCAAAAAGAACCCATCTGATCTCTATCCCCATCCAGCTCATATCTCCTCTGACTCAATCTTCCCCAATCTCCCCCCATCTTAAAAGCCAAACTCCTCTGGGAAGTAAAGCCATTCAAGATCCCCCTCAACTCAAAAGCCTCCTGCCTGATAAGGCAGATCCATTCCCCAAGAGAATTCCACCAGGAATCCTCACCCCCTCAAATACCCAGTCCTAATCTCCCCAGGACATACCCCAGGGGCTCTCTAGTGGTCTTAGTGAATGGCGCAGGAGCTTTCCCCCTCTGCTAGTGCTCAAAATGCTGTGGGGTTCCAGAATGGTGGCAGTAGCCTCTAGCAGTTGTTTTGTGGCATTAGCACTAGGGACTGATGTTTATATTTACAGCAAGTGTAATTTTATGTTGCTGTTTTTTTTAAGTGTTGTTGAGTTGATGTTGACTCCTGGTGACCTTGCAGATAATTGTCACAAGATGTCTGTGTTGTCACTGCCTGCTGGCTTTTCCTGGCAAGATGTGACCAGAAGTAGATGGCCAAGACTTTCGTCCAGCATGTAGGTGCCTCTTATAAAATTACCCCTAACTTGTAATTATGAGTTTAATTTTGACCACAGCCCTTGCTTTGTTGTTTTTCTTTGCTGGTGGATTGCTTCCTTTTCTTATGTAAATTTCTCCATAAAGATGAAAAATAGACCTGAATGTCTGATAAGAACTGCTAATGCTTTCATATAATTAGTTAATATAAATCACTAGAGGATAGAGCCATAGGGAACTCCACCACCTTAAGCTTTTGAAGAACAGACTTCTCTTGGTATGTCCAGGGAAAACTGTACTGAGAAATGCCAGAGACATTTATGTCTCCACATGATTTTAGAAACAGTAGTCCCCAACATAGATGTCCACACCAGTGACAACATAGATGTCCCCCTTAGAAAAATGTGGGGCAGGGACATCTATGTTATGCAAGTTAGCATAACGGGACATCCAGTGGTGTAGCAAAATCTATACATGAGCTCTCATTCCCCATCAGTGGTCAGTATTGGCATGGAAAATATAGGGGAGATGAGCGGACCTCCTTCTCTACACCATCCAGAGGTCTGTCTGAGAAAACGAGCACATTATCAATACCTATTCGTGCCTTCAGCCTGGGATACCCAGGGTGTTTCTGAAATTAGGTGAGAATGTTCAAGTACTGAAAACACCCTGGACATGCCTACTCCATGCCCCCATTCAGATTTGGATGTCCTCGTCCTGAGGACATACACAGAGTTGCCTCCCAAAATGGCTCTAGGGATATCTTGATGCTTTGGATATCTTCATGCTGTTTTCAGATGTTGTTGTTTAGATATCCACAGCAAAATAGGGTTTTAAAAATAGCCCTCAAAATATAAAGAAAACAAAATAGCTGAGTTTTTATTTATTTATTTATCAAATTTTTCCAATCATTATTACAAAGTAATAAAGAAACAAGGCAAAACAATAAGTCCAATAAAGTAAAACACAAAGTAAAAGAAATAGTAGAAGCCCACATTACGGGAGAGTGAAACCAAAGTAATAAAAATCAAGGAAAATAACAACCACAAGATAAAAATACACCACATGCTGAGCCTACTTGCTCCTTAATTTTTTGCTCCTTTTCTTGCCAGTAAAGACATGATCATGAAGCAGGATCAGTCCTCGGGTGTTCCTCTCCCATTAATGGCAATGACTGAGCTGTGGGTGGCACAATATTATTGTATGACAGTTATTCATAAAGGTGCCATATTTTTGTTTGATGCTGCCATTTTCAACTATTGTATTGACAGGACACTATTAACTGGGGATCTTGCCTGGGTGGTAAATATCAAGTAAGTAATGAATGGGATAAAAGGTTGGTAGAGGGGAATACGAGGAAAGATTTTGAGAGGGTTTTTAATTTTTTTTTTAATAATAACTCATTTTTGAAAACAGTTTGAAACAAAAATGAAAACTTGATTCATTTTTTTTCTTCATTTCATTTTAAAGGTGAAAAGACATGAATATTTTATTCAACTTTTTTCTTTTGTTTTCAATGAAAGGATACCGGGCTTGATGAACCAACCCTTGGTCTGGCCCAGTATGGCATATCTTATGTTCTAAAACACATTTCAAGTGGCCACTTACTGGGCTAAGGAGAATAATCCAATATGAAGATAATTTTATAACAGGGCGCCTAGTCAAAGAATGTTTTAGCATTTAGAAATTAAGCCTTTTTATAAAGACAAGTAGGCACCTTAAATTAGAGCTGTTGTAAATGTCCAAATCTCGTTTTTGCAAGTACGCGCATAAATCATCTAAGGTTGCCAACTGGCTCCAGATGCGCCCGACAGGCTTGATCCAGTCCTGGGTTTACCCTATTGCATGCAGTGACATGTAGTCTTGCTTTTCTTATGGAGTGCAATAGGGAATTCAGAACTACATCTCCATGCATGCAATGGGGTAAACCCAGGACTGGATCAAGCCTGTCGGGCGCATCTGGAGCCAGTTGGCAACCCTAAAATCATCATATTTTATAATCAAAATTGAACCTGCTTGTACCACCCATGCTCCACACAAACTCTACTTCTGTGTATGCACACAGTGATCATATTTGCCATGCACTTGCTTTATGCTGATCAGCATTTTATAGGAAATCATTTAGGTGCATATGAGGCTACTTCTAAAACTGTGTGCAGCTATACCTGCAAAAATAGTAGGCACATTGCAAGACTGCACCTACTTTTATGCAATCTGCATGCATAAGCATTCATCGAGGTACAAAGCTAGGGTGGATTTACAACGTACTTATGCATTTTTATAAAATATATATTTAGATTAGGGATGTGCTTTCATGTTGAAATGAAAGTGGTAATAGGATGCACTATTAAATAAGCTCATTATAGAATGCACTGTTCGCACTATTAAAAGAAAAGATGCAAAGGCTAACAAACCCAGAAAACTCCCAATGAAACAAAATGATTGTTTTTCCCTGCACATATCTAATGTAGATGCATACATCTGTGAGAGGATTTGTATACTTCTACTAGTACTACTATTACAACTGGTAATTTCTATGGTGCTACTGGACATAAGAGAGAGTCTCTGCTTGACAGTGCTTTCAATTATTGTGCAAGCCTATTCTATAAAGGCACATAGTCACCTATGCTGCCTTCATAAATTATGGTTAGTTAATAACCATGGTTTCCAATTTAAAAATCAGTTTATATAAATATCAATTTTGTATAAGGGACCTCAGTACGTGTGAGTGAAATAGCTTCAGGCAAGTAAAGCCTGGGACACCAGGCTACCTCGCCAGACTCATCTTATTTCATCATCTGTCCCAAATGTAATAATTTAAATCTTTCACGTTTTATATATCCATCTGGCAGTGATAGGAATACATCATTTCATAGTTTTATTAATCCAAAAAATGCCCCAGTTTTGCAATGACATTTCACTTAGTCGTTTCAAAGTATAGCTGAAAAGTACCTATCCACTCAATAAATTGTAGACATTCAATGTTCTATGGCATCCATCCAAAACAATATTATGTTTCAAACTTCTGAGGTCCCTTTATTTAATATATTTTTCACACAACCGGTACAAGCATTGCTTATTTATCCTAGCGCTCTTCTGCAGTTAAAAACAGACTGCATTAATCTTACCTCCAAGCACATGATCACTATCTACCAATCATACAGTTATTCTCATATCAAAGTCGTCCACTCACTTTCTTAATCATTCTTATGTCAGTCAGTCATCCATTCAGTTTTTGATTAGACCATAAGGTTCAATAGTCTTAAGCTGATATATCTAGGCATGCTCTTTCATATTCATGTGTTGTGCATAATCGTCCCTTCTCCAAGATTGACGTTTTATATCAGTAATGTCATCCTGCTTAATCATCCAATGGTCAACCATTGTGGCAGTTTGCACTTTATTTAGGATTCGGCTTTTATGCTGATTCAAACAAAAGTGGATCTTCCTCTTCGTTCATCTGACATACTGTATTAGCAGAGAGGGGCAGACAATAACATAGACAGCTATAGATTCACAATGATTAGCAGAATGACTATAATATGTCCTCCCATCTGGAGAAAGATCAAGAAGATCCCGTGAGGACAAATTGCCACTAATAGCAGTGACCACATTGAACATGATCCACACTTCCTTTCTCATGAGGTTCCTTTGGTAAAAATTTTGTGGTGATATCTCCAATATTGTTTGCAAAAATATAGGATGTAATTGTAAAATAGATCAATGATTTTTCATATTATCCACAATCTGACACAATACTTTAGAGTACAGGAGCTCACAAACCACAAGTCATCCTGCTTTTGAAGTTGAGCATATTTCGCTTGTTTAAAAGCATGAGTCAGAGTCATCAAAGGGTAACCCTGAGATTGAAACCGCTCTTGTAATAAAAAACATTCTCTATGAAAATCTTCATCCTTAGAGCATATTCTCTTTACTCTATGAAATTGACTTGTAGATAATCATTTCTGCCCACAGTTTCGTGGCAAAGGGCTGTAGTAAACTTATCATAACCTTCATAAATTTTTACATTCAGAATTTTAGTTTCACTAGGATAGTAATTTAGAGTAAATTGTAAATTAACATTCAGAGTATTGATCCAGTTCTCAAATTCAAGAAGAACCTCCTCCAATCCTGACAAAAAACAGTATATCAATCTAAATATTACTTCCATAGAGAAACATTACCAAAAAATTGTGAACTATAAGTATAATGTTTCTCAAACTGGGCAACATATAAGGAGGATAAGGAGGCTTCTGATGGAGCCATCATGGCACCCAAAGTCACTCCAAGTGATGGTTCACAAAAGGCTCCCTCAAACAAAAAATAATCACGGAACAAAACAAGTTCTGCAAACTGTCAGAATAATTCAGTAGGAATCTGCCATCTTATATCCTGATGTTGAAGGGTCTACTCCACAATGTTTAAGGCTGCTGCCTGAGAAATGTGTGTATATAGAGCCATTATATCCATAACTGCAATAAGGGGGTTATTTTAGAAGCCCTATTCATGCTTTGGACATCTGAAAATGAGGATGGAGATGTTCAAAGCATTTAGACATTCTCAGAGCCATTTTAGAAGCCAGTTCTGCAGATGTTCCTAGGACGAGGATGTCGATGGCAGAATGGGGGCGTAATGTAGGTGCATCTGGGGCATCCCATGAACTTGGACGTCCCCACCCAATTTCAGTAATGCCATGGATGTCCTGAGTTGCATAACAATTTATACATGCTCCAGGCATGTAAAAATGTTCATTTTGTTAGCCAAACAAGTGGAAAATGTGGAGAAGGAGGTACAGCATCTCCCCTATGATGTCCATGTTAACAAGGAAAACTGCCGGGGAATGCAGGCTCAAAATTCTGTTTTGCCACACCAATGGACCTCCCTGTATGAAACCTCACATGAGATGGACAGCCCCACTGCACTGTTTCATTGTGGAGATGTCTATGTGGACACTGGTGCGGGCATCCATGTCGGGGGCATCTATGTTTCTAAAATTGGCCCAAAATCCCCAGCATTTTTCTACATATTCTGTCCTGGACATCCCTGTATTGCACTTGGACGCCCTTTCTAAAGTGCCACTTTAAATGCACAGTATCTTGAACAGAGGGCTTGATCTCCTTAGCTGCAGGACGAAGAAAGTAGTCTAAACCTGGGAGAGACTCAAGCACTGACCCCTATTCAATACTGTAGGGCGGCCCAGAGGTTGCAAAGTGTTCTTATGGCTTTTAGGTGAAAAATAATTAATGATCACATGTTCTACTAAAAAATTACATTCCTTCGATGTCAGAAAATTATCCAGTCTGGCAAACTCAACAATATCCTTAAAAAACTTGGCATTAGTTAGTTGCTGATATGCTTCAGAGAGAGAGAAGTTCTGATCCTGAATGACTATAACACCACCTTTATCAGCACAGGAGAACTCGTGCTATTATCCTGAAGTAGTTGCAGTGCTAATCATACATCAATGGATAAATTACGTGATTTTAAACTATATTGTAACATTGTATATGATGGCAAATAAAGACTAGCATGGTCCATCTAGTCTGCCCAGCAAGGTGGCAAGAGTAGGTGCACTTGCCGCTCTGTGCAGGTGACCCCTTCCCATGTCTTTGTTTAGTTGAGATATAAGAGTTAAGTTTATTTTGATTTTATCCTGTTGCTAAAAAGGGATCCACTGTGTCTGTCCCATGCCATTTTGAATTCTGTCACTGTATTTGCCCCCACCACTTCCATCAGCAGGTCATTCTAAGCATCCACCACCTTTCAGTGAAAAAGTATTTCCTGTCATTGCCTTTTAGTTTATCCCCTTGCAGCTTCATGTTATGTATTTAAAGGTCTGTATCATGTCTCCTCTGTCCCTCCTCTCCTCTTGCATATACATACTTAGGTTATCAAATCTCTTCTCATACATCTTCTGGCACGGGCTCCAAATCATTTTGGTTGCCTTCCTCTGAACCGTTTCCAGTCTTTCTATATCCTTTGTGAGATATGGTCTCCAAAACTGAACACAATGTTCCAAGTGAGGCCGCACTAGTGACTTGTACAGTGGTATTAGTACCTCCTCCTTTCTGCTGGTAATTTCTTTCTTTATGCAACCCAGCATCCTTCTGGCTTTGGCCACTGCCTTGTCACAGTTTCGCCACCTTGAGTTCCTCAGAAACAATCACTCCAAGGTCCTTCTCCTGGTCCATGCATACTAATTTCTCGCCCACTATAACATATAATTCCCTTAGATTTCTGCATCCCAAATGCATGACACTGCACTTCTTCACATTAAATCTTAACTGCCCAGCATTAGACCATTCTTCCAGCTTTTGTAGATCTTTCCTCATGTTATCCACTTCCTCAGAGGAGTCCACTCTGTTGCAAATTTTTGTGTCATCTGCCAAAAGACAGACTTTCCATACAGTCCTTCAGCAATATCACTCACAAATACATTGAACAGTACCAGTCCCAGGACCGATCCCTGAGGTACGCTATTAATCACTTTCCTTTCATGTGAATGAGTTCCATTTAGCATCACCTTCTGTCATCTGTCAGCCAACCAATTTCTGATCCAGTTCACCACCTTGGGATACATCCCCAGGCTGTTCCGTTTATTGGTAAGTCTCCTGTGAGGAAGAGTATCAAAGGCTTTGCTGAAATCTAGGTAGATCACATTCAGCGCATGCCCTTGATCTAGTTCTTTGGTTGCCCAGTCAAAGAACTCAATCAGATTTATTTGGCATGATCGTCCTTTGGTAAAACCATGTTGCCTCGATCATGTAACCTATTGGTTCAGAGAAAGTCCACAATTCTCTCTTTCAGAAGCACCTCTATTACATTTCCCGCCACTGAGAAAAATACCTTAATTAGCAGTTGACACAAAAATTGATAAAAGAAGATCTTAAACTGAAACCGATTATGATGAATGAGGGGAACATATCACAATCCTAAATTAGAGTACTATTTCTTGAACTTAAGTCAATTGATACTGAGAGATTTGATCACTCCCAATTGTCATGAATCTGCGATTGGGTAATGGACCCTCTGTGGTAATACTGTAACATTTCTCTTGCATATATATTGGTTTCACCTAAAAATCACCTGTCAAGCCTCCATCTTGATCACTGATATTCTCAAGTGCCACTCCAATCAGATTCATTATAAGAACATGAGGACATAAGAAATGCCATACTGGGTCAGATCAAGGTCCATCAAATCAAGTATCTTGTTTCTAACAATGACCAATCCAGGTCACAATTACCTGGCCGGTTCCCAAAAAGGTACATAGGTTCCGCAATGCTTGTCCCTGGGTAAGCAATGGATTTCCTGGATCCTCTTCAATAATAGTTTATGGACCTTTCCTACAGGAACTTGTCCAAACCTTTTTAAAATCCATCTATACCAACAGCTTTTACTGCATCCTCTGGTTGAATATGAGAGTTTGATTACGCGTTGAATGAAAAAATATTTTCTTTTAATAGTCTTAAATTGGTTACATTGTAGCTTCATAGCATGTCTTCTAGTCTTTATACTTTTTGAGGAATAAACAACCGATCTGTGTTTACCTATTCTACTCCATTCATTAATTTATAGACCTCTATCATATCTCCCCTCAGCCATGTCTTTTCAAGTTGAAGAGCCCTAACCTTTTGAGCCTTTCCTCATGAGAGTTGCTCCATCCTTTTTATCATTTTGGTTACCCTTCTCTGTATCATTTCTAATGCTGCTAATATCATTTTTTTGGGATGCAGAGACCAGAACTGCATACAATACCCTACTCAAGATGGTTGCACCATGGATCAATACAGAGACATTATGATCAGAGCCGGCCCGTCCATTGTGAGAGAATGTTGTTTTCCCAGGGCCCCGTGCTTTAGGGGGCCCCGTGCCAACAACATCCCACATTGAATGGCAGGCAGGGAGGCTTTATAGGGAGCCAGAGAGACCCCAGCTCATCTCTAACAGCTGCCGAAGTGAAGCGCGTCTTTTTCCTTCACTTCGGCAGCTGTACTGAAATTTAGAAAACTGCCACACTGAGATTCAGGAAACAAGAAATCACCTTTGATCACAGCGCGACCACATTCTAAACTTAATTACAGCTGCCAAAGTGAAGGAAAAAAGATGTGCTTCACTTTGGCAGCTGTTAGAGGTGAGCCGGGGCTTCTCCGGCTCCCTCTGAAACATTTTAGATAGCCGCGGGGCTCTTCGGGAGGAGAGGGGAGGGGGGGGGCTTGGACTGGAAATGGGCTGGGGAGGGAGCAAGGACTGGAAATGGGCTGAGTGGAGGAGGGCTTGAACTGGAAAAAGCTGATGGGGAGGGGGGCTTGGACTGGAAATGGGCTGTGTGGGGGGGGAGCTTGGACTGGGAATGGACTGGGGGAGAGATCTAGGACTGGAAATGGGCTGAGTGGATTAGTGGCTTGAACTGGAAATAGCTGATGGAGAGGGAGCTTGGACTGAAAATGGGTTGAGTGGGGGGGAGCAAGGACTGGAAATGGGCTGATGGTGGGGCTAGGAAAGGACTGGAAATGGGCTGATGGGGGGCTACGATTGGAAATGAGCTGATGGAGGGGCTATGATAGGATTGGAAATAGATGGTGTAGCTAGGACTGGAAATGGGCTGATGGGGGCTAGGATAGGACTGGAAATGGATGGGGAGCTAGGACTGGAAATGGGCTGATGATGGGGCTAGGATAGGACTGGAAATAGGATGATGAACTAGGATTGGAAATGGGTTGAGTGGAGGGGGGGCTTGAACTGGAAATAGCTGACGGGAAGGGGGACTTGAACTGGAAATGGGCTGAGTAGGGGGGAGCTAGGACTGGAAATGGGCTGATGGAGGAACTAGGATAGGATTTGAAATGGGCTTATGGGGGGCTAAGATTAGACTTGGGCTGATGGGGGACTAGGACTGGAAATGGGCTGATGCGGGGACTAGAAGGGAGTGAATGCTGGGTGGGGCTGGAACTAGAAGGGAGCTGATGTTGGGGGAGGACTAGAATGGGATGGAGCTGGGAGAATGAAATGGAGAGTGAAAAAAATATTTTGTGTGGGAAGGAAGAAAAATCTACGATTGGCTGGGAAGAAAAATCTACGATTGGGAGAGTAAGTGTGAATTGAGGATGGAGGGGTAAAATTTGAGTGGATGAAAAAGGAATAAAGAAAGAGATGGAGGAAAGAGCAAAAGGAGAAAGATCAGCATGTTAAAGCAGATGTAGAGAGAGAATGGAAAAAAAAACTAGAAGGGAGAAGAAAGGAAATGGAGAGCAGACAATGGAGAGACAGCAGAAGACAAGAAGAAACTAGAAGAAAGTGACTGGTGCAATTGCAACTGAAAAATAAAATGCACAAACAACAAAAGGTAGAAAAATACTTTTTATTTTGAATTTATTAACTGGAATATGTCAGCTCTGAGAATGTGAGTCTTTGTCTTCATTTTGTTTAGTACAAGTGGAAATTCATTTATAGTTTTATTTCTGCAGTGTTGTTGTACATTCCAAGTTTGGCTTTTGGGGTTCCCAGTTTAATTATTGTCTTCCTATTTCTAAATTGTGATCCTTTGTTCTTTATTTGGTGATGGTCTATGTTCTGCATGTGTAACCGAGCTGAGATATTCTGTTTATGTAGTTTCCATTTGACAGTACCACTTGCTCTCTTTCCCCAGTAGATGTATTGGTATTCTCTGAGATGTATTGGTTTAATATTTGCAGTGTTGCCTTTTGATAGGTAGGGTTTGGTGCTTTGTGAGTTCTGGTAGTGCTGTTATGATATGGTGGGTTTGCTATAGGTTCTAAATGGGAAGTATTTATAGTACTTCCTAATGTGCCTGGTGGTTGGCACTGGAGTATAGTAATTTAGAAATCTGGTAGTCTTTCTTTATCCAGACACTCATTAAGAGGCATGTTTATTAAAAGTTAGTGCATGTTAACATTATGCAAATATTCATGCAAATGAGGCCCCATATGCTAATTAGGCCCCACACATGGCCCCACACCCCCCTTGGGCCGCCCTTGATTATGATATCCTTTGTTTTATTTTCTGTTCCTTTCCTAATGATTTCTGAAATTCTGTTTGCTTTTTTGGCAACAGACAATTTCAAAGTACTAGCTACAGTCACACTCAGATCCTTTTGCTGGGTGGTGACTCCTAATACACCGATACACAGCAATGTAACACAATTAGCATCAAGAACAAGAACATTGAAATCTGCCTAACATACAGAGCACCCAGAGCTCCACCCGACGAACTGGCCTTCACACTCGAAGAAGCCTGTGCCATAACAACAAACAACAAACCAGCGCTGCTGATTGGAGACTTCAACCTAAAGTCCACCAATGTCAAAGACGCAGAGGCCTTCCTGCAAGCAATGTCCTCACTGCAATTCACACAAATAATCAATGCTCCAACACACAGACATGGATCATCTCCAGACCTCATATTCGCATCCAATTACCTAACATCAAGAGACCTGATTTCTCCACCAACCATTACCCCAGTACCATGGTCTGACCACTACTTAATCGAGATAAGGCTGCGGTCACAAGAGGACCAGACAAACGAAAGAGCAAACACTTCACACACACAAAGACGATTCAAGTGTTTCGACAAGGACGAATTCATACAGGACACAATACAACACCTGAACATTACTACGGACGACCTGGAGGAACAAGTTTCCAGCTGGAACAGCATTTTAGCCAACGCCGCCAAACCACCTGATGGTGGGACCGAGAAACAACACCACAACAAGAGACAAAACAAACCATGGTACTCAGCAAAAATACGACAGGAAAAGAGGGAACTCAGGAAGATTGAACGGAGATGGAGAAAAAACAAAACAACTGCCGACCAGCATCTTTATCTAACGAAGCAAAAGCAATACAATGAACACATCAACCAATCAAAGAGGGAATTCCACACAAACATGATAAATACCTCCATCAACAAACCCAGAGAGCTTTTCGAAATAGTAAAAATCCTCACAAAAGAGCAAACAACAGAAGAAGCACAAATTGATCCACAGAAATTCGCCGACCACATCAAAGACAAATTTCACTCCACAGAACAAACAACGCCTAGTAGAACCACAAGGACAGATGTACACTCCAAAACCTGGGGCACATTCTCCTCACCCTCAACAGAACAGATATCCCACATCATCTCTACAATCAACACAAGCACCGCTCCTACAGACCCATGCCCAGTGTCTTGGGTCAAAGCCACCAAATCTAGCCTCATCCCCACCATACATAAAATGGTACACAACTCACTCACTCAAGGTCTCATGCCAAAGCAACTAAAACTTGCCTCAGTGAGACCAATCACAAAGAAAACAACTCTCGACAAAAAAGATCCAGCAGCGTACCGACCAATCTCCAGCATACCCTTCCTCGCAAAAGTCATCGAAAAAACGGTCCAACTACAACTTCAGGATCACATCGACAAACACGAAACACTCGACGACAACCAACACGGATTTCGTCCCAACCACGGTGTCGAAACACTACTGATCTACCTCTTCGACAACATCCTAAGAATAATTGACAACACCAGGAATGGAATAATAATGATATTCATCGACATCTCCTCAGCCTTCGACACAGTGGACCACAACACGCTCCTGGAAAGACTACAGAACACTGGTATACACGGGATCACACTGAAATGGTTCCACTCCTACCTAACCGAAAGACAGCTACAGGTCAAGGTGGGAAACATCACCTCCCGACACATCAAAGTCCGTCAAGGAGTACCTCAAGGTTCTGCGCTCTCAGCACTCCTATTTAACATCTACATCCAATCAATATGCAACATCATGAAAGAGAACAACATTCAATACACGATCTATGCGGACGACATCATGATATACACCCCGATATCAATCGACAACCCGGACTTCTCTAAGATAACAGACTGCCTTACACAAATGACCAGTTGGTGTCAAAACAACAACCTCGCCATAAACTACAACAAGACTGAAGCTCTAATCATCACTCGGAACCAAAGCTTCATACACCCACCAAATATAAAGATACAAAACATTACTATACCAATAAGGTCAGAAGTAGATACCTCGGGGTTACGCTGGACAATAAACTCAATCTCAAGCCACACATAGACAAAACAATACAAAAAGCCTACTACAAGATGCGAATCATCAGGAGACTGAAACCACTCCTCGCCCCAGAACACTTCCGTACCATCTGTCAAGCACTGATAGCCCCTCTACTGGACTTCTGCAATCCGATATACCTTGGACTACCGAAACAAGCCATCAAACCACTCCAACTGGCACAAAACACCGCAGCACGAATCATATCCGGAACTGCAAGACAGGAGCACATCACACCCACCTTAAAGGACTTACACTGGCTTCCGATCGATGCACGCATCAGATACAAAACTATCATAAACATATTTAAGATAAAACAGCAAACATCAGCCAACAGCCTGCACACCCTCATACAACCAGACACCAGCACACGTCCTAGAAGAAAACAAACACACAACCGAGTCAGCACCCCAAGTGAATACAAACACACACGCAAGGACACAACAGACAGAGCACTCTCCATGGCTGCCCCTACAATATGGAACAAACTACTGGACGATTTGAGGGCAACTACAGACCTCAAGGACTTCAGAAAACAGCTGAAAACCATGCTGTTCATAGAGCACTATGGACACATCACATAAGCTAAGTAACTGTATAGCAGCACACGTTACCGCCTAACACTATATGTATATAAAATGTTTTTAGCACCACTGTATATAGCCCACATTGTACATAGCTCAAACCAATCTAGCACACAATACAACATACACCCAACGAAATTTCCACCCTCACTGCATGTATAACACACTCACACTACCAGATTGTTTGCTGTGATACCACCTTGATTATTATGATAAGGCGGTTTAGAAATACTGTTAAATAAAATAAATAAATAATATGGAACTTAACATTGTATATCTATAGTTTGACTTATTCTATACAATGTGCATGACTTTACGCTTGTCCACATTAAATTTCATCTACCATTTGGATGCCCAATCTCCCAATTTCAGAAGATTCTCTTACAATTTCTCATGATCCACATGTGATTTAACAACTTTGAATAATTCGGTGTAATCTGCAAATTTAATCACCTTTCTTGCTCTATCCAATTCCAGGTGAATTATAAACATGCAAAAGAATGTCGGTCTCAATACAGATCCCTGGAGTCTTTCACCACTCACCTTCTTCTATTGCAAAAATTGACCATCTATCCCTACTTCCTCTTTTCTGTCTCTCAACCAGCTTTCAATCCACAATAGGTATTCCCTCAAATCAAATTCTTTCTCAAAGTCTACATTCTCTATATCAGCTTCCTCACCTTTATCCACATGTTTATTTGTGCCTTCAAAGAAATAGAGCATGTTTGTGAGGCAAGACTTTCCTTACTAAATCCATATTGACTTTTTCCCATTAAGCCATGTCTGTCCATGTGTTCTGAGTGGACAAGTAGTCTAGTGGTTAGAGGAAATACCCAAGTGATCAGGATTTGATTCCCACTGATACTCCTTTTGACCTTGTGGAAGTCACTTTACCCTCCATTTCATCTGAAGAAAAGGCCTAGTAATCTATTTCCCATCATTCCTTGTCAAGAAAACCTAGGTGCTGCTGGCACTGAAACTACAACAACAAAAGTACCATGCGTTCAGTACATTTGTTCTTTAAAATGGTTTCCACCATTTTGCCCAGCATGTACATTAGTCTCAAAAGTCTAATTTCCCGGATCACCCCTGAAGCCCATGGTCATCCCCAAATCTTCTGATCCTATAGATTATTTTAAAAAATAGGTTAAAAATGACTACTAGTAGCACTGCAGTTTCATTTTTTAGCTCTTTCAGCACTTTTTGATGTATATCACCCAGTCCCGGTAATTTGCTGTTATTTTATTTGACAGTTTTTTTTACTATATCTTCCAGGTTCAGTAATATTTGATTCAGCTCTTCTGTCTCATCACTTAAATGCTTTTCTGGCATGGGTACCTTCCTTACATTTTTCTCAGTAAAGACTGAAGCAAAAAAATCATTTAAAGTGGGATTTTAGAAAGGCTGCTCTGGCATTGGCATGAGGATTGTTGCGACGCCACCCTGGTGGCTAATGGGCGCCAAGGTAGGTCGGACACAAATAAAGATAAGGTTGGGATTGGTACTTATTTTTCAGGGCCCAGGGATGTATAGCCTTGGTAGCGTCCTTATTACCCAATACCCAAAGAACACAGGTTTCCAAGTGGAGGGAAAATAAGGCTTTATTTCCCTTGTCTTGCAAAGGTTCAAAGGATCAGTCCCAAAACAACAAAAGAAATGTCCTTACATCAGGTTAGAAAAAGTAAAACTCAGGTTCAAAGCAACAACTGTTCTCTTCATAGAAGTGATATAAACACAAACATTTCCTATTTCACCAGTTTACTGCTCACATGCTATGCAAGGATTCCAAGCTTCCAGTGGTACAATAACTACAATCCATTTCCTCATCTGAAAGGGATTCTACCAATTCCACTTGCATTGGTTCCTGATCATACACCTCTGAAACAGAGTCCGTGGTTCTGGGCAACCTATAATTGGGCTTTTCAGCCAAACGCTGTATGACCTCCCAATGCCTTGGGCTCAGAGTGGGGCGTCGGTCATGTACTGTTCAACAAGGCGAATATTCTTCCCTCTTCATGGGTTTTATATTAGCTTTCTGAAAACACTGCTTATTCAAAAGTCTCTCATTTGATAAAAGCTTTTCATACCTTGTATCAGGAGAAGTGTTACATGAATAGGGACCTTCTGTTTCCTGTCCTTTCCACAGGTTAGCTCTCTGAAGGCTGCTCCCAACCAAGTGTGGGTTACCTTGTAATGCTGGCTTCTCTCCTTGGGGTGAGGCTTGAGGCCTACTCCTGCTGAGATTATGCCCTGCTCCTGCAACCTGGCGTGGGTTTTTCAACTGTCCTTCGGTTGACTTCTCACAGCTGTCCCAGTACTGTTTTCGTGTCCCCAGATCTCCTGGATCCTTCCGTACTCTCCGTCCTTTCAGGTCTCTCTGGCCTGTTCCTCCTTCCGGCGCTCCAGCAGCATCTGTAGCTTCTGCAGTTTCTGCCACCTCTGCAGCTCCTGCCGCTCCTCCGGCTTCTGCAGGCTCTGTAACTTCTCTGCCTTCTCTGCTGCTCCTGCTGCTACCACCACTTCCCCTTTTACTGCCACTTCCCCCTTTCCAGTCTTCCAGACTTTCTTTAAAAGGAGTTCCTGCCTTCCTGGATTGGAGGCTGGCTGGCTTTTGGTCACACCCTGTGGGGCGTGGATCCTCAGTTTTCCGGAGGTCCCTCTTGCTCCCCCTATCAGGTTCCTGAAAATACTGCAGCTTGTGCATGCCTTTTTTCGTGTTTAAAATATTTTCTTCTGTTCCCCCCTGGTCTGCTGCATCACAAGATATGCCGCAAAGAGAGCTGATTTCAGAAGCAGGCATCATCTGAAATCACCATGGAAATGTCCAGGAGGTTGCATGTAGGATGCAAGAGTGCCAATAACATGTGCAACTCATAGAAAATACTCGTATTATTTGGTCACTCTGTGGAGGGTAGACTAGTAAGTCACAAAATAAAGTAATCGCTCAAAGTAAACTCGGGCTATGATCCTTTATCAATGTGTAACTCTTAATCTATTATAGTGAAAGAACTTCAGGTCTCAGACCTCAGATAGGCACTATCTTGTGGACTTAGCCAGTAACATGTGCCTCTTTTGCATCAATGACCTTAGTACTTTCTTTTAACTGTTGTTTTGACTTATACTAGACCCATGTTGTTTGACATCCAACTGTGTACTCATATCATGAAATACAATAATAGCGATTTATCTTATCTTTTTGACTCCCCGCCTTCTTTCGGCTGCCATCTTGCGTTTCACAAACTGACTGGTTTCTTCAGGGGGTAAAATTGAAGATTCGCTTGCTCTCAGCGATCCAATGTCCTTAAATACATTCTATGCGTCAAACTGACACTGTCGAAACAAATAGTTACATTAGGTTAGATTTACATGCCCTACTCAAGTTGTACATACAAGGAGATAGTTCTTAGTATAGTTGTACTGAAAACAAGGAATCCTACCGTTATTGCTTTACTGACAGTTCTTAATCGCATGCCGGGCATATTATCTCTGAGCCTACCGGCTTCCAAAAAACGCCGCGCATGCGGACCCAGCAAAAGGGGAGGGTTTTTATCCTGTGAATAAGTAAACGTTTGATGACACCAGTATGGTAATCAATTGGTCTTATGCAATTGGAGGTCCCAGCCAATTGTATGTCAAGAAACTCTCTATTCCTCAAAGATCATAAAGATGTTCAAAATACCGAAAAAAATGCTGCTTGGCTAAATCATAAACAGGCGGTCCATTCAATAGTTCTGTTCATACCATGCGGGTGTATCGTCTGTAATTTGTAAATCCAGCATTGTTCACAAATGACAAGAGTTTGATCTCGAGTCTTACCATTCCATCCAACTTTCACCATATCAATGCAAATGCATCGTAATTGGTCAAAAACATGTTGTTTAGATAGGCAATGTGTCACTATAGGGGCTTCCGTCACTTTGCATTTAAGTCTGCTGCGATGTTCGTTGATCCGAATCCGGAAAGGCCATTCTGTCTTGCCTACATATAGTAAGCCACAGGGACATCTGATACAATATACAACATAGCACGAAGTACATGTTGTCGATTGTTTTAATGTATACACTATTCCTTTATGTTCAAATTCCTTGATTGTCTCTGAAATCATATAGATATTGCAACCTTCACATGGTCTGTGTCCTAGGCAATCCATTTGTGTGGAATCCGATGGAGGTCTTAATACTGTCGGACTGAGTCTCTCCTTCAAGTTCTTGTGTCGTGTCCAGACACATCTAATTTGTTTTTGCGCTAACCCGGGAAGGGTACTAATCACGTTCTGATGCTTTTTGAGAATGTGTTTGATTTGTGCACTATAAGGAGAAAATCTAGTAATAAAGTTGACTATGTGGTCATCCTGTGGCAACTTTCCCTTATTATGGAAAAGTTAGAAAATTCGGCAATGCAGACGTACAAGGATTCCTTCACAGAAATGGGGATATGGATGTGGAAAAACATCAGTTATTTTGCCCTGGCCATTGCAGACCACCTGAACATTCATGAAGTGGAAGTCCTTTCTAGTTATGTAGGTAGATTTCTTCCCTCTTGGGGGCCTGAGGACCACATGTGTGCCATCAATGGCATCCAGCATTGCAACCTTGTGGAACTTCAGCATGATCTGCTTCCTCTGCTGCCCAGTGGTGGGGAAGACTATGTAGTAAGCTTTTCTGGTGAGTGAGGCTGCCATGAATTGGGTTATGCATTGGGACACCGCTGACTGGTTAAGTCCTGCTGTGGCATCCAGTACTGATTAGAAAATGCCAGTGGCCAGGAATGCTAGGGCTGTGGTTACCTTCAGCTACACTGGAATAGAAACATAGAAAAATGACGACAGAAAAAGACCACATGGCCTATCTAGTCTTTCCTTTAGAGATCCTCTGTGTTTATCCCATGCTTTTTTAATTATTTATTTATATTTATTTATTTAACATTTCTTATATACCGCGCTCTTTGTCATCAGTGTGGTTTACATTGAAACAATATAACACTTGGTCAAGTAAATTTGGCCGTCGTTTACATAGAATAGGGATTTATCATGGAGGTAAACTTGGGGGAAACTATATACATTCTAGTACATTAGATATTACAGATAAATTCGCTGTAGGTTTTTGTAATCATATGGCAGTGGTTTGAGATTGTGAGGGTGGGAGAGGGTGAAGGGGGGGGGATATCTAGATGTGTAAAGTACATGAGAAAAAGGTGGTGTTTGAGGGCTTTTCTGAATAGCCTAAGGTCCCTGATTGCTCTAATGCTGGGAGGGAGTTTGTTCCAACACCTGGAAGCATAGTTCGAGAATGCCCTATTGATGGTGGTCTGGTTGAGCTTTGTAGATTCAGTTGGTATTAGCAGCATGTCTGTAGCCAGCGATCTCCTAGATCTGTTTGCAGTTTGTGTGATGAGGTCAGAAATAGATGTAGGTGACATTTTGTTGAAGGCCTTGAAGGTAATGAGGAGGGCCATGTATGAGATTCTACAGCTTATCGGAAGCCAGTGGAGCTCTTTTAGGATGGGGGAGATGTGGTCATTCCTTGTGACTCCCCAAAGAACACGGGCTGCTGCATTCATGGCTAACTGTAGAGGATTGAGGGTACTCTTTGGGATGCTCTGCAGTATTATATTGGCATAATCGAAGTGCGGTGTGATTAGCGCTTGGAAAATAGTACGGAAGTGACTGGGTTCAATCATAGGTCTCAAGTGTCGCAGGGTTTTGACCTTGAAGTAGATGGTTTTTACAGTGCGTTTTATGTGCTCCTTGAAGTCCAACTGTTGATCGAGTATGACCCCAAGATAGCATATATTGGACTTTACTGGAAGTTCCGCGTCTCTGACTTTCAGTGCTGGTGGAGGAGAGAAACTTATTTCTTGTGATTATTAGGACTTCTGTTTTTTTGAAATTTATACGGAGGTTCTGAGTGAGTAGCCAGTCCGTTATTGCGTTGAAGCAGTTGATTAACGCTGTATAGTCCGGGCAGGTGACAGTTATAGGAGTAAATAGAAGCACGTCGTCTGCATACATAAGGCATAAAATTCCAAAGGAGCGGGTAATGTCACAAATTGGCTGCATATAGATGTTAAAGAGCAGAGCAGACAGGGAGGAACCTTGGGATACACCCTGTTTCTGTTGGAAGGGTTCAAATGTGGTGTTACCAATACGGACTTGTTATGATCTGCCTTCGAGGTAGGATTTGCACCAGTTCCATGCTTGGTCCCGGATTCCATTCTCATGAAGTCACATCAGAAGCTGCACGTGGTCTATGGAGTCAAATGCTGCTGCTATATCGAGGAAGATTAGCGCAAAGCCCTTCTTGATGCTGTCTATTCCATTGATAAGGGTACTGGTTAATGTCGTTAGCAGAGTTTCTACGCCGTGGGCTTCTCTGAAGCCATGTTGACAAGGGTCTAATGGGGAGGATGAGTCTACATGCTGCTGGATTTGTCTCTGGGTCAACTTCTCAAGAATTTTAGCTAGTAATGGAATACTAGAGATTGGTCGATAAGAATCTACTTTGTTTGGATCAAGCTGGTTGTTTTTGAGTAGTGGACGAATGGATGTGTGCTTGAGAGCATCTGGGAAGACTCCGGTTGCGAAGGACAACTTGGCAATGTTGGCTATGATTGGGCTGAGCTCAGAGCGTATAGTCCTGATCCAATGGGCTGGGCAAGGGTCAGTTGGTGCAGTTGTAGCATTGATAGAGGCAATGACTTTGTCTTGGACTTTTTGAATTCAGATACTGTCCTTATCTCTACCACCTCCACTGGGAGACTATTCCACGGATCCACCACTCTTTCCGTAAAGAAATATTTCTGCATATCACTCCTGAATCTATCCCCTTTCACCCTCATCCCATGTCCCCTCATAGCAAAACTTGCTTTCAATCGAAAGAGGCTCTCCCCCTGTACATTTATGTCATGGAGGTATTTAAACATCTCAATCATATCACCTCTATCCTGTCTTTCCTCTAAGGTGTATATATTAAGATCCTTAAGTCTGTCCTCATATGCTTTATAATGAAGACCGCTAATTTTAGTAGCCACCATCTGTACTGACTCCATCCTGTTTATATCCTTTTGAAGGTGTAGTCTCCAGAATTGCACACTATACTCCAAATGAGGTTTGCACCAAAGATTTATACAGAGGCACTATCACCTCCTTTTTTCTGCTAGCCATTCCTCTCCCTAGGCACCCAAGCATCCTTCTAGCTTTTGCTGTCACCTTTTCTACCTGTTTAGCTACTTTAAGATCATTAGACACAACCACGCCTAGGCCCCGCTCTTCTTTAGTGGAGAAAAGTACTTCACCCCCTATACTATATTGCTCCCTTGGATTGCTGCAGCCCAAATGCATGACCTTACATTTTTTAACATTAAATCTCAGCTGCCAAATTCTAGACCATTCTTCAAGCTTAGCTAGATCCCTCCTCATGTTATCTACACCTTCCTGGGTGTCTACTCTATTGCAGATTTTGGTATCATCCGCAAAGAGGCAAACCTTACCCGACAGCCCTTCCGCTATATCACTAGCAAAGATGTTAAAAAGAATCAGACCAAGGACAGATCCCTGGGGCACATCACTGGTAAGTTCCTTTTCCTCAGAGTGAGCTCCATTTACCTGTACCCTTTGTCGTCTCCCACTCAACCAATTTCTAAATAGCAGTAACTTTAGGGTCCATCCCTAGGGTGCTAAGTTTGTTTATAAGTCACCTGTGAGGAGCGGTGTCAAAGGCTTTACTGAAATCTAAAAACACCACATCTAGGGCTCTCCCTCAGTCCAACTCCCTGGTCACCCAGGCTTCTCTGTGTGGCCAAGTGGAGGAGGGGATTCATCTCTAGACATAGCTAGTATATAGCTGCCTTATCAAACTTGAACCCGTCAGACACTGGTCATCTGTGAGAACCAAGTATTGTACCCTGGCCCGGTGCACCCTCTTTTCTCTCCTTCCTGTGTTCAAGGTGGGCCTTCTCCTGCGGGACCAGCACAAACCATGCCCAAACAACATTCCTGGCTTTTACACACCACCAACACTTTTCATATGCCATCACCAATGCACTTGTGCCATCATCACTAACACACAGTGCTCTGTATAAAACTGAAGCATGGACAGATGGTGATAAACACTGATACTCAGACTCCCAGCACAGGCCACTCACACACCTCATCTCAAGCACTTCAACACACACACTGGCACACACACACTCACAATATTGCAGAACGACATAAACAGGCAGAGATTGCAGCACAAATGACTGTAGAAGAGCACAGGGAGATGCAGAGCAGGTCCGTGCAGTCCATGTGGTTCAGGAGAGGAATGGAATGGTTTGAGGGCTGGTGGGTTGGCCAGTGGTGCAACAACGGGGTACAGAGAACATTACTGGAGGGAGTGTGATGCACAGCGGAGACACAGAGAAATTGTTACAAAGACTGCTCCGTAGGTAGGCAACAAGCCCACCATTCTCTCTTCAATACAGTACAAGCTCCTGCAGTCACAATCGCAAATTATGGTCAGCATGGAGCTTTATAGCAGGTGCAGAGCGGGACATTCGGATACCATGCCCAGCAAATTCTGAATGCCATGAGAAATGCATCTTGGATGTGCAGCCACTTGCTCTACCCTAGCCATGCCCAAAAATGCCCTCAAACACACCCATCAAGAAATGTCAAGACATAGATGTGGCTACTGCTGAAATGTGCAGTTGTGGCATTCATGTTGGCATTTTAGGATATCCATCTCACATTTACATTTACCCCTTGATCATCTAATGATCCAATTGATTTCTTCCTCAGCTTCTTCCTTTGAACGTACCTGAAAAAGCTTTTATTGTGAGTTTTTGTGGCATATTTACTAAAGTGAGCTATAGCTTTCAGGTAGTGTACATTAAGGATAGAAATCGGCATGCAGTAGGGTTGCCAACTGGCTCCAGATGCGCCCGACAGGCTTGATCCAGTCCTGGGTTTACTTCATTGCATGCAGGGACACGTAGTTCTGATTTCCCCACTGCACTCCATAAGAAAAGCAAGACTACAAGTCCCTGCATGCAATGGGGTAAACCCAGGACTGGATCAAGCCTGTCGGGCGCATCTGGAGCCAGTTGGCAACCCTAGCATGCAGTCAGATCCAAGATGGCTGCGGCCAGTGTGTAGTGGTATGCACACGATATTGATGGGGAAACGGAAGGGGAGAACAGTGAAGCATCCCCCGGCTAGCTGGGACCACCCCCAGTGGTATTACCTGTTAGTCCTTTGGATCATTTCCTTGTTTGTGTTCAGCTGGGGCAGCCTGCAGGAGGAGTGGTATTACCCGAACTTGAGCCATTGGAGTGTGTGAGCTCAGCATCCTCTTCGGAGTTAGAACTTACCCCTCTGGAGGTGTGGTGTCCTTTGAAGCTAGACTCCATATCCCACCCCCGGAGCAGTTTCCTTTGGCTGGTGAGGCAAAAGTAGCCAGGCCAAGAGAGGAACCAGGGCTAGAACTGGGGTTGGAGGCATCGGGTTTTCCGGTGTCCCCTGTAGCAGTTTCATCTCGTATCGGCTTGGTCGCTGAAGACAGACAGCAGCTGGGTGAAGTTGGAGCAGTGCGGAGAGGTATGGCTGGAGTGGAGGGAGTTGTGGGAGGAATGACTTTGGACATTTTCCTTTCTCCCCCCAGCCAGATAACCTTTGAGTCAATTTGGCATGCTCTTAAGCAATTAACTGCAGCAATGTTACCACAAATTCAGGCTTAAAAACACAGTTGCATAATGTAAGTCAGGATTGTAATGTGGATTCGGAAGATATATCAAAGATCAAAGGAGATTGTGTTGGTTTATCTGTTTGTATGGATACTATGGAAGACTGTGTGGAAACTTTGGTGAAGGACGCTACGTTTATGAAAACTAAGATTGAACAGCTGGAAAATGCATCCTGAATGTCTAAGCTTCGGTTAATAAACTTTCCTAGGTCACAGTTTGTGACCCCCAAAAGATATGTTTAAAAGTTATTTGGAAAAGTCTTGAGAGTTAAATTGGAGTCCCAACCACCTGTCATTTATTATTTACCCCAGGGCAAGAGGACTCAGGGATAGACGATGACCTCTCCTATGGGTCAATTGGATGTGCTTAATGTATCTGATGTATTGGAAATGTCTGAAATTGATAATGTTATTCCTGCAACATGTTTGGTTCAATTTGCCTTGACTGCTGAAAAAGATTGGTTTATGAGAATGTTTTCCTGTAGGAGGGATGTTTGTTTTCATGGGTTACTGGTAAGGGCCTTTCTTGACCTGACAAGAGAGTCCTAGCACTGTAGAAAGGAATTTCTCCTGCTCCGGCCTAGGGCTCTTCAGCTGAGAGCAATGTTTTTCCTTAGATATCCATGTAAATGTTTATTGAAATATCAGTCTAATTCATATGTCTTTCTGTACCTCTCCCAGCTTATTATTCTTTCCAAATGCCCATCCTATTCCCAGTGCTGCTATTGTGTCATCGGAAGCACCTCCTGTTTCTCACTGGCTTATTTCCTTGGGATCAGTTGGTCATTTTTCCTTTGTTTTCACCCTCTTGTGGGCTGGGATGTGGGTTGGTTTCTTGAATGACTTGATAGTCTGATCTGTTATTTAATTTCCTTGAATGTTTTCAACAGTGGCTGGGACAGGTTACCTCAGTCCGGAAAGTCGGGGGTTCAATTCCCGCATGGGGACAAGCAACCTCACGCTGGAGGGACTGGGGTCTCTAGTCCCATGGCTACTCCTTGTGGCCTTGGGCAAGCCACTTAACCCTCCATTGCCTCAGGTACACTTAGACTGTGAGCCCTTCGGGGACAAGGGAATAAAAAGTACCTGTTAGTATACATGTAAACCGCACTGATTCTAAAGAGCGCAGTATAAAAAATAAATAAAAAACTAACCACATTGTTTTCTCAATTCATTGTTTCAAATTGTATGTTTTTTGAAAATTGATAAATAATAAATAAATAAATACATAAATAAATAAATCAGCATGCGGTAGATGCAACAGTCATGAGCTGCCTATTGGGGCATGTATTGCATGTCTCCTGCAGATACTACATTGATTTTGAACTTAATGCATGCCCAGAGCATGCATGTTAAGTGCACCCATGCTAACTGCACCATTCCCGGTGAACGCATGTTGTCAACATCTGCACTAACCGCTCGGTGCAGATATACCTACACTCCACCACTACTCTGCCCATTTCCTTCGCTATCGTGCGCTAAACAGAAAGTGAGGATGTGTGCTAACTGCTAGCATGGTGATTAGCATGCACGTTAGCATCCAACGCAGCTTAATGAACATGCCCCTTCATCTCGTTTGCGTATGTCTTTTCAAATTCTTTTTTCTTCCTTATCGATATCTTATATTTAACTTGCCAATGCTTATACCATTTCCTCTTTTCTTCATCTGATTCCCTATTCCATTTTTTAAATATGTTTTTTTGGGCTCCAACATCCTCTTTTACCATACCTTTTAACACTAGAAGCCCCAAAAGGAATTTTACCTAGAAACCCCAAAGTGCGTCAATTGACACATTATCACGACGACTGTGTTTAGCATGAAATGCAGATGTGAATTAATGTGAAGTTACTTATTTGTTAAATACGTGCAGTATGTGATGTCATTACATGATGTCATTGTGTGTTTATTGTTTGTAATGTCGGATTAAAACTGTAAACAGTGATTGAGATGCGCCACCTAGTGGGAACATGAATTTATACCTAGAAGTCCCAAAGTACATCAATTGACGCATCCAAGACAATTGAATGTGTCAATTGACGTACTTTGGGGCTTCTAGGTATAAATTCATTTTCCCGGTAGGTGGTGCATCTGTCATTAATTTTCGATGCACATATTTGAACATCTTGACCTTGCTAACAAAATCATGGAACATGACTGACATGGTTCTAGCAGTGGCACTGGTATACAACTTCAAAGATGCATTTGTGTCAGTTGACACGCTTTGGGGCTTCTAGTGTTAAACATGCCAGCTGTCATTTGGCCTTCCTTCTGCCTCTTTTAATGCATAGAATACAATTTGGTCTGAGCTTCCAAGATTTCATTTTTAAACAAAATCCATGCTTGATGAAAATTCTTGACCTTGCGGATGCTTCTTTTTAGTTTTTTTTTCTAACCATTTTCCTCATTTTATTATAGTCTCCCTTTTGAAAATTAAATGCTGCATGGTATATTTTTCTTTGTATACCACTCCAGTAATGAGGGGGGACTGATAAGTCTGGCCTTATAACGAAACAGAAAGCTACGGGCATGCTTCCATTCCAGAATTCTGAATGATCTCTCTATAATTTTGTTTTATTTAAAATTAAACTGCCGAGAAATCCTTTGGACCTCTGGAACTGAAGTGTGCCCATAGCTTTCTGTTTCGTCACAAGGCCAGAGACTTATAAGCCCCCACTCAAATTGTCAGATTTAATCATATTATGATTGCTAGTTCTAAGCAGGTGCAACAAGAATGGTTAGCTCTTGTACCACATATGATGTTCCACAAAGTGCAAAGTCTAAAATATCTCATTCTCTAGTTGGTTCCTGAACCAGCTGCTCCATGAAGCAGTCCTTTATTTTATCTAGGAACTTTAGCTCCCTAGCATGTCCTGATGTGACATTTATCCAGTCAGTACAATATTATGGTTATTAAAATCACCCATTGTTATTGTCTTGTCAATTTTGTTAGCTTTGCTAATTTCTGAAAACATTTCATAATCTGTCTTCTTTTTCTGTCCGGGTGGACATTAATAAACTCCTACTACTATTTTCTTCCTTTTCACACAAGGAATTTTGATCCATAAAAATTCAAAAGTTCATTTAATTTCCTGCAGGACTTTTATTCTATTTGACTCAATTCTCTCTTTAACATATAGTGCCACCACTTCACCATTTTGATCTATCATATCACTACAATATAACTTGTATCTTATTTATTTTGCTGTATTTATATCCTGCTTTTCACTGGGTCAAAGTGGTCAATTGGGGGATACATTTAACATGAGGGGATATGAGACACATATGCTAATACTTACAGGGAACATGGGCAATGGAGGGTTAAGTGGTTTGCCCAAGACCACAAGGAGTGTCTATAGGACTAGAAATCCCAGACCCTCTGGCCTGAGATTGCTGTCCCCAGGTGGGACTTGAACCCCTGGCCCTCCAGCCTGAAGTACCTTGTCCTAACCACTAGACCACTCCTCCCTCCTTGGCCTCACACTGTCCCATTGGTTATCATCCTTCCACCAGGTTTCCAAGATGTCTATTATATGTTTTTCTTTAGTGTTATATTTTATAATTCTTCCATCTTATTTTTTTAGAATTCTAGCATTTGTATAAAGACATTTCAAGGTATATTTGTTTGAATTTACAAGCTTCGTAAGAGTTGATCGGTAAAAATTAGCAATCTTTCCACTCTTTCTGCTACTTATTTAAAGGCCCCTGGGCTATTTTTCCTTTTATTGCAACCTATGAGGATGCCCTAACTTCATTATCTTGATGGTATCCATCAAAGATACAGTACCTTACTCCAAATCATGCACTACTGAGAGACTGTTGGCTTTCTTCCAGTTTCTAGTTTAAAAGCTGTTCTATCTTTTTTTTTTTAAACATTGGGCCAGTATCTTGGTAGAACCCCAGTTAAGGTGAAGCCCATCTTTGTGGAATAGGTTCCCCTTTCCACAGAATGTTCCTAACAAATCTTAAGAAATCTCCCTGCACCATTGTCTCATCCATGCATTGAGACTCTGGAGCTCGGCCTGCCTCGTGAATCCTGCACATGGAACAGGAAGCTTTACTTAACATTGCCTTTTCTTTCTTCTGTCCATAGTAAGCAAAATAATTTATTAAGATTATTTGCTTTTATTGCCTCCATTACCCTTACTTTCTTCTTTTATGCCATCTTTTCCAACATCAAGTTTTCATCTCTTCTTTTATCTTTTACAGAGATGATGTAAAGATGGGATCCTTAACTAAGAGACCCATAGCCCCCAGGTCCCATGACACCCTTGGCTTAGGCATTTCAAAGTAGGACACACCTGGCCTAGACACTCTGATCCAGGGCATTCAGGAGGCCAGAGATCCCCTGAACTACCTGCCATCTCAGCACTCCATTGTCTTTGCTCTCTATGTTCCGCTTCTACCATCCCACAGTTAACCCAGTTTGTTCTTGCCCTTATTACCCGCCTTGACTACAGTAATTCCTTCTTTTCCAGCTACCCCCAATATTGCCTCTGCTGTCTCCAGCCATTTCAATCTACCGCTGGCAAACTCATTTTTAAGGCCCACAGTTTTGATCATGTTTTCCACATCCTGGCCTCTATTCACTGGCTTCCAGTTTCTTTCTATATACAATTTAAAATTCTCTCTCTTGTCCACTGTACTCTGTACTCAGCCTGTTCCCCCTGTCTTACTGCTTTAATCTCTCCAAACTTCATGTTCCCTCCGTTCTGCAAATGCTGCTCTCCTTTCCTGCCACCTCCCTCATTCCCCTGCCTGGTCAGTTCCAGGAGTTCTTCCTTTTCCTATCTTGTCGCCACTCTGGAATTCTTTACCCCTCCCACTTTGACTTGAACTACCCCTCCATAAATTTAAGAAGAGCTTAAAGACCTGACTCTTTCAACAAGCCTTCCTTCAGTCTTTTCCTCTCAAACCTTCATCCCCCCTGGCTCTTCTGCCTGCTTTTCCTGCATTTCTTCCCCTTCCCCTTCTCCAGTTTGAATTTGTAAACTCTTTTCTTATCCCTCCTTTCTTATCTCTTCTTCTGTGATCTTTCTCCCCTCTTTACCAATTTTGCTTGTTTTCTATTGTAAACTGTTAGGATGGTCATTTGACCATTAGCAGTATAAAATTGCAGCTAATAAAATACAATAAAATGTCATTGATATCATCTAAATCAACACCATTTTGCAAGATGATGGGAGATAGAAGTGAAGGATGGATGATGCTTCCCTGGTACCAAGTATGTATTTTGAATCAGCAGGAGATGGGGAGAGAGGAGTGGGTGGATTGGAATCTATCTGTGTCAGGAATTCCAGGGCAGGGCTGAGCTGACCCAAGGTTTCTGGGTCAGCAGGGCTCTGAATCAGGGTACTTGGACCACCAACTGTTGCTCAGAGTACTCAGGTCAGAGGTGGCCTGGCTGAGGGTGCCTGGACCAAAGGGGTTCTGGCTCAGGGTGACCAAGTCATGGATGTCCTGGCTTGGGGTTCCATGGCATGTAGTGCCTGGGATAAGGGATACCTTTCTTGGTGGATCCTGGGTCAAAGGATCCTTAGATTAGAGATCCTCCCAAGTGAAAATGGAAGTAAAGTTAACAGATACTGATAATACAATGGAAGTAAAACTTATTTTAAAGTTTACTGTCTTTTTTGACTCAATTTACCATAATTTTTAAATTTATTTCTATTTTAGACCAGTAGGGGTATATTCAAAAGGGTTTAACTGGTCAGTGAGATCTACTAACCGGCTAAACGGCAGTGATCCCAATATTCAGCAGCACTATCTGGACAGTGTTGCTGGATATTTCCACAGACTGCAGAAAAGATTCCTGGTTGAAGCCGGAGTGGTCTGTTGGTGGAACAAGGGTGGTCCTGTCAGCTACCAGTTAGAAGCGATATTCAGCCACTAACCAGATAGCTAAACCACATAAAGCTAGGACAGGTCAATGGCTGTTTATCTGGTTTTTGCTATCTGGTTAGCGGCTGAATATTGCTGTTAATCAGAAAGCCAGTATGGTGAAGCCAGATATTCAGCATTGAATGCCGGATAACATCCGGCACTGAATATCCAATTATAGGGTCACCGCTGATCATCGGCCCCCAGATTTCTTTACTTTGTTCCTTTTTGCTTACCTTTATCTTATTAAAGCAGATATGCAACAACAACATTCAATTAAAGGTAATTTAATAGCAGGCCATGTAGGAAATAAAGTAAACTAGGTGCCTAATTTGCGGCTATTTTATAAAGGCCGCTTAGATTCCAGGATTGCATGATGATCGCAGGCTGAGCAGATGCCCCAGTGTGTGTCTTGCCTGAAATATCTGACTTTAAGAACTAAAATGAATCCCGCAATGCCTAAATTACATCAAGGTGGAGTGTTAAAGTTCTTATAACAGCAGGAAAGTACGCTGTTGCTAAGTCATCCATAGCGGTGGAATCTATGATAAGTAAAACGCCAAATTCAAGCTGAGAGAGAAGTCATTAGAATGATTCCCAAAATGTCGATAGATGAAGCTGATCTGTTATTTACTTTGGTGAGGGTTTTTTTTAGCTGGACTGCAGCATTTCCTTTCAAGCTGCCTGGGACTTCATCTCCCTGGTTTCTCTGTCTAGCCCATTCTTCAGCCCACCCTTTGATGACATTCATTATTGGGGGATGATAGAATATGCCAAAGTTTTAAGAATACCATTGCTGGTAACTCCATTACTTAGAGTGAGTTCTGTTTCAGCTGGACTGCAACATTTCTTTTTGAGCTGCCTGGGCCTGTGCATTTCCCTGGTTTCACTGTCTAGCTCAGTCTTTGGCCCCACCCCTTAATGATGTCACTATCAGGGGGTCTATAGAAGATGTCAAAGTTCTGGTGTCATGACAAAAGGGGCATGCACCATCCCTTTGTGCATTCCCTCATGCGCAAGTTTGTGCACATATTGGGAGTATATCTCTGGTTATTTCTTGTTTGTTTTTGTTGGTTGTATACCCTATTCAAAAGGATATAAACTGGATGGAGGTGGTGCAGAAGGTGGCTTCCAAAATGGTCAGTGGTCTTCATTATAAATCATACGGGGACAGATTTAAGATCTCAGTATGTATACTTTATAGGAAAGCTGAGATAGAGGAGATATGATAGAGACGTTTAAATATCTCAGTGGCATAAATGCACAGAAGGAGAGCCTCTTTCAATGGAAAATAAGCTCTACAAGGGGACATAGGATGAGGATAAAAGGGGATGTGGAAGTATTTCTTTACAGAAAGAGCGGTAGATGCGTGGAGGTAATAGAGATGAGGACAATATCTGAATTCAAGAAAGTTTGAGACAAACAAAGAAGATCTCTAAATGAAAAAAAAAGGACTACAGTAGTTGATATGGAAGGGCAGACTAGATAGGCCATATGGTCATTTTCTGCCATCGTATTTTGTGTTTCTATTCCGATAGTATCTGCTGTGGGCTGGTATGGTATTACTCACCTACTGTCCACTCCTAGCCATTGCCAGAATACATCTAATTTAATTACAGTGTCCTTGAAGTATAGTACATCTTTAAACCTCCCCAGAAAAGGTAAACATTTCATAGCTTAATGCTCACTCAGTAAAAAAAAAAAAAGAAGGTTGAGTTAATTTATGATTGCTATAGAGTAACAGCAGATATGTTGTCTATTACTGAAACATAGCTTTCCCTTGCTGACACTATGCTTTTGACTCAGCTGTGTTGTTCTTATAAGTCTTTGCAGTCTTGGTTATTTCTTCTAGCTGAAACCCGTTTTCAGACTGATTTGGTTCATTGCCTTATTGGCAACTTGTAACAGTTACAACAATCAAATCCCTGATGCAGGCATGTTCACCGAAATTTGGCTGAGTCAGGTCCCCAAATAAAATTCAGTTGAAGACCACTTGAATGTCTGAGGCTGTGGCGACCTCTATTTTGTTTGTTTTCCTGCTCTTTGGATAAGGACTAGAGTGTGGTAGCTGTCTTTTTGGATGTGGCCACCGCATTTGATTCAGTGGTTCCTCAGTTATTGTTACGTCTTTCAGTCATGAGCATATGGGGGAAGTGCTGGAATGGTTCCAATCTTATCTTTCAGATAGAACTTGTTCTGTTTTTCTAGAGAACCAACAGAGTAGATCTCCCTTCACAGGGGAGTTCGACAGGGATCCTCTTATCTGCTGTTCTATTTAACAAATAAATGCAACCACTTTGTGATCTGTTTCATTCTTTGTATCTACAGTATGCACTTTATGCAGATAAAATTATGTTCTTCTGTCCTTTGTCAGAAGAATTCTTACCTTCTCTTATTTGGACGAAGTGGTTGGAAATGTATCTGATTGGCTATCATCTCAAGGGATGAATCCAAATGTGTTCAGAACTGAGGTTTTAATTATTATGAAAGATGTGCACAGTCAGGCATCTATTGATATTCAAATTCTAGGTTGTAAAATTCCTATTTCCTATCAAATGTGCTATTTAGGAATTTTAATTGATGAGCAGTTGATGTTTCACCTTCATATCCGTGATCTTGTGAATGGCAATTAAAGAAATTTTAACTTGTGAATAATTTTAGGATGGTGCTCCAGGCGATTGTTTTATCTCCAATAGATACTGCATTAAGCTTTTGTATGGATTGCCTTCTTATTTGAAGCCATTGCGGATTGTTCAAAATGCCACTGCTCGCTTGATTTTGCAAGTGTGGTTATACATACTGTATATCATCGTATCTACTACTACTTATCATTTATATAGCACTATAAGGTATACTCAGCATTGTACAGATACATGTAAAAAAAGATGTCCTCTGCTCATCAGAGCTTACAATCTAATCAAGACAGACAATACAACAGCTGAGTACAAGGGCAAACTAGGGAAAGGTAAGGAAATGCAAAGGAGAGCAAGGGATCAGGATCTAAAAGCAGCCTCAAAGAGGTGAGCTTAAGCATGGATTTTAAAAGGGGCAGAGATGATGCCTGACATACAGACTCAGGTAGTTTGTTCCAGGCATAAGGAGCAGCAAGGTGAAAGGATCAAAGTCTGGAGGCAGCGGAAGAAAAGTGCATAGATAGAAGCAAGCCAGTAGAAGAGCGGAGTTCACGAGAAGGGTTGTAGGGAGAGAGGAGAGAAGAAAGGTAGTGAAGAGCAATAGAATGAATGCATTTATAGGTCAGAAGGAGAAGTTTAAATTGGATATGGAAATGGAAGGGGACCTAATGAAGTGACTTGATAAGAGGGGTCATATGAGTATATCAGGGTTTGCGGAAGATGTGCCGCGCAGATGAGTTCTGCAATTTAAAGGGGAGAGAGATGATTCAGAGGGAGACCAACAGGGAGGAGATTGCAATAGTCTAGAGAGGAGGTGATTAAAGAGTGGATAAGTGTCTTAATAGTGTGTTCAGAAAGGAAGAGGCACATTTTACTAATGTTATTGAGAAAGAAAAAACAGGTTTTAGCAATCAGTTGGATGTGTGCGGAGAAGGAGGGGGAGGATTCAAAGATGACCCCAAGGTTGCGAGCTGCGGAAAAGGTTAGTAGGAGAGTGGTATCCACAGAGACTGAGAAAGGAGGAAGGGGGAGGTGGGTTTATAGGAAAAAATAAGACTTCAGTTTTGGCCATGTTCAATTTCAAATGGCGGTCAGATATCCAGGCAGTGATGTCAGATAGGCAGGCAGAGATTCGGGGCTGGAGTGTCAGAGAAATATCAGATGTAGAGAGAGAGATCAGAGAATTATCAATATAAAAATGGTACTGAAAGCCATGGGATAAGATGAAAGCACCAAGGGGCCCTTGGGGTACACCGAATGAGAGTGGGGTAGCAGTAGAGGAGGAACCACCAGAGCAAACATTGAAAGAGCAAGGGGAGGGATAAGAAGAGAACCAGGATAGCACAGAGCCTCTAGAGCCAAGTGGTGGTTAACAGTGTCAAAAGCAGCAGAAAAGATCAAGAAGAATGAGGACTGAGTAAAGGCCCTTGGATTTATCCAGGCAAAAGCCACTCGAGACTTTGGCAACAGCTATCTCAGTAGAATGAAAAGATGAAAACCAAATTGTAGTAAATCTAAAAGGGCTTAAGAGGAGGGAAATTCAAGGCAATAGTGAAGAACTGCCAACTCAAGAAGTTTGGAAATGAAGGAGAGAGCTTAAGCATGGATTTGAAAAGGGGCAGAGGGAGATGGTTTGATAATTGGAAGGACAAATAGGGTAAAGTGAAGGCTTCTTGAGAAGAGGTCTGATCACAGCATGCTTGAAGGTTGCTGGGACAGTTGAAGTGGAGAGCGATAGGTTGAGAATATGACAGATGGAGGGGATGACAGAAGAGGAGATGGACTTAAGGAGACGGGTGTGGGTAAGAGTTGTACTTCCTACTAATTGAACTTCAGATTCAGTTTCAAATCTTATTGTTCATTTTTAAGGTGCTACTTCTTGGACTTTTCTCCTAATTTTTTGCCTTGAAAATTGAAACGTCCAATCTGGACACTTCTCTCTAGGGGAAGTTATATATTTGTATGCCCGTTGCCCTCCAGTTTTCAGGGTGTATGAATTCTAAATCTGATGCTCTCTGTTGGCTCTCCTGCTTTAGAATAAATTACCTACTGATTTGAGACTGGATATGAATCTGAGTTCCTGACAAAATTAAAAACATATTACTTCAGTCAGGCTTTTAGGATTAGGAACTACTTGATTGAAGGGGAACAAATTGTATTTGGATAACTTTTAATGTTTTATAAGTTTTAAATGTGTTTATTGTACTTTTGTGATTTTGTCTATGTGTTTTATTTTGTTTAAATATTCTATTATTTCATAATAATAGAATGTTTTATTGTAAACCATAGAGAATGTGCAAGATATGTATTATGAGTGTTTGCAATAAGCTTACTAGAAAAATCACAGTGGTCCCAGATGAGAAATTAACACAAATACACATCTTGAGTGAAGAGATTAAAGAGGGACTGGAAGGACAAATGTGGCAACTCCAAAATGCTGAAGAACGCATTTCAGGAAAGATCGGGCTAAATCCCTAGGGGCTCGGGTGCAAGTGCTAGAGATCCAGAATAAGAATCTTATGGATGTAATAGACAATCAGGAAAACTATGGATGATGCATCAATATCCCTTTGGTTGGTCTCCCTGAGGCAATAAAAGAAAGACTTATGTGGGCTGCTGGAATCATGGCTGTCAGAGGCCTTGGGCCTAAAACATGAGGAGGCCCCTATTTAGTTGAGAAAGCACATCAGCTGGTGCCATGGAAGAAAGAAGATCACAAACGTTGGGTAGTCATTGGCCAATTACTAAATTTTTCAATAAAAGAAAGGCCGTTTGAAAAATGCAAATAGCAAAAGGGCCTCAAATTCTTATGTTTCAGGACTTTTCAGCACAAGCTTTGGCATGATGACAGGCACTAGTGTCATACAGCATGGAACTGTATCAAAGAGGACTGACTTTTAAGTTCCATTACCCGGCAAGAGTGTGCCTAACATACCAGACCACAGCTTATTCTTTCTATCAGCTAAGGCATTTGAAGACGGTTTTGAAGGGACTTCCACCAGAGGGCTGGAGCCAACAGAAGCAAAGACAGACACAATCGGAAAGTAAGTGGTCAGAGGGCTGAGCACGAGCACATTACTTGAGAGTGAGTGATGCCTTGGCTATATTTTAAGACACTAAAAGGAACCTGAGAGAATAACCCTGCCTATATTTGCATTTATCTGGCTGTCTTAACTGAACGGGTGTGATGTTATGCACAAAAAGCATGAGCCTCCTTTATGGAATTTCATATCCTGCATACAAAACTATGAGAAGAGTCTCTAGTTTGGGGATATTTGGCAAGAGATGGGACTTTGGTACCTGCAAGAAAGAAGCAGTCTGCTGTGGTGTGTCAGCCAGTAATGCACACAGAACTGGGATGGTCTATACCAGCGATGGCGAACCTATGGCACGCGTGCCAGCTGTGGCACGCGAAGGCCTTGCAGCTGGCATGCGGGAAGGTCGCACATTAAAAAAAAAAAAAAAGCCGCCCGCTGCCGCCGCGGCGGCATGGAGTGTCCCGCGGGGCTCCCTCTGCCCGGCGGGACTCTCCCGGCGCTGCTCAGCCCCTCTCTGACGGCTTGCAGAGACGCGAAGGGAGAGTCTCCCTCGCGTCTCTGGGGAGACTCTCTCTCCCTTCGCGTCTCTGCAAGCTGGCAGAGAGGGGCTGAGCAGCATCGGGAGAGTCCCGCCGGGCAGAGGGAGCCCCGCGGGACACTCCATGCCGCGGCGGCGGCAGCGGGCAGCTTTTTTTTTTTTTATTGCCATGTGCCGAGGGAGGGGGGTTAAGAGTGGCAAGGGGCTAGGTCGGGAGCGTGGGGGGTTAAGACTGGCAATGGGCTAGGGAGGGAGGGAGGTTAAGACTGGCAATGGGCTAGGGAGGGAGGGGGGTTGAGACTGGCAATGGGCTAGGGAAGGAGGGAGGGAGGGGGTAGAGACTGGCAATGGGCTAGGGAGGGAGGGGGGTTGAGACTGGCAATGGGCTAGGGAGGGAGGGAGGGGGTTGAGACTGGCAATGGGCTAGGGAGGGAGGGAGGGAGGTTAAGACTGGCAATGGGCTAGGGAGGGAGGGAGGTTAAGACTGGCAATGGGCTAGGGAGGGGGGGAGGGGGGTTGAGACTGGCAATGGGCTAGGGAGGGAGGGGGGTTGAGACTGGCAATGGGCTAGGGAGGGAGGGAGGGAGGGGGGTTGAGACTGGCAATGGGCTAGGGAGGGGGGGTTAAGACTGGCAGTGGGCCGGTGGAGGGGGGCTAAGACGCAGTGGGCTATGGGGGGGAGTTAAGACTAGCAATGGGCTGTGGGCTGATGAGGGCTGGCAATGGGCTATGAGCTGATGAGGGCTGTCTGGAAATGGGGTGATGGGGGGGTTAGGACTGGTAATGGGCTATGGGGGGGGGTTAAGACTGGTAGTGGGCTGATGGGGGGGGTTAGTAATGGGCTATGGGGGGGTTAAGACTGGTAGTGGGCTGATGGGGGTGTAGGACTGATAATGGGTTATGGGGGGGCTAGGACAGGAAATGGGCTGATGGGGAGGGGTTAGGACTTGAGGTGGGCTGATGTGGTTAGGACTGGTAATGGGCTGTGGGCTGATGGGGGGGGTTTAGGACTGGCAATGGGCTATGGGGGGCTGACTGGAAAGGGGCTGATGGGGGGTTAGGACAGGAAAAGGGTTCTAGGGGGGGGCTTAAACTGAAACTGGGGTGATGGGGGTTAGGACTGGAAGTTGATTGACGGGGGGCTAGGACTGGTAATGGGTTGGGGTGTTGCTAGGACTGGAAATGGGCTGAGTGGAAGGGGAGGCTTGAACTGCAAATAGCTGATGGGGAGGGGGCTTGGAATGGAAATGGGCTGTGAGGGAAGGGAGCTAGGACTGAAAATGGGCTGATGGAACAGCAAGGATAGGACTGGAAATGGGCTGTTGGGGGGAGCTAAGATTGGAAATGGGCTGTGGTGGGGGCTTGAATTGAAATGGACTCATGGAGGGGCTAGAACTGGAAGTAGGCTCATGGGGGGGCTTGGACTGGAATTGGGCTGAGTGGAGGGGAGCTATGATTTGACATGGGCTGATGGTGGGGCTAGGAAATGAGTAGAAATGGGCTGATGGGGGGCTAGGATTGAAAATGAGCTGATGAAGGGACTTGGACTGGAAATGGGCTGATGCAGGGACTAGAAGGGAATGGATGCTGGGTGAGACTGGAACTAGAAGGGAGCTGATGTTGGGGGAGGATTAAAATGGGATGGGGCTGGGAGAGTAAAATGGAGAGGGGAAAAATATTTTGTGTAGGAGGGATGAAAAATCTACAATTGGCCAGGTATTGGGAGAGTAATTGGGGATTGAGGATGGAGGGGTAAAATTTGTGTGGATGAAATAGGAATGAGGAAAGAGCAAAAGGAGAAAGATTAGTATGTTAAAGCAGATGTAGAGAGAGAGAGAGAGAGAATGGAAAAAAAACTAGAAGAGAGAAGAAAGGACAAATGGACAGCAGACGATGGAGAGTTAGAAGAAAACATGAAGAAACCAGAAGAAGGTGGCTGGACCAATTGCAACTGAAAAAAAAATGCACAAAAGGTAGAAAGATATCTCTTTATTTTGAATTTATTAACTGGAATATGTCAGCTCTGGGAAATGTGCATCATTAACATCTGCGCTTTGTTTGGTACAAGAGAAAATTCCTATTTGACGTTGCCACTTGTTCTCTTTCCCCAGTATTCTCTGAAATGTATTGGTTTAATATTTGCAGTGTTGCCTTTTGATAGGTAGGGTATGGTGCTTTGTGAGTCCTGGTAATGCTGTCAGGATACGGCGGGTTTGCTATGGGTTCTAAATGGGCAGCGTTTGTAGTAGTTCCTAATGTGCCTGGCGGTTGGCACTGGATTATAGTAATGTAGAAATCTTTTAGTCTTTCTTTATCCATACACTCATTAAGAGACATGTTTACTAAAAGTTAGTGTATGGTAACATTATGCAAATATTTATGCAAATAAGACCACTTATGCAAATGACGTGCTGGCACTTTGAGGAAATTCTTTGGTTTTGTGCGGCAGTTTGGGCACTCGGGCTCAAAAAGGTTAGCCATCACTGGTCTATACAGTATTTGGAATTTTATGGATACTCTAATATGAAGCAAACACAGAATGGATGTGCCTGATACCTCTTCAGGAACACTGAGTAGGGCAATTTAAGGGGAACAGTTTGCTGATTTCTATCATTTGGAATTTGCCAAATGGGCAAAGATTATTTGGGGACAGGCTGCAAGTCAGTCAGGTCCACAGAAGGTGCCTTCAGTGTGATCCAACACTTGTTGGTCTTGATAATTCCAGAGAGCATATGTCATATGTTTTAAAGTTGTTGCAAAAATGTTAATGTATTGCTGTTTATGTGTTCTATACCCTGTTGGAGCTCAAAACTGACAGGATATACCTCGGACGTTTTTTCATGAGCAAATGCAACATATGAAGCATATGAGGACAGACTTAGGGGTCTGTTTATTAAGCGATACTAGCAGCTTTCATGCAAAATCGGAGCCGTGGCCCCGCTTTATTCTATGGGGCCACGGCTCTGGTTTGACACGGACGCCGCTAGCGCTGCTTAGTAAACAGACCCCTTAAAGATCTTAATATGTATACTTTAGAGGAAAGGTGGGATAGGAGAGATATGATAGAGATGTTTAAATACCTATGTGGCATAAATGCACAGGAGAGTCTCTTTCAATTGAACGCAAGCTCTGCTATGAGGGGACATAGGATGAGGGTGAAAGGGGATACACTCTGGAGTAATATGTGGAAATATTTCTTTACAGAAAGAGTGGTTGATGCATGGAATAGTCTTCCAGTGGAGGTGGTAGAGACAAGGACAATATCAGAATTTAAAAAAGCATGGGGCAAACACAGAGGATCTCTAAAGGAAAAAAGGGGACTGTTGTAATTGATATGGAAGGGCAGACTAGATAGGCCATGTGGTCTTTTTCTGTGATCATGTTTCTGCATTTCTATTATTTTTTGAAGAAGTTCTTCTGTGTGAGGACCATTTGTTTGTAGCACAGAATTGTGGGAAGGTAGAAAAAGAAAGAGGAAGGAGTTAGTCGAGTGGTAAGCTCGATCTTAATGGTATAGAGTGACTGGTGCTTAAGTCTGCTGTAAATTATTTGCATTTCTTTTTCTTTCTTTCTTACCTTTGCATAGTTTATTTATTTATTTAACTTTCTTATATACCGCGCTCTTCAGTATCAGTGCGCTTTACATCAAACGAAACTGTTCAGTGCAGAATCTCTGTACTGGACTTACAATATAACAGTTATAAAGTACAGCTATAACAATGTAACTAAATATAGATAAATAGGGTAACTAGATACAGTTAGAACAGAACAGGGTAACTATATACAGTTATATACAGGTAGTACAACATATGTTCATGAATTTCTAAGGTGTGTAGCTATTGTCATTTTGTTCAGGGGGTGTTATAAAACATATAAAAGTATTAATCAGGAATTTCTGTTGGATAGTAGGGTAGAGGGAGATACATAGTTTAGAGAAATCTGGGAATGCTGTGGAGGTGAGAGGATTGAGAGAGATATGTGTTGGGAAATGTGTGAATGGATGAGTGGACCATTCTATGGGAGGGATGATTTGTGTGAGAAGGTAGTACAGTGTGTTATAGATGGTGCTAAAAATAGTAAGGGAGGAAAATGACACTGTCTGAGGATCTTAAAGTTATTCCTTGAATGTTGATATTCACCTGTGAAGCACATGAAGGTGTTGCAATAACTGAAAAAAAAAATAGAGGGCTTATTTAGCCTTAATAAAGGAAGCCCATCTAAATGCCAGAGCACCAAAACCAAAGAGATTGGTTGCGAGGGGGAGGGGGGGGGGAATTGGGGTTTTCATCCTTTAAGAGCAGACAAAGAGGGAAGGGGTGGCAATTATTTTATTTATTTATTTATTTAACCTCTTTTATATACCATCTTTCTACAAGTCTAAATGGTTTACATTATAACTCTGTGTGAGAACATTGAACAACTTTAACCAAAAGTTCACATTACATAGAACATTAGATTTAACAGTAATGCATTAAGTAATGAGGTAGTTAATTTAATTATACACAAAGAAATGTGAACTAAAGCTAGTTCTGTGGTGAAAGGTCCATTATTTTGGGTTTGGCCTGAAATGTTCAAGGAAAAGCAGGGTTTTCAAGTTTTTGCAGAAGTCACACGTGAGTTGGATGGATCTTGTTAGGGGTGGCAGAGAATTCCAAAATGATGGGGCATACAGTGAGAATGCTCTGCAGTTCATTCTTTGGCTGCTTGTGGGCTTATGTAATGGTATCTCCAGCAGGTTGATGGTGTTTCATCTCCTAGGTCTACTGTTAGAATGTTGAGTTATTAAGGATTTGAGATTTCCCACTGAAGTATTTTTCATGATCTTATGAGTGTTCAGTATGACTTTGTATTTGATTCTGCTTGTAATAGGTAACCAGTGCTGCCATTTGAGAAGAGGAGTGATGTGAGTTTGCTGGGGCTTTCATAGTATGACTCTTGCTGTGGTGTTTTGTGCCAATTGCAAAGGATATAGTGTGCTCTTAAGAAGGCCATGTTAGATTGTGTTGCAGTAATCTAATATTGGGGTGATGATTGCTTGGCACACAGTGTGAAAGTCCATAGAGGCTAGAAGTGTTCATAGTTTTTTTTATAATCCAGGGTTTATGGTAGACTGATTTAGTGATGTGGTTTACTTGTGCTTGTAGATTAAACTTTTGATCCAGTGTAATGTCTAAGTAATAGATTTCAGTTTTGACTGTGATCACTGTGTTGTTTATCATGATCGTTGCTGGTGGGTTGAAATTCGGGTCTCTAGTAATGTGTAAAATTTTGTTTTTGTTTTTGTTGATATTTAGTTTATGCATCTGCAATTTTAAGTAATAAAAGAATTTACTTTGTGACTCCTAGACTTTTAATCAATGAGGGGTAGATATGTATTCTTGGTGGGGGAATTGCATGGTAGTAAAGTAGTGCCGGGCAATGTCCATGCACCTAACATGTATGATCATAAATTTCATTCAACACTGGTAGCAAGATTACTGGAATCAAATGATTATAGTAAGATAGAAATGGGGACTTTAATATAACAGCAAAACCAAGTATAGACTATAAGCCCTTGAGACCACTGAAGGACCAAGAGTTGAAAAACATAACATTTTTGATATCTGGAGAACTTTGCACTCTATAGAGGTAGACTTCGCCTTTTTTCCAATACCCACAAGCATTATGCAAGATTGGGCTATATCTTGACCTCTGAGATTTTTTTTTTTTGCTTGAAGGAAGCCACAAAAGAGCCCCCAGTGATATCTGATCATTCAGCAGTATGGGTGACTTTTCATCAGGGAGTAGGTCAGAAAGACTATAGCTGGAAAATGAACTCAACTCTCTAGGAAGGCATAGAAGGAGTATATGCAGGAAAACCTAGCCCTGAAACATATGTAGTTACTCGTTGCCTAAGGAGGTACTAAGGGGTAGAAGGAAAAGGGACAAAGAACTCATACTGAAAACTCAAGAGCTCCAGAAGTATAGACAACAGCATACATGTCATTTGAGAAAGTAAGATAAGTGGATGATGCTAGAATCAAAGCAAGGAATAGCTGATTTACTGAGAACCAGAGCACTTACAAATATAATGTATATCAATGGGGTAATAGGGCAGGGAAATTAGTGGCTAACTTGGTTCATCCTAAGTCATCGAAATCCTCGATTAACCAATTAGAGATGATGAAGATAACCTACATAAAAGTGTAGAGACCATTGCAAACACTTTCCTACAATACCACCAAACCCTATATGATACAGGCCCTAGTAAAGAGATGGGGAGGGAGGTATTTTTTCAAAATATAAACCTTCCTCAGGTAATTGCAGAGCAACTCCAAATATTAATTAGGCCTCTAGAATTCTCTGAAATTCAAACACAAATTAAGCATCTCAAATCAGCTGCAGTGCTAGGTCTGGATAGCTTGGCAGTAGAATTTTATAAAATACTAGAACTGGTGGCACCAATGCTGCAAGCAGTGAGTTGGGATCTTGTTAACTGGGGAGTTCAGGGAGATCTACAAAATCATGCCTGTATAGTCTTGTTTCTTAAATCAGGGCAAGACAAAGAACAGTTGGGTTCATACTGTCCAATTTCGCTCTTAAATCAGGATGTAAAAATTATAGTAGCTGCAATGGCATTGTCAGCCCCATTTGGGAGGGTCTTGCCTAACCTTGCGCATAAAAATCAAGTAGGCTTTGTACCAGGAAGGTATGCCTCTTCCATTTTAATGTAAGCCTTAGCCTTACTCCAAGGACAGAAGAGGTAAGGCCAGGAGGAAGTATTGGAGAGTTTAGAGGCCAAAAAAGTCTTGATACGTAAGATATCATGGAACTATATATTTTGGGTTTTGGGACAGTATGGAATACAGGGCTTTGCAGAGTATGTATCTTGATTATTTAAGGAACCTGCAGTGCAGCTATAAATGGGCGGCTGACGGTGAACATGACCTTGAAGAAAGGCAGCCGATAGGCATGCCCACTATCACCAATGCTTTTTCTTCTAATTTTAGAATTTTTACCTATAAAACGTAGACAAGATCCAGATGTGACAGGGATTCTTGTATGACAGGAAGAATTCAGGATCAGCTTATTCACAGATGATATACTTCTTTATGTGAGCAGACCTAATATCAGTATGTTAGCAATTAGATGGATCACTGAGCAGTTTGGCAGTTTTGCTGGACTGAAGATGAATTATGGAAAGTTAGAGACTATGAATCTCTCAAGCAGTAGAGATCATAGGTGGGTTAGTGAGTTTCCTTTGACTTTTGTGATAGGAAGTATGAAATATCTTGCCATATATCTTTATCAAAGTCCAGCAATTATGTATCAGCAAAACATTTGGAATAAAGTGGAACACATTAAAAGCGTATATGACAAATGGAAGGATTTACCCCTCTCACTGTAAAGGAGGATAGTTATGGTCAAAATGGTAATGTTACCAAAATTGTTATACCTTATCCAAGCAATGCCTTCCTGGATAAAACAAATGGATAAATGGAAATATGAGGATCATAGGAAAGTTTGAAACACTAAGGGGTATGTTTACAAAGCAGCGGTATCACACGGAGGCTGCTATTGCTGCTTTGTAAACATACCCCTAAGGTTCTGAGGAAAGGATACCAAAAATATTCTGGGTAAAGACTATGGTGGACTGGGCCTGCCAGCAGGGCCGTACCGAGTGTGAATCGTGCCCTGTGCGACTTGCACATCGGGCACGCACCCCCCCCCCCCCGACCCTCCATCCAGCCACTTTCTGGATGGCGGCAGGAGAGAAGAGGTGCACCCGATGTGCAAGTCGCTGGTATGCTAAGCAGATCTGTCCCTCCTTTCTCTGACGTCGCATCAGAGGAGGGAGGGACCAGACCTGCTTAGCATGCCGCAAGAAGGCTTGCCTTAAGGGGTGCATTTCAGCTGTCTACCATTGCCTGCTTTTGCTGAAAGAAGAAAAAGTGGCAGCGGCAGGCAACAGCAGACAGCTGAAATGTGCCCCTTAAGCCTTTGTGCCCTGTGCGGCCGCACCGCTCGCATAGGGCTAGGTATGGTCCTGCCTGTCAGACCTTCATTTATAAAATGTTGCCTCATTGTTAAGGTGGATTCATGAAGAACATGAAGGCGGCTCCAAATTTTCAGAGTCTCTTAAAAGCCTGTGTGACCTATGTGCATTTGCTAATGTTTTGCATATGAGAAAGTTACAACAGGAACAATTGAAAGAAACAACATACGTTCAGATTGACATGGAAATGGTGGATGATAAAGAGGGCAGGAATCCCATAGTTATCTACTCTTATCCAGATAATAAACAACCCAGACTTTTTAACCTGGAATGGATGTGTCAAAATTGGAAGGCTAGGAAATGAAGAGATGAAAAACCAGAGGGAAATTAGTGAGAGATGTGGAAAGATCCTTTATGTCTGAAATGCAAAATTCAGGAAGGCACTTACAAGCATTCCTTTTGGACTGCCATATGTTATGGAGCCTTGAGTACAATAAGAGAACTGAGTCAGGTGGGCGTTGACTGGTCTAGTACATTGCTTCTGTTTAGAGATATTGAGCCATTGAAGGCTCAGAGACTGCAGAATGTGAACCAAAAAGTCATTGATGAGGCACTATTATTGGTGAGAGAGATGATTTTAAGACATTGGATACGGGACAGTGCACCAGCTCTCCAAGAAAGGGTGAATCTGATGCATGAGATGGATTTCTTTGAACTGCTCTTTTGTAAATATTGACTAATGTGTAAAGAGGGAACCTGGGGGTAGGGGGACGATGGGGAATAAATGTGATGCAAGGGGGTCTGTTAGATGAAAGGTGTTAGTAGGAACGAATGGGGAAAAAAGCTGAGGATGGTGACATGATTTAAAGGTTTTAAAAAATATAAGAGAAGCCTTATTGTTGACTCATAGCTAGTTTGTATGCTTTTTATAATCGGTTATAAAATGATACCTCCTTCAGCTGGTTAATAAAGAATCATGTAGGGGTGTGTGTGAGAGGAGTCCAGCTGATGCCCGACTGTGTCCTGCGCCTATTCTGTGCGGTTGGGGAGTCTGACCTTCCGGAGCAGCGGGGTGACGCAGTGATTGGCCCCGACGTCATCTACGGGGCTAGAAATCCGCGGTTGTACCGCGGTTGCGTTTTAAGGGGTGCGTTTAAAGGGGTTTGAGAGGCCCCTTGTGCGCCCCTTAGGCGCACGTGGCGCGCAGGGAGCAGGGAGACCCAGGACTGGTATGGGTAAGCGTAAGAAGAAGCTAAACATGAGTAATCCCAATCCCGATAAGGCTGTTAAGATCTCTGGGCCTTTGGACAGGCATATTGTAACTGTTTCTGGTGATAGGAAATCACCTGCTCCCGTATTTAAGCCCTCGGTCTCCTTTGATAGCTCCATTGGTTCTTCAGGGGGTTTTAACTCTGCCCCACATGCTAATTTACGGAATCCTCAACTTTTAACATCTTCACCCGTTGAAGGAGGGGCCCTTGGGGGTTTGGAACCTATTTCATCAGTGGTGTCATCTAGCTGTCTGGCGGACATTGCGGCAGTGTCCCTGCCTCAAGTCCTTCAGTTTCCGGCGGTTCCTGGTGGCGTTCAAAGTGATGGTGTATCTGCTTCTCCTGAGGCTGCTCAGAATGTGTCTTTATCTGATATCTGGTGTATTCTGTCCAGGATTGAGCACTCTTTATTATCTGTTACTACCCAGATTAATGGTTTTTCACAAGATTCTGTTTCTAAGATGGCTCAGCATGATTTACAGATTTCTGCTTTAGATAACAAATGTCAGAAAATTGATGCACAATGTTCCTTGTTACAGTCTGCTAATTTGTCTTTTATGAGGGATAGTTTAACGTTACATACTCAACAGGAGTTACTAGAGAATAATTTGAGGGCAGTAAACATTCGTTGCTTGAATTTTCCTTGTACTAGATTAATGTCGCCCAAAATTTTATTTGAAAAATATTTAACAGAAGTATTGGGGTATCAGTTAAATACTATGCCAGTAATTACAAAAAATATATTATTTGCCTGGCCCGAGGCCTATAACCTCTGGTGACCGTCAATCTGTAGCCTTGGCTGAACCTTTAGATTCCTTGGATATTACTAATTTTATAGAGTCTTCGCGTGACTTAATTGAAACTAGATCTACTCTTTTGGTTTCTTTCTCTTCGGAGATAGATAAGAGTACTGTCATGCGACTTTATTTTCGTAATAAGAATGCTGAATTCTGTGGTGGAAAAGTTAATATATTCCCAGATGTGGCCAGGCAAACTCAAGCTAGTCGTAGAGCCTTTTTGGCTCTTAAGCCACGGGTTCTCGCTTCTGGCGCAACTTTCTTCTTGAAATTTCCTTGCAAATGTCTGGTCACATCTGGGGGTACTAAATATGTGTTTATGGATGTTGGATCGTTAGAAGTATTTCTTAAGGGGCTAGACCCTCAGGTTGTAGCAGATGCATAAGTATAAGGTGTGCTATGTTTTTTATATTTTTCCTTTGGTTGTTCTATTAGCATTGTTTGTAATAATTAGAGTTTGTTTAATTTGGCTGTCGGCTGGATGTTCCCTCACCACTCCCCGTGATGTGGACCAAGCTTGTTTTCTTATTATTCTTGTGATAATTATTTTGCCTATGTTTGATATTTTGTATAACCCTAATAAAATTAAATTATAAAAAAAAATAAATAAATAAAGAATCATGTAAAAAAAATGACATCTTACATTGTGTCTTTGTAAAATATCCTCACAAAGCTGCAACATTTGCAGCAAAAATGCACCCACATACATTTACACTTCCTTGGGAAAAGGCACAAATGCAAATTTAAAAAAAACCATATCATTTGCTCATGTTTTTGAATAATCTAGGCGTAACTGGCGTGACAAGACTCAAGCCCATCCGTATGCACCTTTTCTATAAAGTCTGTGTGTGCCTTACTTTACGGAATAGGTCCCAAATACACACACAGCAGTGCTATTTTCCTGGCACAGGATCGTAGAATTTAGATTATGGCGATATTCACCCACTATCATTTTAATTTGGAACCGGATTTTTTGCAATCTTAAATTTAAACGACACAAGTATACAGATAATGGTTGCATATCACCGCTATACACATATCTAGTTGTCCTGTCCTCATGCTACCCTAACTACGGCCAGGAACTATCTGAATAGTGCTGGGACAGACAGAGGTGGTTTTGTCCACATTATCCAGATAGCATCATTGAAAATCCACAGATAGCAGACTTGCATGTTTAGCAGCAGCTGCTAAAAAATAAAGGCCTGTTTGGATGTCGGGCCCATTTGGTTCTTAACAGAGCTGAATTTAAAAAAAAAATCTTAAATAATCTTTGATTTCTATATCTAAATGATCACACACTAAGGGGTTGGTTTACTTAGCTGCGGTAGCGGCTTCCATGCGATATCAGAGCCGCGGCCCCATTGAATTCTATCAGTTTTCCGTTCAACCATTAGAAGAGCAGTTTGAATATAATCGAAGCTTTCAGAGGGCTGAAGATGCAATGTTACTAAAAAATGTACTTGGACTAATGCTGCGGATATTCAGTTCTGTCTTAGAAGGAAAGTCTCCTGTGCATAAATTCTTGCACAGCTCTCAATTCCACTAAACACAGATCATAAACATTACCCAATTACGGTTGTGCAAACCAAAACAAATATATTTTTCTTTAGGCAAACGTATATTTTACTTTTTCTTTCAGGAAAACACAGCAAATGCATCTTTTTTTCTCTCTTTGCTAGGAGTCAGCTTTTTTGTTATACTTTGTGTTCAAATATAGTGTACCTGCTCTTTTCTCCCAGCCGTTTGGAAGCGAATGCATGTTGAATCATTACCAACTTTATTATTTCAGCAGCAATGAAAGTGTTCATCAGTCTGTAAAAATCAGGAGGGTGGAGAGATGGGGGGAAAACTCATATCCACTGTGTATAATGTTCTACTGCAAAATAAATGTCTATGCAAAGGCTTTGAAATGGATACTGATTCTTTAAATTCCTTCCTGTCTGTTTCAGGAAATAGTGAGATCCTGCTGATAGTGAAGTATAATGTGCCTAAAGTTCACTTTTTAAACATTCTGTTCTTTTCCGGAAAAGTCATCTGCATTCCCTTTATAATTCCGAGCCACCAGAGATCTGTCTAATCTCTGAGATCTGATCCAGTATCATTCATAAAATTCCTTGATAATAATTCCACTAGTCATATCAGTGAAAAAAAAAGAAAAGTGCCATTATGGCTCGTATGTTAATACAAGAAAAAAGAAAGAGAAGGAATCCTGAAGGAAGGGATAAAGCCACAGCGTATGAATTTGGAGATTTAGCTATTTGTTACTATTATTCATGTTCTTAATCAAGGAAAGCAAATGGCATCTGTTTGTTATCATCCTTCCTGCAGAAGCCAAAAGTCGTGGTCCCTTTAGTACTGACTGCTGGTCCCAAGTGGCTGCTGGATGTGACTTGGCAAGGAGTGGAAGACAACAAAAACAACTGCATTGTGTACTGCAAAGGTAAAGCAAGCTGGTTTTCTTTTGCTTTCTTTGCAAGGAATTAACCATGACCATTGCCTAACTGCAGACTGAACAAAGAGGTGACCGGTAAGACATGGTCGTTTTGTTTAACAGTAGCTGAACTTTGCCCGTTCTAATCTTGGAAAATGAGAGAATTACGGTAACTGGTCTCTGATATAATGAATGTTCCTAACCACAGGGCATGTTACATAACTCGCAAGCATTTTGTATCGAAATTCAGCACTACTAAGATGTTGACACCTATTTTTCGAAATACTTATACACCAATACACCAGTCTTTGAACTTATATATTAACAGTTCTCTAAATTAGTTATTGATTTCTATTATGCATAATTTTATTTAATTCTTAAAGATACTACTACACCACATTTTCATAAAATCATTTTCTTTATATAAAAAAGAAAAGGATCTCGGTGACTTCTATACCTTTCATAGCAAGAGGTTACCTGAGGTGCAGGACATCATCGGATCTAAAAAAGAATCTTTAAAATGTATGTGCTCTCTGTTTTTCAATAAGTTTGTAAATATTTATACAATTTTCATAATATCTTTTACAAATCTCATCAGTAAATATAATAATCAACAGGACTCATGCTGAATTTCATACAAAATAACTAATTGTCAAACTTCCTTTGAAATTCATTTATCAGGCCCGATGGAGCCTTCATTTTGCCATATCATGCTGCTTCAGGGGTTTGCATTACCCTTTTTATATAACAGATCCATCTGTCTCTTCACTTTTCAGAGTCCAAAATAGCAGAGCAGCATTTTATACAAACTCCCATGCAAAATTCCTCCAATCACAATGGTTTTATTTCAATCTATCCAATCATGATTTTACACCTAGAAAAAAACCCCTTTCCATTCAATTCAACTATGTACTGTAAACCATTTATTTCAATGTATTCAAAATAAATATCTAGCACTGCTCTCTCTAATAATAGTTTGCCCCAATTGCCATCTTTATCATTCTTTTTTACATAATCAATTGCCATACACCATAAAGTTCTAAATTCATGTCCCGATTGAATGCAATTTAGTACTACCAGAGTCTCTGCCTTTGCTTTATCTAAGCAGTATTTATGTTCTGCTAATCGTACTCAAAGCTGATAAGTAGCTTGCCCAAATTGCAGACCTCAAATGACGAAAATATGAAGTACTGTGCATTAATTTATACACTCGTCCATCATGTGAATTTAGTTAGTGATCCACGGCTAAAACTAGGCAAGCTATCCGGTGTTGAGGGTTGGCAGGCGGGGGTATGCACTATAGCATCACATAGCTTCCGTAATACAATATCGGGCCCTATGTTAACTATTAGCTCGGTTAAATGAATATGTCCCATATTAATTTTAAAGGATTTTTTGGGACCGATGATATACTATACCTTGAATAGCCTTTTCCTGGAAAGGATTAGGAGGCAGTTAGGCACTAAGGTGCTTTTCTCCTTTATATAAAAAATAATATTTTAAGACGATGTAGTGCAGGATCCATACGAATTAATATCAATTATGCATAATTTTATTTAATACATTATAATTTTACATCAATAATTGATGTGAAAATTTTACATATAGAAATAGATCTCATTTAAAGACTGTTTTTTGTGTATAAATGATTAGTTGGTCTTTGAGTCACCTGATAAGTAGTACACCAGTGAATGTGCATTTTAGGGGTATGTTTACTAATCAGCGGTAGCGGCTTCCGTTATCGCACAGAAGCCACTACCGCCGATTAGTAAACATACCCCTTAACGTATGATAACTGGCCATGGCGAACACTAATGTGTGCATACGCCAGATACCATCCGCCAGTATGCATGTTAACTGGCAATCACATGCTGATCCACAGTGTGGGCAGGTTAGGGAAGTTGTGCATGCATAGAGAACACATTAACACGTGATCACCAACAATGTGACAGCATGGGAGTACCTAACGATACATCTGCATTAATTGTACCACACATTAACATAATCATTGGCACATTTACTGCTGGGAATATGCTGGTCGTGTCCCTGATTGTTAACGCAGAGACTTTGCATTTGCTGTGCATTAAAAAAGCACATTAATTGCAAAACCTTAATGCTATTTTAAAAGTTTAATTTGGAGTTTGAATGTGGAAAATCTGGTATCCAGATGTAAATGGCAGTTTTATAAAGGGCTAAGGATGTAGAAATTGCAAGGGGGTGTGTCAGGGGCATGGTTATAGCATGGCTTTTGTCGGTCCAAAAATTACACTTACATTCCCCATTTCATACACGGAACGCATGTGTATGACTAAAATTGCTCATACCAGGGTTTATAGCTTCTCCTTGGTATGAAAAAGAGTGCTTCTTTCTGCCGGCCCTTTGCAGGATGCATGTTCTGGTGCATGCTGGGACACCGATTGCCATGAAAGACTGGGACAATTCCTGCGCTAGCTGTACAATCCATGCTAGCGGCGTCAGTGAGTGGTTTAGGAACAGAGGGAGGGCCTGTACAGCTCAGCGCATTTAGCTCTGTATTCACACCATGCACTAATTACATTAGCACAAAGTCACCTATTACCACCTCAGTAGGTGAAGTTAAGTGAACCTGCGCTAATTTCACCCACATTAGAGAAAAGTGCTTTGTGTTAGCTGCTGAGGAAATGCTTTCCGCACCTCTAACAGCTGATAGGGTGATGTTGCTCTTAATGCGCTATGATTTCAGTGCCAAGAGGGACACTTTATCTTTCAGCAAAAGACTCCCTCTGTGTTTATTTCTCCCTCCAAATGGAAATAAATTAATGGCGGTGGCCTCTGTAGTGAAGTGTTGGCATTCATATTTAAGCTTCAAAATACAAATTTAAACATGTAAGTTGCTGAGTTGCCTCTGTTGATTTTTTTCTGTGTAGATTTGTAACATGATTCTTATGGCTCTGAATGTCAGCAAATACACATGCCCCCATTTGGCAGAGACTTTTCTAAAATGCACTGGAATTATATAGTTCCTGACTATAATTACAATCTGTGCATGCTATCTAAAATTACAATTACAATCTCTGCATGCTATCTAAAATTTCTTTAAATGGCTAGATTTTATCCATATAGGGGCTGATTCTGACCCCCAAGTAGTGGGATTGGACATCCGGGATGTCCAACCCCCAAACAGTCCAGGGCACACTATTCCATGTCTAGCCCTCTCTGCGTGTACAGAGGGCTTGTGCGGGGAGCACTGGACGGAAGTGGGAGAGTAAGGTATGTAGGTGGAGAGTAGGCGGAGCGTGGGCGGGCCACAGCACCCAGACATACAGGGTCTATTCTGATCACGGCCCTGTATGTCCTCTGGGTGCAAAATGGACGTCGGACTTATTCCACCTCGGAGGTGGAATAAGTCCCAGGGGTGGCAGCAATTGGGCACGCAGACCCCCCCCCCCCCAAAGTCACGGAGTAGCTGCAGGTAAGTCCCCACCTCCCAATCCAAGCCATGGATGCCCCCACCTAGGGTCAGGCAGTGGGGAAAGATCAGGACTGCTGTCGGGCCTTGCTCCTGCTGGGCATCCTGGTGCCATGGCAATGGAAAGTCACGGCATTGGCACTCCAGCAGGAGCAATGTGCGGTGGAGACAGGTAGGCACTTGGACGTAGACCGGCCCAGAATGCTGTGCACGCCAGCCCATCAAAGTGCCCTGATTCCGCATCTGCGAGAACAAACATCTCCTACAGTAGCAGAATCTGGTACAATCTGGCCCTGTTCAATTTCTTTATGTCTGGGTGGCCCGGATGTGCAGGGTGCAGAATTGGCCTCATACTGTAATAAAGGGACAACTTTGGGGAAAAGCAAAGACAAAGCTGACAGTTACCCATTTAACAGCCATATTCAGCTGATAGAGGGTAATTTTATTAAAAGCTACCTAGATTTATGCACGAATAATGTGTGCAAATCGAGGTATTTAGTCATACACATGCATAAATGGGCATTTATGAGCATATTGATGTTGTTATTCGGCAAGGATCTGTGTTGGGCAGATTGCACATGCTTTCACTGTGGGCATGTACGGGATGGAATTTGGGTGGAACATGGCTAGAGCACAAAGTTACATACATAAATTATAAAATATATATTTTTGAATGTCCTTCAAAAATCTACGTGGGGCCATTTACACCAGCCATAGTGCTGGAATAAGTGTCTATGGCTTAAATTACATCCCTATTTTATAAAGTGCATGAGCTCCACACTTTTTAAATTAGGTGTGAAATACATGTATTAAAGTGCACATTAGTCTAGGTGCACCTTATAAAATTTACTCTCTAAATGGATAAGTTATCCAAGACAGTTGCAGGGGTGGTCACCTACTTGTCTTTATACAAAATTAACATACAATAAGTGGCAGAGATTGTATCTTAAGTTAAGATGTGGATGTCTACACCAATCATAGAGCTGGCGTAAATGCCTATGCTAATATTTTTCAAGAATGAACATAGTAACATAGTAATATAGTAAATGACGGCAGATAAAGACCAGTATGGTCCATCTAGTCTGCCCAGTACGATGCCAAGAGTAGGTACACCTGCCGCTCCCCATGTCTTTGTCCAGGGGTGATCCCGCCAATCCATGTAGGATACCCCTATTTCTTAAGGAATTAGATGGTTCAGATTATTTTGATATTTTCTTGTTTCTGTAAAGTGATCCATTAAACCTATGCATGTACTTGTGCGCTCTACCCATACACCACCCATTACATGTATATTAGAAAAGTAGAGCCATCATGTTAACCCACATATATATACACTGGTAGGTATTTTATAAGAGCTCATTAGCATGCATTTGTGACCACATATGCATGCTAATGACTAAAATTGCCACAAAAGTACTGTAGGTTCACACTTCACTACTTAAAGTATGTGCTGCCTTATAAGCTGATCCCCTTTAAGTGTTGTGGCCAGCGCTTAACTTTAAATGGTGACTGCCTTGTGAAAGTCAGGTCCCCGGTGATCAAGAAATTGGAATTATTTCACAAAATATTAATTTTAGAACTTTTTACTGAACTAGTCATCATCCATAGCAACCCTTTAAAGTAAACATCTTTCCATAGGGCAATGCTGAGCATTAAACAATTTGAAATTCTTCTCTGATGAGTTAACTTCCTGTATGTCTCACATATTATTTTGACCATACAGGGTTGGTCTCAGACAAACTGTGGATGTAAAGAACAAATTTACTGGGTGGCTTTTTGAAGAGATTGGGGTTTTAACATCTTCACAATGAACATATTAAAAAAGAGGGGAAGGGGGCATATGAAACAATCCTTCAAATATCTGGTGGGCTTCCATAATGTACCAGAAGACAGCATTTTTCATAGACTGTAAAACTCAAGTAGAAGGGGTCATCATGTGAAAAGTATCAGCCCAGTATTCAACAAGGTTTATCCAAATAGTGGTGGGACGGTCCTTGGGCAGTCCAGGGTGTTATCCAGTTAACAGTGATTTTCAGTGTACTAGCCTGATAAGAAATCCCTTGGGGTCAGGCCAAAAAAATAAGCAGGACTAATTTTATGTGGTCTGGCTATCCGGATATCAGCTGAATTTCGCCATTACCTGGACAGCCTGTGATAGTCACTGCTGAAACCAAGTATTCAGCGGAAGCCACTACTTGGACAATTCTGCTTAATATGTGGATTCTTTTAGATGGCTTCTAAAAAAATGCTGACCTGCCATCTAAATAGTGGGCAACATCTTTTTGTTTTTGTTTTTTTAGAAGGTGTACATGCACACTATCATTTGAGGTAATGGGCAATATTTTTGTCAAGCTGCATAAGACTTCTCCAGCCATTTTGCTGCCAGTTGGAGGGAGGTTCTGCGATATAGCGATATAGCAGAACCTCCCCCCTACTGGCAACAGCATGGTCAAAAGACTCCCATGCAGCTTGGAAGAGCATTGGCAGCTGAACAGTGGCAGCATTCAAGAATTCCATTTCTAGTCAAACTAAGAGCGCCTTTTACTAAAGCCTGTTAGCCAGTTAACGTGTGTTTTAACACAGCAACTGACAGTCAGAAACATTAATGCATGAGCGGGAACTTGTCTGCCACTGCGTGCTAAGACACACGTTAATTGCTGATCATGGGATGGGGCAGGGAATGGGCAGAATGTGGGCATAGAGTGCACATTACCACTAAAATCAGCGCAATTGCCGTATGCTCAGTGGCAATGTGACTCTTAATACGAGTTTACCTAATAACTCATATATGGGCATTTTTAAGTGACTCTGCCTTGGTAGATTGAATTCTAGATTGTCCCACCATGCATTAGATGCCTGGAATTTACTAATCATTCCCCCAGCAGCTAACACAGAGACTTTGCATTTGTTTAGTGCGTTAATTGCAAATCCTTAACTGGCTTTAATAAAAGGGGCTCTACGTTTTTTTTTCTCTTTTAGGTGGCTTCTAAAGATTTGGCTCTTTTAAAATTGTTTGTTTTTATTATGTTAATGGGTTTCTGTTATTGCACAAAATTGTTTTTATATTAGTTTAGATTATGTGTCAATATTTTTGGCTTTTTATAGTTTGAATACTAATTAAGATATTGTCTTGGGCTATTTTGTGAAATCTTGTTATGTTATCTGGGCATATGTTTCCAATGTTATGCATGATCAATTCTGACCTGTAAGTTTTTTAATGTGTGTAATAGGCAGGTCACGTTTCAATAAAATTATAGTGATGTGTTCTGATCATGAACCAGTAGAATGGAAAAGAAATTGAAATAAGTGTATGGATCATGTACCAAGAGATCTTACTGGCAGGGGAGGGAAGGACAAAGCCAGGATCAGTGGTGTCCACAAATGTGCAGTGAATGAAACAAGCAATTCTTATCTGCTGACATCTTCAAAAATGTAAAGATTGTGGTTACATTTTTTCCAAGCCAAAAGAATTTGATGTTTCCATAAAATTTCTCATTTTGATGAAACATGATCTTCATACTGCAAAGCTAAGCCAATATTTGTAATACATGTATCTATAATCTCGTATCATGCAAAAAAAATGTTTTCACTTTGTACCAGTGAGCTGAAAAATAAGCGTTGTACCCTATCAATGGAACCTATGATGTCCAGCTGCATTTTGTCTTTTCCCATCACACAGATTCTATCCTAAAGTCTGTGTTTGCACATAACATTTGGAATCCGGCAAGGACTGTGAATTCTCATTGCTCCGAGGCTTCTGAAGGGAAGGCATCCTCAGTAGCCTCTAGCTTGTGAATGTCAATGTCTTTGAAATATTTCAGTGTGACAACAAAGCATGTCATGCTCTGTTGCTGTGTCCCCATGTACAGGGACACGGCATCATGATGGGAACTACAGTAAACAGCATGAGAATATCCTTTCTTATGTTATCTTTGGCATCCTGAGACAACAATGAAATCCTTAGTTTTACTTCTCTAGGTCTGCTGCAAAATGCACTTCTTAATTTTTGGACTCCTTTAGATTTTGTTTACTGCAAAATATATTCACCGAGATGAAAGGTTTATTCGTTGAAGGATCCTATTAACTGTTTAGCACGGAAGTATTTAGTCAAATAAAGCACCCATATAATATACTGAATGTAGAATGACTTATAGCACAAAAGAATTTAAAAGTTTCTAAAAGTGATTCACTCCCTACGATGTTGGCCTCAAAGAGGCAAATAATAGCTAAAAAGCAGGGTTGGGAAGCATTTATTGTTGTAAAAGAGGATATTCATCTGCTGCTTGGTGTAATTTCAAACAGCCAAAAATATTTGCCTAGGTACAAATGAAGATAGTTGGGGTACAGAGGAGGTTGAAACTGCTTATAGTTAGGGCTTCTGATTTTTGGTTATAACCAGAAAATCCCAATAAAGCACCTCCAAAGAAAAATTTGAAAAACTCTAAAAAATGTCACTTCCTTGGAGGCTCTAAGGATATGGCCTGGTAGCTTCCATTGCAGTCAGAATCCACCCCTAGAGTGGCCGCTGTAGCAGGGTCCCTTTGCAGCAGAGTGCCTTTGCTCCCGCCATTCTGTGCCTCTTTGTTCAGCACTTTTGTCAGCACTACTAGAGGGTTTAAAACACGTGAAAAACAGGAAATGCCTTGTTCTCGCATTTCCAGATAAGGAAGCACAAAGCGTCAGGAGGAAACTCATAAGCTCCCGCCACTGTGCCAGGTAGAAGAGGGCAAAGGGAGACAGATAGTAGGGCTGGGGGGGGGGGGTTATGCTTATGCTGTTGCTGGGAGAAGGGGGGCTGATGCTGCTATTGGAATAACGGGGCTGATGCTGTTGCTGATGCTGGGGTTGAGAAGGGAAGGGGTGGTGCTTTTACTGGGAGAAATGGGAGACTGATGCTTGAACTGAGAAGAAAGGGCTTGGAAAAGGGCCTGGCAGTATCAGATGCTGGGCGGGGCAGAAAGAAGCTTCCAGCATGAAAACTCTTGAAAAATGTGTTTTGGGTCATTGAATGGAACCCATCTAAAAAAAAAAACCACATCAATTTTTATAACTTGAATGCCTTATGTTTAATTACCACTAACAAGCTATGTATCACTTGTTCTCCCATCCCGTTCACAAATGATGATGTATCCATCTAGATATGTGGCTTTATTTGCCTTTCCAGTACCTATATCACAAATAATCCCACCTCAAATCAGGCGTATATTCAGCCAGCCTCCACCCCTCCCCCCTATAGCTCAGCCTCTCTCCTTTTACTTTATTGGATTCCATTGTAAACAATTTAGGAAACTGTTTCGGGAAAAAAATGGCAACAGATTTCCATTTGAAGCCTCTTCTGACCAAACAGAACCTGATCCAGAATGGTCATGCCACACTGGGATACTTTCCATAGCAACATGACAGCCCCTATGCAGTCATCATACATTTTCCACATATATCTTCATACTCTCTAATTCATACCATAACAATCATTTTCCTAAGCATACACTTTCCAGGACCTACCCTATAACCACTCACAGTTCTGATGCCATAAACCAGTAGGCTAAGGGCAGGGCTGATGCAAGGTTACTAGATATCCTAGGCAAGCCTTTAGCTTTGCACTCCCTCACACTTAGGGGTATGTTTACTAAACAGTGGTAGTGGCTTATGTGTGATGTCGGAGCCGCGACCTCAGCTCTGAATTTCGCATGGAAGCCGCTACCACTGTTTACCCCTTAGCTTTTAGATGCCCTTCCGCCCCATTTTTCTAATCATTTCAACACCATCTGTCCCAGAAAGTCCTATAAAAATGCATATTTGGACAACATGCTTTTAAATGTTAAACATTCTTTTGTAAATATATACATAATGAGAGTAATTTTCCAAAAGTCACTTACAAGGGTAAATGGACTAATTGTAAATTGCCCATTCTTCCTGCAGATAAAAGCATGCATGTCTGAGTCTTTGAGTTGTGTGGCTTCTAGGACCTATTCTGTTGCTTTGACTTTGGTGTCTCTTTCCTCCCCCACCCACCCCGCCAAAGCAGCTACCCTAGGTGACCATTTAGTTTGCCTGGTGCTTGGGTTAGCCATGGCTTAAGCACAACTTTAAAAGACACAATGGGGTGGACTTTATTTTAACAGAGCCCTTAAAACCAAGCAATGACAAGCTATCAAGGAGAAGGTTATGATTAACAATGTCAAAAACAGCAGAAAGGTCAAGAAGGATGAGGTTCGAGTAAAGGCTCTTGTATTTTGCCAGGAACGGGTCACTGAAGACTTTGGCAAGAGCCATTTCAATAGAATGCAAAGGACGAAAGCTAGATTACACAGGATCCAGAAGGGCCTGAGAGGAGAGAAAGTTGAGGCAACGGTGGTGAACCATACATTCAAGTTTATAAATGAAGGGGAGGAGGGAGATGGGTTGATAGTGAGAAGGACAGGTAGAGTCTAGTGAGGGGTTCTTGAGGAGAGGAGTGACCACAGCATGCTTGAAGGCTGCAAGGGATGTTGCAGTGGAAAGCAATAGGTTGAGAATATAAGAGATGGAAGGAACTATAGTAGAGGAGATGAAGCTAAGGAGATGGATGGGAATAGGATCAGAGGAGCAGGTAGTGAGTTTGGATGAGGAAATAAGGTGAGTGGTTTCCTCCTCAGAGATCATAAAAAAGGAAGAAAGGATAGTAGAGGTAGGGGAGGGGGAGTTGAGAGTGAAGAGGGGGAGGAGAGGAAGCAGTTGACCTTATGGGGAATTGGAGTGTGATCTTGTGAATTTTGTCATGGAATTAGTCAGCCAGGGTTTGGGCAGAAAGGGAGGGAGGGGTTGGAGGTGGAGGCATCTTGAAGAAAGAGTTGAGAGTTGTAAAGAGGCAAGTGAGTTAGTCAGATGGACATAATAGTCTTGTTTGGTGAGTGCTATGGCTGACTGGAGAGAGACAAGCATGAATTTGAAGTGTATAAGTCCGTAAGGTGCGGGATTTGAGCCAAGCATACTCAACTAAGCAGGCACAGGAATGTAGATAGCGGGTAGTGGAAGACTTCACAGGACGTGGCATGGGTGAAGCAAGAGCATCCAGAGCAGAGGAGAGTGCAGCGTCATAGGAAGCTACTGCCTCAACATACTCAGATGACAGAACTGTAAATAAGACATGAATGGACAAGTTTCCAGTTGGTAGAACAAAAACAACTCCTTAAAATCATAACTATGATAAACACCACCACTTCCCCACTCGATCCATGCCCGGTGTCATGGATTAAGTGTGCAAAAGCTGAATTGGTGGTAAATATACAATACATCGTTAACCAATCCCTTTCACAGGGCATCATGCCTGATGCCCTAAAACTCACAACACTCCGACCAATAATAAAGAATAATAAGCTCGACTCAAAAGACCCGAATTCATACAGACCCATAGCCAGCATTCCATTCATAGCCAAAATAATAGAGAAAACAATTCAAATTCAGTTACAAGAACACATTGATGAACACAAACCTCTTGACTCACACCAATTTGGTTTCCGCCCATTCCATGGAGTAGAAACCCTCCTAATCACCCTTATGGACTTCCTCATCAAGGGCACAGATGACAAACATCAAGGCTTCTTACTCCTTTTTATAGATATCTCTGCCGCCTTCGATAACATTAATCACATGACACTGATCAACAGATTAGAAAACCTAGGAATAGGCGGGATTGTCCTTAACTGGTTCAAATCCTATATTTCACACAGATTAATACGAGTCCAAATTGACCAACAAGCATCAGAAACATTCCCTCAAGGACAGGGAATACCCCAAGGATCAGCCCTTTCAGCCCTCTTATTTAACTTGTACCTGCAACCGATAACAGACATATTTAAAAAACACAGAATTAACCATTTTATATATGCCGATGACATCATGTTAGCTATCCCCATAAATGCTAAAAACCCTACATATGACTCGCTATCCAAATGCATGGCTGAGACCTCCTCCTGGATGGAAACTAACCACCTTAGCATAAACCTCAAAAAAACTGAGGCAATGTTTGTGACAAGACCACCCACGACTGAGAACACATACCCAGAAACAATCACAATCAACAAAACCTCCATACCCGTCAGAAAACAGGTAAAATACTTAGGAGTAATAATAGACCACACCCTCACCATGCTACCACACATAAAACAAATAGTAAAAACCATTTTCTATAAACTCAAAACTATTCAGCACCTAAGGCCACTTCTTGAAACACAAGACTTTAGATCCGTAGTAAGTACACTGATCACCCCGCACTTCGACTATTGCAATAGTCTCCTAATAGGCCTCCCCCAAAAAAGCATATACCTTCTCCAAAGAGCACAAAACATCTGTGCAAAGGTAATCTCTAAAGCTCGCCTAACTGACCACGTAACCCCAATACTACTGGAACTCCACTGGCTCCCTATAAACAGCCGAATCAAATATAAGACTATCCTAACAACCTATAAACTCATAAATGACATAACCCCTTCACACCTATCCACATTACTACAATCTCCAACATCGACAAGGACCCTCAGACAGAACGCAGCCCACTCCCTCATCACACCAAAAGCCATTCGTAAAACTAAGAATTCCACTAGCTCCAGAGCATTCTCATTCACTGCCCCCACACTCTGGAACGACCTCCCTATTGAACTTCGCACCATAAGAGACCTCACCCAATTCAGAAAAGAATTAAAGACCTACCTGTTCACTGAACACTTCGAAATCCCCTATTCCCCCAAAGCCAGCTCCACAACAAACATGGTCACACATACACAAACTCCCTTAATCCCCTAACCCAACAATGTAACCTCAAGACTTTCCCCCCCCCCCCTCACACCTGAAGACGAAAACGAAAAAAGGAACTAAATTCCAGCACCTACACCAATTCCTGCCCCACACACCACACACACCACACACTGTAAATATTCATTTGTATAAAGTTTAATATGTTTGCTTTATTACCTATAAATGTTATATTTACTGTTTAATGTAAATAGTTGATTTCTATTGTTCTATGTTCTATGTAAACTGTATACAAACTGTGTACATGACTGTTAACTTGTTATATGTAAACCGCCCTTGATCTCTGGAAGGGGCGGTATAAAAGAAATAGTTAAATAAATAAAAAATAAATAAAATAATACCGCTAAACTCAGGAATGTAAATATGTTGAACCACCTTGGTGATAGTATATCACCCCCCTGTAAATATGAATAACTCTGTTTGATGTACCCCCCTTGTTTATCGTAAACTGCTTTGACTTGGTGAAAAGCAGTATATAAGCACAGCTAAATAAATAAATAATAGTGGAGGAAAGAGGTGATGAGACAGTGGAGGAGAGAGCCGAAAGATCGATAGCATGAAGATTTCTAAGGAGGTTGGAGGAGTCAGGGAGAGGTTGAGGTGGTGAGTGATGAAGAGTGAAGCTTAGCAGATGATGGTCTGATAGGGGAAGAAGTGAGGTATAGAAGATTGAGAGTAAGCAATTAGAGAAGAATACAAGGTTGAGGAAGGGGCCTTTCTGGTGAGTAGGGGCAGTAAAGCAAAGCTGGAGGTTGAATGATGAGGTAAGGGAGAGGAGCTTTAAAGTAAAATGGTCAGATGGGTTATCAACATGAATATTAAAATCCCCAAGAATAAGGCAGAGGGAAGATGTATCCAGAAAGAAGGAAAGCCATCAGAGAGAAGGATAGAGGTGGACATCTCAGGGAGTCGATAAATAACAGCTAATCAAAAAAGTAGTGGAGTAAAAAGTCAGATGAAGTGGACTTCAAAGGAGGGAAAGGGTGAGACTGAAGCAGAAGAATGGGTTGAAACTGACAGGAAGGAGAGAGTAGAAGCCCAACACCACCACCATGGCAAGTGGGCCGAGGAATGTGGGAGAATTGATAGCTACCGTGACAGAGAGCAGTGGCTGAAACTGAGTCCTCAGGGAGGAGCCAGGTCAAAGTTAGAGCAAGGAGATGGGGAGCATTAGAGATAAAGAGAGCATGAGTAAAGGCAACTTTGTTTGAGATGGAATTTGTGTTCCACAAGGTCCATGAGAAAGGGAGAGAGGAGGGGAAAGGATAGGGATAGGAATAAGATTTGAGCTGTTGCATTAGGATCTGTTCTGAGAATGTAACAAAAGTCTAGGGAGGCCAGGGTTAGGGTTGATATCTCCGGAAGAGAGAAGAAGAAAGAGTAGAAGAGTGTGGGGCATAGAGGAGACAGCACGGCGGTAACTAGTGTGAGATTGTTTCAGAGAGAGAGGAGATTGCTGAATGAGAGGAAAAGGTGGTGAAAGGTAGATGACAAGATGGTGGGGGAAGTGAGGATGGTAAAGGGGAGATAAGGGGGAGGGGCTTGAAGATGTTGGTAGGAGGGGAGACAATTAGGGAGTATGAGCAATAGGAAGAGAAAACGTTGAAGGGCCATAAACAGAGAAATGGAGAGGAACACAGAAGTCAGAAGAAATAAAAGGATAGGTGGTAGAAATTGCAGGGGATAAGGTGCACCTGTGAGTGATCGTGGTAATGAGCACAGGGAGGCTATAAGAGACTATAAGCCGGGGGCAGGTGGACTGTGGGAATGGAGGGTGGAATAATAAGGAAGAGGAGAGAGAGACACACACACAGCTGAAAACAGAGAGGGAGAGCTGAACAAGATCACAAACAAAAATACTGAAAAATAAGGCACCGTAACAATGATTAGATAAATAAATCAATAATATATACAGACAGACAGACCTTACAAGCAAGCGGTAAAAAGACAGAAGCTAGGAGCACAGCCTATAATAGACGTTCCACAGCAAGAAGGCAAATGGCTGAGCACACATGGGAAGAGGGTTAACAATGCTTCATTCGGGGGGGGGGGGGTGAGGGGGGGTTATACTTTCCACACACAGTAATAGGAGGCAGGCAGGGAGGGGGAGATTTTAAACTCAGAGAAGGCTGCAGATAGCTGAGGTACAGTGGATAAGGCAATTGAAGTTAATACTTGATCTCCAAAAGCAGAGACCAGAGGGAGAGAGAGAGAGAGAGAGAGAGGTAGAGCAGGGAAGTTGCAATTGATTATGAGGAGAGAGAGAGAGAGATAGCTGAAAACAAAGGACCCATTAGATATCTGGGCATTAAAATGTCTTCAGACCTCTCATAGCTTTTTAAACTTAATGTATCACCTCTTATGTAGCAATTACATCAGGAACTGGAGAGGTAGTCATGACTTAAGGTGCATTGAGTGTCACATGTAAATTATTGTAAATAATTTATTGTAAATAGTTTATTAGCTCATTAGTTCCCTAGTTCTTATGTTACCTATGTAGCCTGTTACCTTGTTCTATGTAAACAGTTGTACAATACTGTCAGATACGTTCCATGTAAACCATCTTGAATTGTAGAAAGACGGTATATAAAAACTGTTAAATAAATAAAATAAATAAATAAACATGTATGATTTTCTCCCAGTTCGTGAGAGGTCTTACTTGTGCACTAGGTGCAAGGAGCTCTTTGCTCTCAAGGAACGAGTCCGTTCTCTAGAGGCTAAAGTAGCAGACTTGGAAAGCATAAGACAGACAGAGAGGTACATAGACGAGACCTACAGGGATATAGTCCTGAAGTCCCAACTCCAGTCTGGCAGCATCCCTGTTGCCATGGAGGAGAGAGGTCACGTGACAGGAGAGCATCACCCTGGTGTGGCAGGAAGTGATCCTGTAACTAGGACCTGTCCTCCAGGTGATGTAAAACCCTCTCGCACCGAGGACGTTTCTCCAGGGCCATGTGCCCATGAGGGAAGGGTTAGGACAGCCGTTATAGTTGGTGATTCGATCATTAGGCATGTAGATAGCTGGGTGGTTGTTGGAGGTGAGGATCGCCTGGTAACATGTCTGCCTGGTGCGAAGGTAGCGGACCTCACGCGCCACCTAGATGAGGTCTTAGATAGTGCTGGGGAGGAGTCTGCTGTCTTGGTACATGTTGGTACCAATGACATAGGAAAATGTGGTAGGGAGGTTCTGGAGGCTAAATTTAGGTTTTTAGGTAGGAAGTTGAAATCCAGAACTTCCAGGGTAGCATTCTCCGAAATGCTTCCTGTTCCACGCGCAGGACCCAAAAGGCAGGCAGAGGTCCGGAGTCTCAATGCATGGATGAGACAATGGTGCAGAGATGAGGGTTTTGGAATTGTTAGGAACTGGGGAACATTCTGTGGAAAGGAGGGGCTCTTCCGAAGGGATGGGCTTCACCTTAACCGGGATGGAACCAGGCTGCTGGCATTAACCTTTAAAAAGGAGATAGAGCAGCTTTTAAACTAGATATTAGGGGAAAGCCAACAGTCGCCCAAGAGCGGATGGTTCGGAAGAATGTATCTTTGAAGGATACTACCAAAAGCCGAGAGGTTCCACAAAAGAGTAAAGTAGCCCAAATGACCTCAAGTATGGAGCAGACAGAGCTTAAAGATCCCAAATTACCCATGTCTAACAATAGCCAAATTAATATGAATAAAATACATTCTCTAAAATGCTTGTATGCAAATGCTAGAATTCTAAAAAATAAGATGGGAGAGTTAGAATATATAGCACTAAATGAAAGGTTAGATATGATTGGAATATCAGAGACATGGTGGAAGGAGGACAAACAGTGGGACACTGTGATACCTGGGTACAAACTATATCGAAATGATAGAGCTGATCAAATTGGTGGAGGGGTTGCTCTCTATGTTAGAGAGGGCATTGAGTCAGAAAGGATTAAAGTTTTGCAGGAAACAAAATCTGCTGTAGAATCTATATGGATTGAAATTCCATGTAAAAGGGGGAAGGCAATGGGAGTGGGGGTATACTATCGAGCGCCTGGCCACAATGACCAAATGGATGATGAAATGCTCAAAGAAATCAAGGAAGCTAACAAAAGTTACAGCGCAGTAATAATAATGGGTGATTTCAACTACCCCGGTATCGACTGGGTCAGTGTCACATCAGGACATGCTAGGGAGATAAAGTTCCTAGATAAAATAAATGACTGCTTCTTGGAGCAGCTGGTTCATGAACCGACCAGAGGGGAAGCCATATTAGACCTAGTCCTTAGTGGAACACCAAATCTAGTGCAAGAGTTAAGGTTGTTGGGGCCACTTGGCAATAGTGATCATAGCATGATCGCCTTTGATTTAATTAGTGGAGGAGGGATAGTAAGGAAATCCATAGTACTACCTTTTAACTTTTGAAAGGGAGACTATGATAAAATGAGGAAAACAGTTAAGAAAAACCTAAAAGGAGCAGTTGCAAAGGTTAAAAACATACATCAGGCTTGGCTGTTGTTGAAAAATACTATCTTGGAAGCCCAGACCAGCTGTATTCCACGCTTTAAGAAAAGTGGAAGGACATCCAAAAAACTGCCAGCATGGTTTAAAGGTGAGGTTGCCAAAAAAGCATCTTTCAGGAAATGGAAAAAAGAGCCAAACGACGAAACCTGGAAACAACACAAGCACTGGCAAGTCAAATGCAAGGCATTGATAAGACAGGCAAAGGGAGAATTTGAGAAGAAGTTTGCTGCGGAAGCAAAAAAGCGAAGTAAAGACCTTTTCAAGTACATTCGTAGCAAAAAATCTGTGAGTGAGTCAGTTGGTCCATTAGATGATAAAGGGGTTAAAGGAGCACTAAGAGGCGACAAGGCGATAGCAGAGAGACTGAATGAATTCTTTGCTTCAGTCTTTAATGAGGAAGATGTAGGGATGTTACCCATGACTGAAGTGGTATTTAAAGGTGCGGAAGAATTGAAGGAAAATATCGATACATCGGGAAGATGTATTACGACTATTAGATAAACTGAAGAGTAGCAAATCACCTGGGCCGGATGGTATACATCCAAGGGTGTTGAAAGAACTGAAATATGAGATTGCAGACCTGCTATTAGTAATCTGTGAACTATCATTAAAATCATCTCTAATACCTGAAGATTGGAGGATCGCCAATGTAACACCAATTTTTAAAAAGGGTTCCAGGGGTGATCCGGGAAACTACAGACCGGTGAGCCTGACATCAGTACCGGGAAAAATGGTAGAAACCATCATAAAGAATAAAATTACTCAGCATGTAGATAGTCATGACCTAATGGGAGACAGCCAACATGGCTTTAGACACGGAAGATCTTGTCTTACTAATCTGTTATGTTTTTTTTTAAGGAGTGAATAATCAGGTGGACAAAGGTGAGTCGGTTGATATTGTGTATCTGGACTTTCAGAAAGCCTTTGACAAGGTCCCTCATCAGAGACTTTTGGCAAAACTAAAGAGTCATGGGATAGGAGGCAGTGTACTATTGTGGATCAGGAACTGGTTAAAAGACAGAAAGCAGAGGGTAGGGCTAAATGGCCAATTTTCCCAATGGAGAAAGGTGAATAGTGGTGTACCCCAAGGATCTGTGCTGGGTCCGCTGCTTTTTGACATATTCATAAATGACCTGGAAAGTGGAATAACGAGTAAGGTTATCAAATTTGCAGATGACACAAAACTATTTAAAGTTGTTAAAACCCAAGAGGATTGTGGAAAATTGCAAGAGGATCTTGATAAATTGGAAGACTGGGCATCAAAATGGCAGATGAAATTTAATGTGGACAAGTGCAAGGTTATGCACCTAGGGAAGAACAACCCAAACTATGGTTACACGATGCAAGGTTCCACATTAGGAACCACCACCCAGGAAAAAGATTTAGGCGTCATTGTGGATACCATGTTAAAACCCTCGGCCCAGTGTGCAGCAGCGGCCAAGAGAGCAAATAGAATGCTAGGTATGATAAGGAAAGGAATGGAAAATAAAACAAAAGATATTATAATGCCTCTATATCGTTCCATGGTGAGACCGCACCTTGAATATTGTGTGCAATTCTGGTCGCCGTATCTTAAAAAGGATATAGCGATTTTAGAAAAGGTTCAGAGAAGAGCAACCAAAATGGTAAAGGGGATGGAAGGATACTCCTATGAAGAAAGGCTAAAAAGGTTAGGGCTCTTTAACCTGGAAAAGAGACGGCTGAGGGGAGATATGATAGAAGTCTATAAATTAATGAACGGAGTGGAACGGGTAAACGTAGATCGATTGTTTACCTTATCTGAATATAGAAAGACTAGGGGACATGCAATGAAGCTACAGGGTAAACTATTTAAGACTAATAAAAGAAAATATTTTTTCACTCAACGTGTAATCAAACTCTGGAATTTGTTACCGGAGGATGTAGTAAAGGCTGTTAGTGTAGCTGGGCTTAAAAAAGGTTTGGACAAGTTCCTGGAGGAAAGGTCCATAAACCATTATTAAGAAGGGACCCAGGATATCAATGCTTGAACCAATACAAGCATTGTGGAACCTGTGTCCCTTGGGGAAACTGCTAGGTACATATGACCTAGATTGACCACTGTTGGAAACAGAATACTGGGCTTGATGGACCTTGGTCTGACCCAGTATGGCATATCTTATGTTCTTATTAATGTGAATGGGTCCAATAGCAACCATACAGATGATGTTTCTTCCCAAATTTGTATATGTATATTAGATATATTTTTTAGGCAGCTTCATGAGAAGTTACTCTGGTGTAGAAATATATGGTTCAACCAAGATCTCAAAGGGGGCTAGCAGTAACCGGGGACGGCGGACCCGTCGCTCCAACACTTACTCCCCACCCCACCCCCCACCTCCCCCCTCCCCCTTTCCCAACCTTCTTCTTAAACCGTACAACAAAGACAACTACACTTCATTTGGACTCAAACTGGTCGCAGCTTTAATAGATTCCAACAATATACAAACAATCCAACAAATTACATAACCCCAACTTCACCTCCCCCCCCTTTGCAGAGCAAGCCATCACCAGCCATGTTATTAGCAAGGTGACACTGATTCTGCCTCCGCCGGGTACAAACCCCGACAAAACTCCACACCCTCCCTCATCCGGCTTTGCCATATTATTAGCAAAAGCCGAGGGATTATCCGGACCGGGGGTACCCCACCCCCGCCCTCGAGTTTGCATCCGGCTCCGGACCCCGGAAACCTCCGGGATCCCGCCAACCCCCTCCAGCTGCAACACCCACTCACCCTCTGCCCACACCTGCCGACAACAGGGTGGGAGGGCGGGCGTCCGGCATCTCCGGTCTCCAAACCGAAAAGGCCGGAACCACACCGCGTCCGCACAGAAAACGCGCTCCCATCGACCCCCCCCGCATCCTATTGGCCCCCGCGTTGCCAAACCAACCACAGGAGCCAATAGTCCCGCAGCGCCCTTAGGCACCGCCCCTTCCCACCGCCGCTCATGCAATAGAGCAAAGAGCTCCTAAGCCGCCCCCCCGGTTAATGCCGGCCGCGAGGACGCGGCCCCGCGGCCTCGCGAAAACCGGGGACGGCGGACCCATCGCTCCAACACTTACTCCCCACCCCCCCCACCTCCCCCTCCCCCTTTCCCAACCTTCTTCTTAAACCGTACAACAAAGACAACTACACTTCATTTGGGCTCAAACTGGTCGCAGCTTTAATAGATCCCAACAATATACAAACAATCCATCAAATTACATCACCCCAACTTCACCTCCCCCCCCCTTTGCAGAGCAAGCCATCACCAGCCATGTTATTAGCAAGGTGACGCTGCGTCTGCCTCCGCTGGGTACAAACCCCGACAAAACTCCACACCCTCCCTCATCCGGCTTCGCCATATTATTAGCAAAAGCCGAGGGATTATCCGGGCCGGGGGTACCCCACCCCCGCCCTCGAGTTTGCATCCGGCTGCGGACCCCGGAAACCTCCGGGATCCCGCCACCGGCTCGGGTTACCTTAGACCCGAGCCGCCCCCCCAAAAGGCAAGCTGCGACCAGCGCTCGTCCCACTCAAGATATCCTCCAAGGCCTCCTGCCAATCGTTAAGGAGCAAATCATTCCCAAGGGGGCTAGCAGTTCCCAACATTAGGGACTATTATTATACTGATCAACTGCATGAAATATTGGATTGGATGGTTCAGAGTCCTGAGCAATAGGTACGCCAGGAAAAAAGAGATGTCATCCAGAATTCTTCTGGATTTTATACCCCAGTTGTCTAACTGAGGGTGGCTATGACCCATCCTTTTATTAAGGTCATATTGAGCTCTCAAATGAAGCATAAAGGCATTCTCTTGGAGGGCAAACACATCTCTAGATTATACACTTTTAAGACATAATAAAGATTTCCCCCAGTGGTGAGAGGACCCTACTTTTAGAATCTGGGAACACAAACATTTGTGTAGCTTGGGTCAGTTTCTATCTGATATACAGTAGAAGTCTAACATTTAATGAGCTAAAGGCTAGATATCACCTGGACAAAGCAGATGTGTTCAGATACATAGAAGTCAGATACTATCCTGACTGTAAAAATATTAAAGAGGTCTTCTGCCAGGTGATCTTTAAGGCCCTTATAAAAACTAGAGATGTATGTAGTGAAGGCCAATATAACTAAATAAGCAATCAGGGTTATTATCAAGAGAAAGCCATGTTTGGTGTTAAAAACATAATGGTGAAGTTGCAACCACTGATAGCGTTGTGAAGATTGTAATCTGTATTTCAGATGTAGTGTTTGAAAGTCGATTTCCTGGTCTCCATAACATGACACAAAGGGGACATATTCAGTAGGGTTTAGCCGGTTCCTCTAATGCAAAGTTCAAGCTAGGGAAGTTCACTACTTCTTTATCTTTATTTCAATGTATGGAATCTAACCAGGAGATATTATTTTATACTCAAAATCTGTTCTATAGTTTTGTACAGTTTATTGCATGATAACAGAGCATTTGTTCCTAGAAAAAAAAAGGCGCTGAGCTCTTTCAATAATACATGAGGACCATGGGTCAATTTTAGCAGGCAATGAAAAAGGTGGCTGTACTCTAAGCATGTTAATGCCGCTGAATATCCCTTCAGTGTGATTAACATGTTTAGCAGGTCTGCTAAACATATTAATCACACTGAATATCGGGCTCAGCATGGTTTAGCTATCTGTTGGATACATGCATAGAACGAGAGAGAGAAGAGTCGAAGATGACCACAAGGTTGCAACCTGAGGAGTCAGGGAGGATTATAGTTTTATCCACTGAAATAGAGAAAAGATGAAGGGGGAGACAGGTTAGGAGGAAGGGTAAGAAGTTCTGTCTTAGCACCGTTTACCCCTTCAAAAACAAACCCTGCACAATAAGATGAATAGCATACTTAGAATGTATATTTTAAGGATATCTGCATTTTAATTGCCTCTAAACTACCTCACCAGGAGAAGTATGAATGAGACCATTTTAAAGTTTATTCTTGCAGACTTTGCAAAATTCTAGCTTGTCTTCCAGTATTTCCTTCAAAGAAGAACTGAACAAGATGCCCAAGTATTTAAATCCCTGATTTAAGACTGATGAAATAGGTATTTAACTAGCTCCTTCTACTTATCTGAACAGTTCAGGGGCGTCACTTACACTTTAGAATAGTTGAATTTATACTCTGAAATACTGGAAAACTACCCAAGGTGTTTAAAATACTCGATCAATCCCTCTCCATGACATCACACATAAAACAGATCATTAGAACCATATTCTTAAAACTAAGAACCATACAAGTGTAGGCTGTGGGGCAGGGTCCCCGGACAGCTGCCTGTAACCGAGTGCCCACCCCAGTGCAGGGACTCTGCGTGTGGTGGCTTACCTCAGCGGCATGGCAGGGTGGTGGGCTGCGGCAGCCAAGCATTGTGGTGGCGACGGCAGGAAAGTTTAAATTCATTGGCTCCCCACGTAGGTGCATGAGGGGAGCCAATGAGAGGGCTAGAGCGGCTGTCGGGAGGTGGGGGAGGAGCCAAGCAACTTCTCACTGCTCGTTGCGTCGGCCATCTCCCTGCCTGCCTGCATGGTGCCGGATTCCCGCCCTCCCAACCCTATTCGGTGTGAAGTGTCCTTTGGTTTGAGTGGGGGGTGTCACAGCGGTGGAGGGGGGAGGGATCCCGGAGGTTTCCGGGGTCCAGAGACTTTGGGCAATACTTTGAGTGGGTGTTGGGTGCCCCTGACCCGGACAACCCATGGCCGGCCTTTGCTAATTATATGGCGAGGTTGGATGCAGGGCAGTAGGTAAGCTTGCCATTGGCTTGTCCGCGGCAGACGTGGAGCCGATTTCACCTTGCTAATAGCATGGCTCGTGAGGTATTGGATCAGCTAGTTGGGTTGTTATGAGGATTATTCTTGGATTCTAATTTGGTTGGAAAAGTTATCGATGTTAATAAAGCTGCGACCAGTTTATTCCTAATTTGCCTGTCTGGAGTTTTTTGGTGGAAGAAGGGGGGGGGGGTGTGATGGAAAAGGGGGTGGGCAGGATCGGGGGCACCACAGGGGGAGGGGAAGGGGAGAGCACTGGGTCCGAGTTGCCTTGGTTACACCTTAGACCACTAATTGACATACATGACTTTAGATCAGTTGTACAAGCACTAATCACCCCACACTTTGATTTCTGCAATACCCTACTTCATGGTCTACCCAAAAAGAATCTGAAACAACTTTAAATTGCACAGAATGTTACAGCTAGAACCATCTATAAAGCCTGATTATTTGATCATATCACACCCATATTATATAATCTACACTGGTTACCAGTTTTAAGTAGAATAAGGTACAAAACACTAATGATAACATTTAAGCTTGTTAACAATATCGCACCCCCATTTCTTTCAACATTAATTACCCATACAACAAACACAAGATCCAAAAGGGATCACACAGAGAATACATGAGTAATCCCAAGGACCAATTTCAGAACAAAACAAGTCACAAGTAACAGAGCCTTCTTTTTTGTTGTGCCTCTTTTATGGAATGCCCTACTAGACATGTTACTCCAGCGGCATCCTCTCCGTTGCCCTCACGAGTGGTTGGTCCACTTGATGCCTTTTTTTTATCGACGCTGCGACAGTCAGGCGAGCCAGCGGTGCAGAGCCTCATCAACGACCCGCCAGAGCTGAGCAGCTCGACGGGAGGTTCAGGACCTGACATCACTCCCCCGGTGCAGAAGCATCCTCCCAAACAGCCAGTCACGGAACAGAGTCAGGCGTAATCATCAAGCCTGCAGTCTTCCCAAGTGGTGGAATTTGGCGGGAGCGGAGGGCAGACCGCGCAGCTGGGAGGTGGAGACGTTCTTTCTCCTCTCCCTCACTCTTTGGTGGTTCCAACGTCACGGAGGTGTTCTGAGGGATCTGTTTTGACCCCCCCCCCCCCATAAAGCTGGGAGTCCTGTAATGGAGCAGCAGTCTTCAGAGGCTGGTACTAGAGGGCCTGAAAATGTGGTAACTTTTTGTCTTGAGCGTCTGGCTGTATTTACCCTGGAGACGATTTGGTCTGCAATCATGAAGCTTGGGAAACTTATGGCTCCGCAGGTTTCAGTATTGGCAGCTCAATCTCAGTTGCATACAAATTTATTACAGCAACATACACTTGAAATTTCCGCATTGCAATCTTCTGTGACTGAGTTGCAACAAAAATCTGGTCTTCTTGATGACGGTGTCTCGTCTTTTCAGAAGGACGCATTGGCATTAAAAATAAGACTTGAAATGTTAGAGAATATGTCTAGATATCAAAATTTACGGTTGATTAATTTTCCTAAGTCGACAGTGATTAGTGCTAAGGAAATGTTTAAAAAATGTTAGAAATCTTGGGTGTTCCAATTGAATCCCACCTACCAATGGTTAAAGTATATTATCTTCCGGTTTGGGAAAAATCTGTGGGAGAGATTTCTGGGGTTGGTCAAGCTGAAGTTTTGGATGTTTCTGGCATTTTAGATACCTCTTTTGAGGATTCTGTTTTTCCTTCTACTTTAATTGCTACTTTTGCTCTCTCTTCTGATAGAGATTTGTTTTTACAAATGTTTTTTTCGAAAGCGTGCTTTGTCCTTTTCAAGGGTTTTCAGTACGTGTGTTTCCTGACTTGGCTAGGGAGACTCAGAAAAGAAGAAAATAATTTTTGTTGCTCCGTCCAGGGGTATTGCTTGCGGGGGCACAATTTTTTCTTAAATTTCCTTGTAAATGTTTGGTTAAATTTCAATCAGTTTCATATGGTTTTTTTTGAGCCCTCGCAGCTATTGGCTTTTCTGAATGTGTGTCGCTTTGTTGAGGCAAATAGTAAGGCTTGACTGTAGACACTAGTTATATTTTCTTCACAACTTGTATTAACTTTGTTTTCATGTTTGGATTCCCTCCTTATGGTGGGTTAGGTTTGGGTCAGACTTGTTACTGTTCTTGCTTGATATTTTCTCCTTATTTTTATAGGAGTATATATTATTTTCCAATCTGTATCCAATTTCCATGCAAGTGTATTAATGCTTGGATTTATTTGTAAAATGATAAAGATTAAATACCACCAATCTACAATTCTTTTTTTTAATCTTTATCATTTTACAAATAAATCCAAGCATTAATACACTTGCATGGAAATTGGATACAGGGTGGGGGGAGCCAATTTACAAATTTGCACATGAGAAAAACTGATGGAGGAAATATGCAACATTTTTCAACTTGCACGTGTAAATGTTGGCACTTAGATACTTAGATGTGCGGTCGAGTCATTCTGCAAACATAAACATGTAGCTTCTAGTATTTAACTATAGATGCCACTAAGTTTATATAAATACAATATGGAGTGAGGAATTATCAAAACAAGGGCTTTGTAAAAACTTGCACATGACAGGTTTTTGGTGTAAATTGTGACATGAGCAATTAGTCTTACATGTGTATTCCCTATCTGAAATGAGGCATACACATGTAGAGTGTTGACCCACCCTGGCCACTACCTAACTATGCTCCTGACACACCCCCATGTAACTTACATTTGATTAGGACAGCCATGTGTCAGTTGGGTCCTTTCTAAAATATCTATTTACATTGTGAGGACTTGGGAGTTTTGTATAATTTGCCAACTATATTGATAAACTTACTTCCAAAATCAAACAATTCCATTGCGGCAAACAGGTATCCCCATTCTACATGGTCAGATGCTTTTCCAGCATCCAAAGATACTGCCTCTAAAGCGTTATCAAGAGCCCAAGATGAGTGTATAATGTCATTAAAAACCTGTTTGATCCGTACATATGATGCTGCTTAAAACATTTTATAGATGAGTAGCCAATATGTGTGAGCAGTTTAGCATCCATGCTGATTAACATATAGGTCTGTAGTTAGAAGCAGAAGAAGGGTCCTTTCAAAGTATTTCTAAAATTACTATAGCTTCAGTACAGGTACACTCCATCTCCCCAGAGGATAAAGTCCTGATATATCTCACATAGCTTCCTAGAGGAACCTTATCAAATTCTGATAAAATTCAGCCATTAACCCATCATATCCAGGGGCCTTACATGCTTTTAAATTGAGAGAGAAAGTGAGAGAGAAATGGTCTTTGCAGCTGCTGTAAAAGGACTTAAGAACTATGAGATCTACTTGATCTCACCTTACATCGGGACTGCCTATCAACAATTATATCTTGTAGTAGATTAAAATCCCCAGCCATCAATACTAGGATATCATCTTCAAAAAATGTAGCCGTCGCTGCAGGGCCGGGTCCCGAGTCCGGCATTGTAACCGGGTCCCCGGGGCCCGAACCCTCGGTACGTGATGGGGATTGAGTTCGCTGAAGGGGGGGGATGTAAGGGGAATAAGGGCGGGCTGCGCTTTACAGCTCGTGGCGTTGTCGGGCGCCGGATTGGTCAACAAGACGGAGGAGGCGGGGTGGCAGGGAGAGAAGGGGGAGCGCTCGTATTCCTTCGCCCTCTCTCGTCCTGCTCGCCCCGGAGAAAGGTGTCCCTCCCTCCCTCCCTTGTTTGCTTTAAGGGGGTGGTTGTTGCAGCTGGGGGGGGTATGTTACTTGGGTTCTATGGTGTGAGCGGGGTAGCGAGCTGGCGCTCGTCGACCCGGCGGGGCATTTTGAGGCTGATGCCGCCTTGAGTGGGAGCGGTTCAGCTCCTCGGGTGGGAGAGACGTCCCGGCTGGGGTCTCTGCCCGGTGAGAGGCATCTGGAGCCTGCCTCTGCTAATAACATGGCGAGGTGGGTGGCGGGGGAAAGGGGGGGTGGATGATGCACCACTTTGCTAGAAACGGCTGGTGGGGCATCATCCGGAAAAGCGGGGGGGGGGGGGGCATTTTTGCAATTTTGGTGATATTGAGTTGGCCCATGTTGGGCCGGATTTTCACTGTTCGTTAATAAAGCTGCGACCAAGCAACTGTTTACCATAATTGGGTGTTGGCTTGTTTATTTGGGTTTCATGGGTGGTTGGTCAGGATGTAGGGGATGCGGGGTTGGGGCTTCCGGGTACCCCGGTTATATACTCCACAAGATTTCTAAATAAATCAGGAGTCTGCCACCAGTGTATATACATTGATAGTACAATATCTTTGATCTCAGATATCAGCATTGCTCAATACCCATTGAACCTCTATATCAGATCATTTCATTAATAAGGCTATCTATGAATTCTTCTTCAATAAAGTTACCAACATAACTTTATAAGATTGGTTTTTGGATGAATATTGGCTTCCTACTTTTAAAAATTAAATAGGTCCCTTCTTTAGATGGAGATCTATATCTAAAAAATAATTCATTTTGCCTCAAAAGTTTGTATAACATCTTGAGATTATTATTCCAATAAATGGTATCGCATGACAAACATGGCTGCTAAATTTCGGCACTACATGAATTATAAAAAATGATAACATAAATAACCATAGTTGCACATATTTAAAACAGTATCTTCTGAACAATTTCAATTCCAATTTTGACTGACTCAGTGTACAATTGTTAGTGTAAAAGTGCAGAATAGCATTTAATCCCAACATTTATGCTCATGGTAACTTAATATTGTCATGATACAAGGGACCGTAGAGGGGCAACTTAATAACTGCAAGATCTTTCATGGAAAAGCGTTTGTATAATTGCCATTGACAACAGGTGTGCAGATTCCTCTGAAATTGGTAGGAATGTGCATCTCCTTCATAAATTTTACATTTTAAAAAAGGGCACTGCGAATCACACACTGTTTAGGGGTAGAGAGTGGGCAACAGCATAGTAGTAAATTTAGGTTTGGTTTATGAAAGCTTTTGTCCCATTTTGTGCCTATGTAGTGAAAAAAAGCTTTTCTAAATGTGACCATGTGTCAGTAAAACAATTGAAATGCAAATCAATGCAAGAAATATTTGGAAAAACATTTTTAGAAAAAATAAACTAGACAAGTAAAATGCATATTCTCTATATATATTTGTGGATGGTATTGTAATTATTCTAAATATATCATTATCTTTGTATAGATAAAATATGTCTAATGACAAAACAGGGTGGCCATAGACATTTTTAGTATTGGGAGAAATAAAATCATAAGGCGATTAAGAGAGCTACTTGGAAAATTTCAATATTTTTTTAAATGACTTCAGGATATAGGAGGCACAAACACTATTATCTGTTATCAGGGATACAGTGGAATTGTACGACTGGATAATAACTAAACAACTGACACAATGTAAAATTACATTAGCAGTGTGTTAAAACAAAATTGTGCCCTGAAGGAGTCTACATACCAGCTCAGAGCTGCAGTGTAATTATGCTTAACTCTGCTAATTAAAATACAACCGAGATCAACAGAATCGTTTTCATTAAGAAAATTATTAACAAGGGTGGTACAGGAGTAATTGATTGCAGAGCAGCGCAAGATAAACTGCTTGCAGTAAAATTGAATCTGTCTGAGTCTGCTTCTGTTGCATGAGTTTGTCAGTTCGTATTGTCAGATTCATCAAGTGTAGTTGGAGATCAGAGAGGCTGGTCATTTAATGTAATATGCTGGCCCCATCCCAAAACAAAATAGGTAGTCCTTGAAACTGAAACAAATCTAATTCAAACATCTGGATCTGGGTTAATACCTATGACTCGACTTTTTCATGTTGAAAGAGGCGTCACTTTCTAGCTTCATTGTGAAATCTAAATTCTTTCTTCGCAATCTTCCTTTATTATATTTTTGAATTGTGTTTTTAATGTTTTATTTCTGCTCTTGTACAAAGAAGTGCTATGGCCACTTTTTTACTTCTGCTAGATGGCATTCAAGCTATGAGTCATCCACACCACTGCCAAGCACATAAGTACATAAGAATTGTCATACTGGATCAATCAATGGTCTATCAAGCCCAATATTCTCTTTCTAAAAATGGAAAATTCAGATCACAAATACCTGGTATACTTCCAAAAAGCAGCAAGATTCCATGTTTCCAAACCCCAAGGAATGCCTTTGTAATTGAGAATTGGGAAACTGAATACAGGGTGATAAATTGCTGGATCATTTAAATCTCCCTTCAGATCTTTAGGTGTAGGGGTCAAAACTATAGTACCCAAGAAAGAGGAAAGGAACCATTGTTTTTAAATAAACCTCAAACCATCAAAGTCAGCCAATGAACTATCTCCTCTTGTATCTCTTTTAAGACCCAGATGGGACAAGGACTTGGTATGCCTGAACTATTTGAAAATTTCTTTACCAGCTTCAAAATTAAAGCAGGCAGAGCTAGAAGAAATGTTTCTCATATAGCATTCGCTCAGATTGAGAACTTCATATCTATCTTTAAATCAGGCAACTTAATCTGCCTAGAGCTTTCAAAAGCCGATTGGTATAAATTTATAATTTTACTTTTGAAAAATCGAGCTAGATCAAAAGCCTTTAAATAATCCTCTTTCGCTTTTCCCACTGAATTTAAGATGTTGAATAATAATCCGGTACTGTTTTGGCCTTCCTTGATTAATTTAGATTAATAATCCTTTAGGGTGGTATTTTCATGGGTAACTGCCCATGTTAATGCCTTAACTGGGATTTTCCAAAAGCTCCTACATGTGTTTATGTTTATGCAGTCTCTTGATATACCACCCAGGCTGAAGGGCATCAAAGCAGTTTACAATCAGGTACTGGACACATTCCCTTGTCCCCAAAGGGCTCACAATCTATGTGTACCTGAGGCAAGGGAGGGTTAAGTGGCTTTCCCAAGGCCACAAGGAGTGCCTATAGGACTAGAAACCCCAGTCTCTCCAGTCTGAGATTGCTGTCCCTAGGTGGGAATTGAACTCCCAGCCTGAGATACCATGTCCTAACCACTAGGCCACTCCTCTCTGCATTTGGAAAAGTCCCACTTAAGTCCGTAATGTGCCCAGATGCTATGTTGGGGGCATTCCAGGGTAGAGTGGGGGGAGACGAAAGAGCTAAGCAGGTAGCAGCAATTTTCGATGCTACCTGCTTAGCCCTCTTCGCCTTAAAGATAAGCGAGATTTTTCCTTGCCTATCATTCAGGCGCAGGGGCCAAGTGGGTAGCATTGAAAATCACTGCTACCCACTCAGCCTCGGTGGCTGCTGGCATGTCCAACCAAACCTGGATTTTCACTTCTGTCGCCGTGGAAGTGAAAATCTGGATTAAAGGGGTCGGTAAAAAGGCTATGTGCCGACATGGCACACAGTCTGCCTAAATGAAAATAGGGCCCTTCTTGTATTGAATAGGACCTTTTTATATTGGTTTACCGGTGTTCGCCATAGTCTTTTTATTTCTATATCTATACTCGATCACCAAAGACATTCTAAGAGTCTTAATTCAATCTTCATTTGACCAAGCTCTGTTTTTACCCCCTTCAATTTAATTGGAGCCACATGATCCAGTGATTGTTTGATCACAGCTTTCTATGCACCTAGCCCCCTGGGAAAACAATTAGTCTTTCTGCAGCTTCTGACCATGACCTACCTGGATCAATCTTACTCCAAATCCATTTCTATTTTTTAGATCAGGAATTCTCAATCCCAGACCTCAGGACAGACCTAGCCATAATGGAACTGCATGAGAGAGATTTGCTTGCTGCCTCCATTGCATGCAAATCTCTCTCATGCAAATTTTTATTGTGCTATCCTGAAAACCTGACTGTCTAGGTCTGTCTCGAGGACTGGGTTGAGAATCCCTGGTCTAAATATATTTATTTATTTATCTGCATTTATATCCTGCTTTTCACCAGGTCAAAGTGGTTGGGGGATACATTTAACACAAGGGGATATGAGACACATACACTAATACTTACAGGGAACATGGGCAATGGAGGGTTGAGTGGCTTGCCCAAGACCACAAGGAGCACCTGTGGGACTAGAAACCCCAGTCCTTCCAGCCCAAGGTTGCTGTCCTCTAGTGGGATTTGAACCACTGACCTTCTGGCCTGTAGTACCTTGCCCCAACCACTAGGCCACTCCTCCTCCTCCAATATATTTTTCTAGATCAGGGATTCTCATACCTAGTCCTCAGGACACATCTAGCCAGTCAGGTTTTCAGGATAACCACAATGAATATGCAAGAGAGAGATTTGCATGCACTGCCTCCATTGTAAGCAAATCTCTCTCATGCATATTCATTGTGATTATTCTGAAAGCTTGACTGGTTGGTCATATCCTGAAGACTGGGTTGAAAATCTATGGTATAGATAAGTTGCAAATTATTAATAGTAGCTCTTCAATTTCATCTTTGAGTTCTTTGAGCATTCTGGGTGTCCAGTCCAGGTGATTTGCTACTCTTTAGTTTTCTCAATTTATTTTACTATGCATTCCAAATTTAGTGAAATTTGTTGTTTCAGCTCTTTCAACTGATCACCACTGAATACCTTTTCTGGCATTGGTGCTGCTTCAACACCTTTGAAATTATAGCTACTTCCTAGGTTATATGTCACTACAGTTTCTCTTTATTGCTAGCTGTTTTTACACATCAGTGATTTCCAGACATTATTTAATACCCTAACTGTAACAAATATTCTTAATAAAATTAGAAATAATTTCTCATACTGGGGATTACATTATCCCAGTACGGGGCAGGCCTTTTAAAATGTGCTAAGGGTTTGCATTTATTGAAGATTTGGAGCAAAATCTAATGCACAGTAAGGGAAACAGTTCTGTGCTGTTGGGTGGAGGGGAGGGGGTGTCCAGCGTGTTCACAACAGTTAACGCACTGCACAGTCCCCTATCACATAGCAGCGGCATTTACAAATAATGGGGGTGCACTTAATGCCACCCATTGAGATAGTGTTACCCATGCTAACTGTAACATTGACAATTATCTCCTGCTAATAACCCCCTGTGCAAACTGCTAAAGGGCGTATTAACTGTTAGCACAGTTTAGTAAACATGTCCCTAAATGTTTTAACAAATTACTATAAAGTCTGAATTTTTTAAAATTAGAGAGAATATTGTCTCTATAACTAAGGAGCTCTTTTACTAAAGCTTAATATGCATTAATGAAATTAACATGCGTCAAGTGTCATCGTGCCCATAGAAAGAAAAGTGCTGTGGGCACTTAATGCATGCTAATTTCATTAACACACATTAAAACCTTTAGTAAAAGAGCCCCTAAGACTGAGTTACCAATTGTAATGAAGGCTGCTGCTTAACATTTTTAAATGCGTGGAGGCCTATTCCCAACTGGATGTCCAGCCCTTGTACGTCCCCTCAGAATCGGGGCACACAGCAGTAGACCAGATTCTAATCCAGTGGGGGTGTCTAGCCCTGTGGGATCAGAATTGGGTCTACTGGTTTGTATGTGCAGGTGGGCTCAGATTCTGACAGGCCGCATATCCAGTCACATCCACATCTACACCTAACAGGCTCCTGAATGGAGCAGCAATGCCATGGTGTCCCATCACAATGGCACCATGGCTTCATTCAGGAACCGCGATTGCTGGCCGCTGCCGAGAATATCTTTTCTCCGTAGCCAAACCCCTGATCCGGCCCCCCATGGCCAGGGTCCAGCTACAGGGCTCCCCCTGTTGCCGCTGCTACCCCATGTCCAGGGGGACTTTTTCCACCTTTAAGGTGGAATAAGTCCCCCATCTAACCGGCCTACTCTGGACATAGAGCCAAACTCAGAATCATGAAACCCCAAATATAAAATAAAAAAAACCCTGCTCACAAAACCTGCCGTGTAAATTAATCACTAATCATAAATTATTATTACGCTCTCTTTTTGTCGGAGTAACCATTCAAGAGAAAGCAGGAAAAATGACCCACTCCTCGCCATGGTCAGTCCATTTTAATCATTTTAAATGCTTGAGAAACTTATCTTTTGCTTCAAGTCAGCCATCACAGAATCCAAGAGACACAACGTGCCACGTTTCGGGCCATCCATCCCATCTGTGGCCCTGCATCAGGTGAAAAAATGTTGAATCCCAGAATCTGGCAAACTCAGAATCAGCCTTGTACGTCTGGGGTGATAATCCGCCCACACACCGCCCTTGCTCTGCCTTCCGCCTCCCACCCCCTCCTAAGGCTCCCCGTTCAACTCTGCTCTTCATACAGGGAGCCTTGCATGGGGATGGCAAGGGGAACATATAGCAGGGATGTACGTCCAGGTAGGGCATGCATCCCCGTTATTCGGGGCTCAGAATAGACCCCAAATTATAGAGAAATCATTTAAAAATATTTTTTTCTCAAGAGCCATGTCACCACACTACTTTGGTGTAAATGCATGTTGTTCATATTGATAGTACTCAATGTGACCTGTCTTTCAGTCGTAAAGTGGTACTTCCTTTCTAGTGCTTACATTATTTTCAGGCTGTTGCAAGCTGTAAGTTAAGAAATCGCAGTGGATTTTAGTATAGTTCTCTGCATTAAAATAGTCAAATGGCATGAGAAAGTTAAGGAATCTAGAAATAAAATAGAAGCTTGGTTCCCCTGAAATAGCACAGTATGTTGTAACTAGTGGAATAGCATGAACTGGACTCAGTATTCTAATGGTAATAGCTATAATAATTACAATTTTTTCTTCTACTAATAAACATATTTTTGACACCTTATTGAAATAGTCCTTATGGATTATAAGTCAAATCCCTAGAGCTGCTTGTTTCCGAATCAAGGTTAAATTGATTTAAAATGCAATATTTTTGAAGCTTTTGGTGTGTCACTCCTTTTTGTGGCATTGTGTCATTTGAGTGCTGAATAGTTGCATGTGAGCACCCTATCACATTTCATTCAAGATAACGCTGAGCTGTGCACTGTGGTGACTGTTTCTGCAAGGTTAGTATCTGTAGAAAAATAAATTAATAGACTCCATGCATGAAATGGTTTCTTAACCAAGGAGAAAACGCAAAGTTACCACTCCTCCCCACTCCCCCCCCCCCCAGCCTGGGGCAATAATACAGAAGCCAATTTCTAATAAGCTGCTTCATGGCAAAAATAACAAGTTAATTTTACCTGGTGCTCTTAGCCAAATTTTCAGATGAACCTGGGCTGGGTATATGACTAATAATTTCACAAGTAATGAGGTTAAGCGCATAAACCTGTTTTCAAAACTTGGGTCTAGCCAATACATAATGTTAGGCTGGAAATCTCAAGGTCCAGCCAAGTAGCCAAATGTTTGTACATTTAGGAGGAGGAGGAGGAGGATGGCTGCTGAGGGGAGGGGGACAAAAGTATTCAGATAATGTGTATATTCAGTGTTATTAAGATGACTGTTGGAGTAGAAACTTACAAACGGCATTTCTAACTTAATAAATAACTTGCCCATTTAAGTTTAGGATGATTTAGTCAGTGATCCTATTTAAATGAATGTGCTGACTGAAATAGATGGGTTATTTATTTATTTATTTAATTTATTTATTTAACAGTGTTTTTATACTGCTTTATCATTTCAATCAAAGCAGTTTACATTGTAACTTAAACTTGGTAAACATACATTAAACAGGGACATTGATAACTTGGATTTTTTTGAGCAATGGAGGGTTAAGTGACTTGCCCAAGGCCACAAGGAGTGTTAGTGGGAATCAAACCCTGGTCTCTGGGTGTCCCAAGGGTTGACATAAATGGATGAGTCATCAGTTACTCTTTGTGCTTCTCTTCGTGCAGTAACTGCCACATGGAATATTAACCTTAATGGGGTGAATATATGACTTCTCTATCCCTTATATGGATAAGGTTATGCCAAAAGTCCATCTTTACAGTCCAATACTATATATTGAATATAAGGGAGGCCAGAACAAAAATTTATCTGGATGGCGGAGATATTCGGACACTATCTAAATTGCTATGGTTTTTAAAAGAAGTAACTGAAAAGATAAGGACAAAGAAATTTAGCCTTCATTAAGATCTCAGAAAGAGGAAGACAAGTGACAATATCTAAAGAAGCTAAGGGAAACTGGTAAAGAAGTCAGGAAAGCAAATATGCATATGAAAGAAAAAAGAAGCTGATACCTTAAAAACCTGGAGACAACATTTTTTTTTGTATATTAGTAGTGATAGGAAGAAGAGAAATGTGGCATTGTGAGACTCAAGGGTGAAGGGGAGGAATATATACAGGCTAAGGAAAAAATAGAATTACTTAACCAAGCTGTGCTTACAAATGAAGGACCCGGAATGGGACCTCAGAAAACAAACACAAATAGGAATGGAAATCAGGTAGAACTCAAACTAGTTTCAGAAGACCATGTTCTTGAAAAACAAGCACAACTAAAAGTGGACAAAGCAATGGAATTGAATAAGATTCATCCAAGAGTATAGAAGGAACTTAGGGAAGTACAGGCAGCACCGCTGGCTAACCTTTTCCAAGCTTCCTTAGAGTCAGGAGTGACCTGGAGGTCCTTGGTCCTGTTCTTTTTAACATTTTTGTAAGTGGTATTGCGGAAACTCTGTCAGGAAAGGTATACCTCATTCTTTTTCTATCTATCTATCTATCTATCTATCTATCTATCTATCTATCTATCTATTTATTTAACATTTATAAAGTGCTTCAAACATACGAAGCGCTGTACATACATGAAGAAAAGAAAGTCCCTGCTCATCAGAGCTCACATTCTAGTCAAGAAGATAACAAAATAAAAAATACAATCAAGTAAGACAAAGTATACAATAAACAAGAAAAGCAAAAACAAGAATCGAGAACAGAAAGCAATAGAGATGAGATGGGTTTTCAATCTGGACTTGAAGAGGTCCAGAGAGGGCACATTGCGCACAGACAGAGGCAGGGCCGGCCCGTCCATTGAGCAAGAATGTTTTTTGCACAGGGCCCCGCGTTTCAGGGGGCCCCGCGCAAAGAACATTCTGCTTTTTTTTTAAATTAAATTTTAAAAAAAAACCTGTCTCTGGCTGCTGCCGCGTCCGTCGCAGCAGCGGCAGAATGGCGTGTCCCGCGGGGTCCCTTCTCCTCGTCGAGCCCTCTGCAAGGGCTTTCAGATTCGCGAAGGGAGAGTGCTCCCTCGCGTCTCTGTAAAGCCCGCAGGGGCTAATGGGAAATTTCCCATCTGCCCCTTTAGACGCGAGGGGCTGATGGGAAATTTCCCATTAGCCCCTGCGGGCTTTACAGAGACGCGAGGGAGCACTCTCCCTTCGCGAATCTGAAAGCCCTTGCAGAGGGCTCGACGAGGAGAGGGGGCCCCGCGGGACACGCCATTCTGCCGCTGCTGCGATGGACGCGGCAGCGGCAGCAGCTAGAGCCAGGTTTTTTTTTTTTTTTTTAATTTGCCGAAAGGGAAGGGAAGGGAAGGGAAGGGGGGGGGGGCGGATGGAGGCTGTCTGGAAATGTGCAAGGGGGGGGGGGGTTAGGACTGGCAATGTGCAAGGGGGGGTTAGGACTGGAAATGTGCAAGGGGGGGGGTTAGGACTGGAAATGCGCCCGGGGGGGAGTTAGGACTGGAAATGTGCAAGGGGGGGGGGGTTAGGACTGGAAATGTGCAAGGGGGGGGTTAGGACTGGAAATGTGCAAGGGGGGGGTTAGGACTGGAAATGGGCTGGAGGGGGGGTTAGGACTGGAAATGGGCTAGGGGGGGTTAAGACTGCTAATGGGCTGGGGCTGATGGAGGCTGACTGGAAATGGGGTGAGGGGGGTTAGGACTGGAAATGGGCTGGGGGGGTTAGGACTGGAAATGGGCTCGGGGGGGTTAAGACTGCTAATGGGCTGGGGCTGATGGAGGCTGACTGGAATTGGGCTGCGGGGGGGGTTTAGGACTGGAAATGGGCTGGGGGGGTTAAGACTGGTAATGGGCTGGGGGCTGATGGAGGCTGTCTGGAAATGGGGTGATGGGGGTTTAGGACTGGAAAAGGCCTGGGGGGGTTAAGACTGGGAATGGGCTGGGGGTTGATGGAGGCTGACTGGAAATGGGGTGATGGGGGGTTAGGACTTGAAATGGGCTGGGGGGTTTAAGACGTAATGGGCTGTGGGCTGATGGGGGCTGTCTGGAAATAGGGTGATGGGGGTTAGGATTGCTAATGGGCTATGGGGGGGGGGTTAGGACTGCTAATGGGCTATGGGGGCGCTAGGACAGGAAAAGGGCTGATGGGGAGGGGTTAGGACTTGAGGTGGGCTGATGTGGTTAGGACAACAAATCGGCTCTGGGATGAGGGGGGGGTTAAGGACGGGCAATGGGCTATGGGGGGCTGACTGGAAATGGGCTGATGGGGTTAAGACTGGAAGTGGGCTGATGGGGGGTTAGGACTGGTAATGGGTTATAGGGGGGGCTTTAACTGAAAATGGGTTGATGGGGGGCTAGGACTGGTAATGGGTTGGGGGATTGCTATGACTGGAAATGGACTGAGTGGACGGGGAGGCTTGAACTGCAAATAGCTGATGGGGAGGGAGCTTGGAATGGAAATGGGCTGTGAGGGAAGGGAGCTAGAACTGAAAATGGGCTGATGGAGCAGCTAGGATAGGACTGGAAATGGGCTGTTGCGGGGAGCTAAGATTGGAAATGGGCTGTGGTGGGGGCTTGAATTGAAATGGACTCATGGAGGGGCTAGAACTGGAAGTAGGCTCATGGGGGGGCTTGGACTGGAATTGGGCTGAGTGGAGGGGAGCTAGGATTTGACATGGGCTGATGGTGGGGCTAGGAAATGACTAGAAATGGGCTGCTGGGGGGCTAGGATTGGAAATGAGCTGATGAAGGGACTCAGACTGAAAATGGATGGGGGAGCTAGGACTGGAAATGGGTTGATGGGGGGCTAGGACTGGAAATGGGCTGATGCAGGGACTAGAAGGGAATGGATGCTGGGTGAGACTGGAACTAGAAGGGAGCTGATGTTGGGGGAGGATTAGAATGGGATGGGGCTGGGAGAGTAAAATGGAGAGGGGAAAAATATTTTGTGTGGGAGGGATGAAAAATCTACAATTGGCCGGGTATTGGGAGAGTAAGTGGGGATTGAGGATGGAGGGGTAAAATTTGTGTGGATGAAATAAGAATGAGGAAAGAGCAAAAGGATAAAGATTAGTATGTTAAAGCAGATGTAGAGAGAGAGGATGGAAAGAAAACTAGAAGAGAGAAGAAAGGACAAATGGACAGCAGACGATGGAGAGTTAGCAGAAAACATGAAGAAACCAGAAGAAAGCGGCTGGAGCAATTGCAACTGAAAAAAAATGCACAAAAGGTAGAAATATATCTCTTTATTTTGAATTTATTAACTGGAATATGAAAGCTCTGGGAAATGTGCATCATTAACGTCTGCGCTTTGTTTGGTACAAGAGGAAATTGATTTATAGTTTTATTTCTACAGTGTTGTTGTACATTCCAAGTTTGACTTTTGGGGTTCCCAGTTTAATTATTGCCTTCCTGTTTCTAAATTGCGATTCCTTGTTTGGTGATGGTCTATGTTCTGCATGTGTAACTGAGCTGAGGTATTCTGTTTATGTAATTCCTATTTGACATTGCCACTTGTTCTCTTTCCCCAGTATTCTCTGAAATGTACTGGTTTAATATTTGCAGTGTTTCCTTTTGATAGGTAGGGTCTGGTGCTTTGTGAGTCCTGGTAATGCTGTCAGGATACAGCGGGTTTGCTATGGGTTCTAAATGGGCAGCGTTTGTAGTAGTTCCTAATGTGCCTGGCGGTTGGCACTGGATTATAGTAATGTAGAAATCTTTTAGTCTTTCTTTATCCATACACTCATTAAGAGACATGTTTACTAAAAGTTAGTGTATGGTAACATTATGCAAATATTTATGCAAATAAGGCCACTTATGCAAATGAGGCCCCGCACCGAGTCTCCGCACATGGCCCCGCACCCCCCTTGGGCCGCCCCTGGACAGAGGTAGATTGTTCCAGGCAAAGGGTGCAGCCAGGTGAAAGGAGCGAAGTCTAGACTTAGCAGTATGCATGGAGGGCCGGAGTCTCCAGCCCAATCGGAGCTGTGGGAGGCGGGGCATCAGCCTAAAAGGACGCCACTGGCAGGAAGGGCCCGCACACGCGGCAGGCAGCAGAACCCGGCTCCTGAATGTGGCCGGAGTCTCCAGCCCAATCGGGGCTGTGGGAGGCAGGGCATCAGCCTAAAAGGACGCCGCCAGCGGGAAGGGCCCACACATGCGGCAGGCAGCACAACCCGGCTCCTGAACAGGGCTGGAGTCTCCAGCCCAATCGGGACTGTGGGAGGCGGGGCATCAGCCTAAAAGGATGCCGCCGGCGGGAAGGGCCCACACACACATGGCAGGCAGCACAACCTGGCTCCTGAACAGGGCCAGAGTCTCCAGCTCAATCGGGGCTGTGGGAGGCGGGGCATCAGCCTAAAAGGACGTCGCCGGCAGGCGGGCCTGCGCCTGAGGGCCTCGCCAGAGGTCCCTTTTGGCGTGGCCCTTAGGCGCGGCCCAGGCACAAGCTCCAGTGCTCCGTAGCTGCTGGGGCCAGACAGGCTTGATTACTCATCCACACATCGTTTCCGGACTGAACCAGGTCACGAGCTCCACCCTGGTGCCTTCAGGTGACTCTCCTTTATCTTCTCTCCCACTGCCCGCCTAGAACTTGCTACCCACTACCTGCACTGTACTGCTACCCATTGTTGGCACTGAATTACTACCCACTGCCTGCACAGCACCTCTACCCTCTGCTTGCCTAGCATTGCACCCATTGCCCTCATTGTACTGCTACCCACTGCTGGGCATAGAACTGCATACCCGTCGCAGCATTGAACCATTATCCACTGCTTACTCTCTGCTTGCATAATACTCCCACCCATTGTTTTGCATACTGTTGCCACCCTTTGTGTTGCATACGGTTGCACTAAACAGTTGCCATCCATTGTTTGCATACTGTTGCCTCCCATTGTCTTGTTTGCATACCGTTGTCACCCACACTATTGCCACCCATTGTTTACCACCCATTGTTTTTGTTTCATACTGTTACCACCCATTGTTCGCATAGTATTACTACTCACTGCTGTACTGAACTGTCATCCTTTGTTTATCCATTGTTGTACTGAACTGTCATCCCTTGCTTATCCATTGCTGCATAGTACTGCCACCCATTAATTGCATACTGTCGCCACCATTGTTGCATAGTACCATCGCCCACTGTTGTCTAGTACTGTTATTCACTGCTTATCCTCTGCTTGCTACCCATTGCTTGCATTGTATAGTATCATCGTCCATTGCTTGCATTGTATAGTATCATTGCCCACTGTTGTCTATCAAGTGCTACCCATTGTCTGCCCAGAACTTGCTACCCACTGCTTGCTCAAGCCTTCCTGCCCACTACCATGGCCCCACATTTCATTGTCCTCTTCTTCATTATCCTCACCAACTGCCTCCCCTCCTACCAACACCCACCAACACCCACCAACACCTTCCCTCCTCTTCCCCCACCTTCCTCACTTCCCCCCCACTCTGCCCCCCAGCCTTGCACCTGCCCTTGAGCTTCCTCACACCATCCCCCACATTCAACCAGCCCCCCTCTCTATCTTCCTCACTTCTCCCTCCATCCGGCCCCCCAGCCTTACACCAGCTCATGAGCTTCTTCACACCATCCCCTGCATTCAACCAGCCCCCCCTCTCTCTAAGGCAACCCCCCCCCCTCGCTTCTGCCGTACCATCTCCACTATACCTCGCTCTCTAATACTCCTCCTCCTTCTCTCTTCTGGTAACATCAATCCCAACCCTGCCCCCCCCCCCAACTTCGTTCTCACACTAGAAATAGTTCCCCACATACCCCATCTAATCTCATCCACATCCCACTTCTCCCTCCTCCCTCCCCCCCCATTCATCCCACACTCATCTATGCATAGATATTAACCCCAACCCTACCCCCAAATATAATCTCTCACATAACCTACCTGTTACCATCAACTTACCCCTCATTTTCCCTCCCGCATGTCCCTCTTGCAGTGCTCACTCACCTAGACACACCCACCCTTGCCCTGTTCCATCTAAATTTCGGCACTACCCTAGAAATAGACCCCCACGCTACTCTGATAAGAAATCCACACATAACTTATCCAACCTTATCCATATCCCTCTCCTCCCCCCTTCCGCTCTCCTGTTTTCATGTGTCCTATGGAACGCATGCTCAGTCATCAAAAAAACCCACTTTTATTCATGACCTTTTAATCTCCAATGCCCTACACCTTCTTGCCTTGACTGAGACCTGGCTCCCCCCTGATGACACCGCTTCCATTGCCTCTCTCTGCTATGGAGGCTACCAGTTCTCCCATACACCCCAACCTACTAGTGGGGTCGCGGTGGTGGTGTTGGCCTCTTACTCTCTCCCTCCTGCCAATTCCAACCCCTTCTGCCACCCCTTGGTGACTCTTTCGAAGTCCACTCCATTCACCTCCTCTCACCTCTTCCCCTCCGAATAGCTGTTATTTATCGCCCACCGGACAATTCCAAATCTACCTTCCTCACAGACTTCGACTCTTAGCTTTCTGCCTTTATGGATCCCTCCTCCCCCACTCTTATTCTTGGCGATTTCAACATTCACATCGACAATCCCTCCGACCCCCATGCCTCAAAGTTCCTCGCTTTTATCTCCTCGTTTGATCTCCAGCCCTTCTCTACTGCCCCCACACACCTACACGGCCACTGCCTTGACCTAATACTATTCTCCAACTTCTCTCCTTCTAACTTCCACAAATCAATCCTTCCCTCATCTGACCATCACCTCTTAACATTTACTCTTCAACTTCCGCCCTGCCAACCTCGTCCTGTCTCCTCCATCCTATTTAGAAACCTTCATACTACTGATCCCCTGACTCTCTCCTCCGCCATCTCTCCATCTCTTCTCGCCATATTATCCTCCAAGTCCGTTGATGTGGCATTATCCTCATTCAATGCCACATTATCCTCAGCCCTTGACACCCTTGCCCCTCACACCCCACGTCCTGTCAAACGATCCACTCCCCAACCCTGGCTTTCACCCACAATCTGTCATCTACGCATCTGCGCCTGTTCTGCCGAACGAGCTTGGTCCAAATCCCGCTCCCTGGAAGACCTTCTACACTTCAAATTCATGCTTGGCTCCTTCCAGTCAGCCTTAGCACTTGCCAAACAAGATTACTACATCCATTTGACCAACTCACTTGCCTCTGATCCTCGCCGTTTCTTTAATACACTCAACTCTCTCCTCAAGGTCCCCCCACCCCCGATCCCGCCCTCCCTTTCTGCCCAAATCCTAGCTGACTACTTCCACGACAAGATCCACAAGATTACCCTCCAGTTCCCTACCCCCCATCTACCTCCCCTCCTCCCGAATTCTCCTCCCCCACCCATACTCCCTCTGCCACCCTCTCTTCCTTCCCTCCGATCGCTGAGGAAGAAACTGCACTCCTTCTGTCCTCCTCCAAACCCACCACCTGTCCATCAGACCCTATCCCCACCCATTTCATGCGTTCCATCCCCCTCACCATTGCCCCCTCCATCACTCATATCCTGAACCTCTCACTCTCCACGACAACTGTCCCCGATGACTTCAAACATGCTGTTGTCACACCCCTCCTCAAGAAACCCTCACTTGATCCCACATGCCCTTCTAACTATCGACCCATCTCCCTCCTTCCCTTCATATCCAAACTATTAGGATGAGCAGTCCACCATCGCTGCCTCAATTTCCTCACCTCCCAGGCCCTCCTCCATCCACTTCAATCCAGCTTCTGTCCCCTACACTCCACTGAAATGGCACTCACAAAAGTCACTAACGACCTGTTCCTGGCTAAATCCATGGGCCTCTATTCTATCCTCATCCTTCTTGACCTTTCTGCTGCCTTTGACACTGTTGACCACGACCTTCTCCTCATTACCCTCTCCTCGCTTGGCTTCAAGGACTCCGTACTATCCTGGTTCTCCTCCTACCTCTCCCATTGCTCATTCAGCGTATGCTCTGGTGGCTCCTCCTCCTCCCTAACCCCACTTCATGTAGGTGTACCCCAGGGATTTGTCTTGGGCCCCCTCCTCTTCTCTCTCTATACCCAAGGCCTTGGTGTGCTTATCTCCTCCCATGGCTTTCAGTACTATCTCTATGCCAATGATTCACAAATTTACCTCTCTACCCCTAATATTTCCCCGGCAACCCAATCCAAGATTTCTGCCTGTCTTTCGGACATCGCTGCCTGGATGTCTCATTGACGACTGAAATTGAATATGGCCAAGACCGAACTCCTCGCCTTTCCACCTAACTCCACCCCCCCACTTCCCCCTCTCTCAATCCAAGTGGATGGATCTACTATCCTTCCTATTCCCTCGGCCCGCAACCTAGGGGTTATCTTCAACACCTCTCTCTCCTTCTCCGCGCATATCCAGCTTGTAGCCAAGACCTGCCGCTTCTTTCTCTACAACATCGGCAAAATCCACCCCTTCCTCTCTGAATACACTACCAAAACGCTTATCCACTCCTTAATCTCCTCCCGCCTCGATTACTGCAACCTACTCCTTGCTGGTCTTCCCGTGAGCCACCTCCTTCCCCTTCAATCTATACAAAATCACGCTGCTCGACTAATCTTCTGTCAGCCTCACCATGCCCATGTTACTCCTCTTTTCAGATCACTTCACTGGCTCCCTGTCCAGCTCCGCATCCAGTTCAAGCTTTTCCTATTGACCTATAAATGCATTCACTCGATGGCCCCTCAATACCTCTCTTCTCTTATCTCTCCCTACGTCCCCTCTCGAAATCTGCATTCCACTCACAAATCACTTCTATCAATGCCTTTCACCCGCACCGCAAGCTCCCGACTGCGCTCCTTTCACCTTGCTGCACCTCATGCCTGGAACAGCCTACCTGTGTCTGTGCACCAGGCACCCTCCCTAGCCCTTTTCAAGTCCAGGCTGAAGACCCACCTCTTCACCGTTGCATTCAGATCCTGACTCTTTCCTCATCTCACCCCAACCCCCTCAAAGTTCATGACCAGCTATAGACCTAACTGTACCTCACCGTACCTTGAGTAGAACCGATTAATGCTTGCATAGAACCGATTGATGCTCTGCACTGTTTAACTAATTTACTATTCTATTCTAACTAGATTGTAAGCTCCGATGAGCATGACTCTGATGGGCAGGGACTGTCTCATGTATGCTGCTACCTCCTGTAGGTTAGCTGTACAGCGCTGCGTGCGTGGCGCTATAGAAGTGATAAATAGTAGTAGTAGTAGTAGGGCATAGATAGACGAAGGCTGTTCGAAGAGCAAAGAACGCAAGAGGGGATGTAAGGAGAGATAAGAGATGATAGGTAGTGGGGGGCTGAAGAGTGAATGCATTTATAGGTCAAGAGGAGGAGTTTGAATCAGATCTGGAAGCAGATGGGAAGCCAATGAATGGGCTTGAGAAGAGGAGTGACATGGGAAAAGCGTTGCTGACGGAAAATTAGTCGAGCAGCAGAATGTTGAATAGATTGAAGGGGAAAGAGATGGTTTGCAGGAAGGCCAGCAAGGAGAATATTGCAGTAATCAAGACAGGAGGTGATCAAGGAGTGGACAATCATTTTAGTAGTGTCATCAGAAAGGAAGGGGCAAATTTTGTTAATGTTATAAAGGAAGAAACGGCAAGTCTTAGCTACGAGTTGGATATGAGTGGAGAAAGAGAGAGAGGAGTCAAAGAAAACATCCAGGTTATGGGCCGAAGAGACAGGAAGGATTAAAGAGTTATCCACAGAGACTGAGAAAGGGGGTAGTGGAGGGGAGGCATTGGGGGGAAAGATAAGGAGTTCAGTCTTATCCATATTTAATTTCAAGCAGCAGTGAGACATCCAAGTAGCAATGTCTGAAAAGCAAGCAGTGATCTTGTCATGGATTGCTGGAGAGATATCAGGTGAAGAGAGGTAGATTTGAGAGTCATCAGCATAGAGATGGTAATGAAAGCCAAGGGAAGAGAAAAGAACACCAAGAGATTGGGTATAGAGAGAGAAGAGGAGCGGTTCCAGGACAGAACCCTGGGGAGCACCAACTAGGAGCAGGGTAGCAGAGGAGGAGGAGCCACCAGTACACACACTAAAAGAGCGATGGGAAAGATAAGAGGAGAACCAAGACAGTTCAGAGCCTCTAAAGCCGAGTGATGACAGGGTGATAAGAAGAAGGTTGTGCTCAACAGTGTCAAAAGCAGCAGAAAGATCAAGAAGGATGAGAATAGAATAAAGACCTTTGGATTTTGCTAGGAACAAGTCATTTGATACTTTAGTGAGAGCTGTTTCAGTGAGTGCAAGGGACAGAAACTGGACTGTAAAGGATCAAGAAAGGCATGAGCCGAAAGGAAATCGAGACAGCGAAGGTGGACAGCATGCTCAAGTAGTTTAGAGATAAAGGGAAGAAGAGAGATGGGTCGATAGTTAGACGGACAGACCTCATTGTGGATGATACAAATATTTGCAATAGTGTAGGCATCCTGGAAGGGATCTAGTGAAGCTTGAAGAATGGTTGAGATATTGGCAGATAAGATGCAATGCTAAAAAATGAAAGGTCATGCATCTGGGCTGCAAAAACAAAAGAGAGTCGTACAACATAGGGATGAAATACTTCAATGCATGGAAGAAGAGCAGAACCTGGGGGTGATATATCAGATGATCTTAAAATGGCAAAACAGATAGAAAAGCCAGAAGGATGCTTGAGTGCATAAGGGGAGGAATGGCTAGTGGGAAAAAAGGCTACTGAGTACATTTCTGGAGAGTGCACATTCAAAATGATTTAAACAGGATGGAGTCAGTGGCTACTAAAATGGTCAGTGGTCTTTGTCATAAGGCCTAAGAGGGTAGACTTAAAGATTCCATTACGTATACTTTCAAGGAAAGGCAAGCAAGAAGTGATAGGACAGAGGCATTTAAATAGTGTGGGAAGCTCCTTTCAACATTTTTTTGCCGGGAGGCCTTCTTCAGGGCTTAGTGACTTCTATAGGATATGTTTACTAAACCATCTTAACATAACAGCGCCGACGTTATCACGTGATACGTAATGTTATTGCATGATATTATCGTGCGATAATGTCACATATCGGGCGATAACGTCACGTATCGCGCAATAACGTCGGCAGCAGCGTTAAGGCACACTAACTCTGTGAAAGCCGGTCTGAAGGGTGGAGTAAGGCTCCCCAGAGGGCGTAGATAGGGATCAATGGGCGGAGAGTGGGCGGGGAGAGGCTCCATGCACACTAATGCCGTGAAATGAAGGTCTGAAAATTAGCACCACTGAAAACCTTGCGCTAGAGGCACATTTGCAGGAGAGAGAAACCATTTCAGTCAGCAATGTACCGCAAAGGCAGGGAAAGCCAGAAAAGTGATAGTAGTGATACATGTGCAGGAACCAAAAAGGCAAATAAACAGAGAAAATGACCAGAACTACATTTGAAATCCCAATAACCAAGCTGGCCAATAGTGATATTAATGATAAACATAAAGCAACACTACTGACAAAGCGTAAAAAGGAAGATATCATGTTTGAAGGGCCTATGCTTTGTCCCCCTACAAAGTGAATGATCCCACATTGAAATAACGGTGATCAGCGTTTTTGTCATTTATATTAGGCAGGTATGTTATGGCGTGCACATGTGCAGCAACAACAGAGTGGGCACGTAGGAAAGGGCAACTGTACTGATGCTGTAAATGGGATACAGGGGGCTGCAGGCGGCACATGCCGTGGTCCAACTGGGGCGCAGTGCGGACTAGGCAGATGCCTAGGTGGCACATAGGAATGCCGAAACTGTAAAGCAACAAGACAGCAACTGATGAGGGTCCAACATGGGCACGAGTGTGGGTCCCACACTGTCACAGGAGATATTACCCAGCAGGTACCCCCAAGGGCACATAACATTGGCAGGCGGTGCTGGGGGGAAGCATGCATGTCCATGTAGGCACCCCTATCCGAGAATCCACACCATAGGCAGCTGCCTACCGTCACACTGGATGGCCTAGGACTGCGCACCACCAGCACCACTGGCATAATGGCATGTCAGCATGGTGGTGGAGGGGTGCTGGTGGCGGAGGGGGCAGTGGCATCTGCCCACAGCAGACCACGGCCAAGCCCCGTTTAGGTGGGTGCCGTGCACTGCAACAGACAAGGTCTATCTGACGAACAGTCATGGTATCCCCAGGGAATGATCTGCCCCTGCAGCAATAGTTTGGTGCAGTACACACAGCCAGTATGTTCAGGAGCAGAAGGTCACAAGTTCAAGTCCCAGCTGTGGCTCCTGCCAACAATGTCCCCATATTTTACCCAGTACTAAACCGTGGTAATAAAGACGGAACCTTTATTGCAGATAAAATAAACATGCCTGAAACGCCTATATTTTACCCTACAGAGCACAGACACCATAAACATGTGCAATCCCTAGAGCAAAGTTTCCCAACTGCAGTCTTGGAGGGTCAAACACCATTCAGGTTTCATGCTGTCCCTAATAAATATGCCTGTGCTGCATTTGTATGCGCCGCCCCAATGTATGCAAATGTATCTCATGCATATTCATTAGGGACAGCATGAAAACCTGAACAGTGTTTGGCCCACCAGGACTGGAGTTGGGAAACTCAGCCCTAGAGCAGAGGCCAACAGGGATACAAACACCCACACCCACAGGCTCCACTATCCAACGCCTCATGGAGAGTCAGGCTGTTGGGCCCTGTGCAAAGCAGCATCTCCCAATACTGGCACCTACATACCTTAGCAATGCCGTCCTAAACTTGGGAACACGTTCCACATATATCAAAGGTTTGTTATGATTAATGTCAGATAACAAATCCTAAGTTAAACACGATTTGTTGCTAGAGATTCATCATAGCAACCTTTCTGATATCTGTGGAGTGTGTTTCAGTTATTGATTCTGACAGTGTTTACCACCCCGGGGAGTGACCCCCAACAGTTTTGCGTACCATAGCAATGCCTGCACTGTGCCCAGGACTGGTGTGGCAGAAACATCTATATTTGCACAATGCTGGCATGGGTGTGGGAGTGTGTGTCTGTCTATCCAGTGTGTTGTGGCTGCCTACACCTTACTAAGCCCACACTTCTTGCACTGTTTCCAGTGTTAGCCTGCCAATGTGCATAATGAGGAGCAAGGTACTGTGGGTATGGCCCGGACAGGATGCATCTGCACAGGGTATAGGGCAATGGCTGGGACATTGTAGTGCCCGACCACCACCTGCACGGACAGGGTGGCCACAGCATGTCATGCTGGGAGGTCACTCTCACCCTGACTGAGCAGTGACCACGGCATGGCTAGGTTCCCCCATCGTGCTATATAGTTTTTCTTTCAAGTGATATTTATGGGTTCTCTTTTCTGGGGCCTAATCACTAACATACTTGCTTGGTGTGTGTGCGCTCCCATCCCATTTTTGGGTGCACACAGTTCTTCCAGGAACATGCACTATGTACTAGCTAGCAGACTGTCTGCAGTTAGCATGTGTATGGCTGGAATGCCTTGCAGGATGCAGCAGGTAGAGATTGACTGTGTCCTCTACTGTTGAATGTCAGATAGTGGTGGGGGGCAGCTGAGCTGCTCCAGTGTTCTGTCTGTCTGCCATTGTCTTATGTGATGCGTACAGATCTGCATTGAATGCGCTTTAGGGTGCCAGTTTCCCAGCAGGACTGGGGTTGATGGTTCCCTCTACTGCCACCATTGCAGAGATGTACAATGTGGATCTGTTGGTGGGAGATCCTGTCCACCCCCACCCCCACCCCCACCCCCACTTTTTACATTGATGGTGAAGTCTTTGAGTACCAGGGATTGAGGAGGGGGGGGGGGTGTAAGATGTATCTGTGAATATGTGTAATGCCTCTCTCTTTTCTTGATTAATGAAGAGGTTGTGCATTTTCAAGCCACTGTCTCACTTTAGTGAAGCATTTGTAGATGTTGTTGAAGTCTGGTGCGGAAGTGTTGAATGGTGTGAAAAACATGTCATCCGCGTAGGTCTGATACTGGATCTTGTGGTCTTTGAAGATTTGACATATATGCTGGAGAAAGAGATTAACCCTGGAATTACCGAGATTTTTTGCACACACTGAATACCGTTGGGGTCATAAATGACCCCACGATGAATTTTAATTGTTAACAATGAAAAATTTAAACTAAACAGACAAAATATTATTCCAAATTAATTATTTATTATATGAAGGTTAAATGTTTTGAAATTTAATGCTTTATCATAAAATTACATGAAGGAGAGTTGCCATGAAGGCAGTTTTTGCATGCACTTGATGAACACAATAAAGTACTACAGTCATTTGCATGAGACACAGACAATTTCTGAATGTTCTTTGTAAACGTTGCACTTGCAGGAGGTGCAAACTATGTTGCTTTTCTTCTCTGGAACAGCAGTGACACCTTGCCCTTTTCTTTGGGATCCCGACATTGCAAACAGCATCAGTGGCTTCTTCAATGCTGGAAGAAGTCTCGCTGCAATTACTCTGAAGCAGCTGCTTTCCTAATTCCAAGAGAAATAGACGACGTCTGTGCTTTGACTTGGACTGCCATTCTGGATTTAGTGACATCCAAGCAATGAAGGCGTTCAAAGCACTGATGTCCAACATGTTGTAGAAGATTGTCACTGGCCAGCGTCTTGTCATTCGTTTTGTGGTATATGTGCGCAACATTTGATCTGCTGTATCTACTCCACCTTTGCTAGAATTATAGTCCAAGATCATGCGTGGTTTTTTTTGTCTGGACGTGTGTTATCTACTTCTTCTTGATCATGCAAACTGCTCAGAAGAACAACCACTTTTCCTTTCTTCGGGCAATAGGAAACCAGGGTGGCGTCATCGTGAAAGGCAAACAGTGAAGTGAATACCTCTCGGCCCTTTGCTGTTACAAATTCTGGAGGTAATTCTTTTCTGTTCTTTCGGCTTGTCCCCAAAAGTGTCATTTGTTTTTCTAGCAATTTCCGTGACAGGGATAAACTGCAGAAGAAATTGTCAACAGTAACATTTCTGCCAGATTGCGTCAATCCTTCAGTGAGTTGCAGCACAACCCTTTCACCCTGATTCTGTTCCCTGTTTTGTCCGAGTTCCCTTCCTGTATATACTTGAAGACGCAGAACATATGACGTTGCACTGTCACACAACATCCATAGCTTTATGCCATATTTCCCAGGTTTGCGGGGAATATATTGTCTGAACGGAACACGGCCACGAAATGTAAGCAGTTGCTCATCCACGGTAACATTTTCACCAGGAACAAAGGCGTCACTTAAAGTTGCTTCCCAGGTATCAAAAACATGTCTGATTGGAGCAAGCTTATCCATGCTTCATTGTTCAAGTCTGTTGGTTGCATCATCAAATCTGAGAGCACAAGAAATTTGCTGAAAATGGTTACGGGCCATATTTTTGCCGAAAACAGAACGACCATCTTCAAGGTTCCACAACTGAACTATGGATTCATTTTGTGACTTGTACACGCCTGAGAGGATCAGAAGTCCAAGAAAACGTTGAAATTCTCCATCTGTCAAATCTTTCCAGGTGTCGTCATAAATGTCTCTTCCTTGTTTGCTCATCCACATCATGATTTCATTCAATAAGTTCTTCCTCATGAACAAGTTGAATGCTGTGAGAGGGCTATCAACATTTTGTACAGCATACCTTGTAGGACCTTGTAGTACGGGCATGACATTAGCTCTGGCATATCTTCCAGCAGCTTGCTTTATAGGTTTCCTGTTCCATGATGTGGCATCCTTAGACACATAGGCTTCAATGGCAATATTTGTGCTTATAGTTGATGACCTCTTAGCTCCTCTACGACCACAGCTAAGATTCCTGATGATACTGACACCGAGAACTCCTGCCTTCTTCCCCGTCCAACACAGCCTCGACCTTTGCCTCGACCTGTAACTTGACTCTTTGCTGCAGGCGATGTTACCGGCTCAACATCAGTCTCACATTCACTTGGCGACCAACTGCTGTCGCCATCTGAATCATACAGACAAAAAAGCCATTTTTCAAGGGATTCTAGCTTTTCACCTGATGCAGAGCCAGTGATTGTTGGAGGGCTCGAAACGTGGCACGTTGTGTCTTTTGAATTCCTTATTGGCTGAATTCAAACAAGATAAGTAAAGTTTCTTCAAGCATTTAAAATGATTAAAATGGAATGACCGTGGTGGGGGACGGGTGACAGTTCCTGTATCCTCTGATCGGTTACTCCGACAAAAAGAATTGGATAAAGTGTTGCATGAGCACCTTTAAGGATTTTATGGTATACATGGAGGTTTGAAGCTGGGGCTACATTATTTGATTTGCCATCTGAATCATGACTGTCATCAGATTTATCGCCTGAACTTGGCTGATATGCTTCTTCACTCACTGAATATGCTGCATCATCAGACAACTCAGAGCCGTCACTGTCAGCATCTCGTTGCAATATTTCTCTTACTTGGGCAGCTGAATACTTTCGTTTTGACATCATAAACAATAACCTAAAATAAATAAACAAAGATAAAGGGGTATGTTTACTAAACTGCGTTAGTGTGATTCGCGTTAGGAGCCGCGGTAGAGACAGAAACCCCAAATAAGGACATGGGCGGTACATCGTTTCCGAGAACGCGCCGAGGACGCGCGTTACAAGGTGTCATAAATGAACGAGCGCTACAGGGCACGTTACCGCACGTTAATCTTAAGAAGGCGTGCAGGCATGCAAGCACAGCAACAGAGCTGTAGCACAATGGTTACAACACTGACTGATGGTACAGGGGTCATGGGTTCAATTCCCCAGTGGGCCTAATGTATAAGGCTGGCTGAAGCTGCACCCTTTACATTGAAGTAGCGATTGTTGAGGCATTTGACTTGTATTTTAATTAGTGCTGCCAGCAAACACACCCTCACGGTGGCATAACCTAAGGTGCCGCATAAGGCACCCCATAACACACTCCATAAGGCACATTATAAAGTGTACTGTCTGCCAAGGCACCCTATAATGTCCCCTATAGGACACCTTATTAGGATGTGAACAAAGCCCTGGCTGGCTGCAGGACTGCACGTCACCACACAAACTGTCTGCTGTGGGTACCAGGATAGGGGTAACCCACCCATACCCATGATGCACTGCACATGCAAATCAGCAGTCAAGAGATGTGCCCAAGATCGGGTATGCACCCCCACAGCACCTCGGCCTTGTAGGGGGAACAGACCATGTGTGGCACTGCCACAGAGTAGCCACAGACAGTCACATTGTGCGGGTACAGTGCCCACCCTGAGGTTGAGGTGGGGGGCCCAGCACCAGGTCCACAGCACCTTTCATGGCTGAAATACGCCATGCTGCAGGTCCCCAGCAGTGTGTGATAGGTAGTTCTGGTAGACACACCTAGGATACATCTGTGTCCTGCTGTATGTCTCGGTAATGTCTAGTCCCAATGGGCGATGCTGCACCCAGAATAGTGCATATCCTGTGTTGGTGCCATCGTTACCTGCTGTAGGTGAAAGGGGGGTGAGGGTGTATGGACCCATAGGCAGATTATGTACCACCACACAACCCACCCTCTGGGGCTCAGGGTGGGAAACAGGATCACCCACCAATAGATCCGCAGTCGACTCCCTGCAATGGCAGCAGTAGAGGGGACCAGCAACCCCAATCCTACTGAGGAACAGACAGAGCGGTACACATCCATAACGCAATAGCAGACAGATGGCAGGCCTGGAAATGCTCAGGTGCCCCCCACCATTATCTGACATTCTCCAGCAGCAAGCCTCCAGCTGCTGCACCCTGCAAGGTGTTCCAGCAAGACACATACTAGCTGCAGACAGTCCGCCAGCTAGTCCATAGTGCATGGTCCTGGAAGAGATGCATGTACCCAGAACGGGGATGTCAGCATGCACAAAAAGCAGATAAGTCAGTGATTGGGTCCCTTAAGGAAACCCACAAACATCACAAGAGAGAAATACTATATAGCACTATAGGGGAACCTAGCCATGCCATGGTCACTGCACAGTCAGGATGAGAGTGACCTCCCAGCAGGACATGCTATGTCCACCCTGTCTGTGCAGGTGGTGGCCAGGCACTACAATGTCCGGGCCATTGCCCTATGCCGTGTGCAGATGCATCCAGGCCAGGCCACCCTATCCAGGCTATTCCCATGGTACCTTGCTCCTCATTATGCACATTGGCAGGCCAATACTGGCAACAGTGCTAGCAGTGTGGGCTGTGGAGGGTGTTGGCAGCCACCACACACTGGATAGACAGACACACACTCCCCACACCTATGCCAGCATTGTGCAACTATAGAGGTGTTGGGCAGCTCAGGCCACCACACCAGTCCTGGGCACATTGCAGGCAAGGCTATGGTACGCAATACTGTAGGAGTCAATCCCCAGGTTGGTAAACACTGTCAGACACAAGACCTGTAGCACACTCCACAGACATCAGAAAAGTTGCTATGATGCAGCTCACTCAGAAAAGTGTACTTAACCTAGGAATTGCTATCTGCCAGTACTCATAGCAACCTTTTGATAGATGTGTACCATATTCCCCGGTTTAGGGTGGCATTACTAAGGTATGCAAGTGCTAGTATTGGGAGATGCACGCAGAGCCCAAAGTCCTGCCTCTCCAGGAGGCTTTGGATAATGGGGCCTGTGGGTGCGGGTGTGTCTGCCCCTGTTGGCTGCTGCTTTACGGCAGAGGTTCCCAACTCCAGTCCTGCGGTGCCAAACACTGTTCGGGTTTTCATGCTGTCCCTCATGAATATGCATGAGATACATCTGCATACCATGGGGGTGGCGCATAGAAATGCAGCAGAGGCATCTTTACCAGAGGCAGCATGGAACCGGGATGGTGTTTGGCCCTCCAGAACTGCAGTTGGGAGGCTCTGCTCTAGGTAATGTGCATGTTTATGGTGTCTGTGCTCTGTAGGGTAAAATGTAGGTGTCTTGGGCATGTTTACGTCATCTGCAATAAAGGTGCTGTCTGTAGTAGCACGTTGTAGTAGTGGGTAAAATATGGGGACTGGGTTGGCAGGAACCACAGCTGGGACTTGACCCTGTGACCCTCTGCTTCTGAATACACTGGTTTTGTGCACTGCACCACCTTGTTGTCACAGAGTCAGTACATTCCTTGGTGATACCATGACTGTTCATCAGACAGGGCCCGTCTGTTGCAGTACACGGCACCCACCTACACAGGGCTAGGCCACGGTCTGCTCTGGGCAGCTGCCACTGCCCCCTCCACCACCAGTATCCCTCAGCCACCATGCTGACATGCCCTTCTGCTGGTGGTGCTGGTGGTGCGCAGTCTCAGGCCATCCAGTGTGCAGGTAGGCGGCTGCCAATGGTGTGGGTTCTGGGGTAGGGGTGCCTGCATAGGTGTCCACGCTTCCCCCCAGCACTGCCTGCCAATGTTCCGTGCCCTTGGGGGTAGCTGCTGGGTACTATCCCCTGTGACACTGTGGGAAACACAGTCATGCCCATGTTGGGCCTTCAGCAGTTGCTGTCTGGCTGCTCTGCTGCTTCAGCATTCGTATGGGCCACCTAGGCATCGCCCTAGTCCGCACTGTGGCCCAGCTGCACCACAGCATGTGCCGCCTGCGGCCCTCTGTATCCCCTTCTCCGGCATCTGTCCAGTTGCCATTCTGACATGCCCGTCCAGATGTTGCGGGACATGTGCACGCCATATGAACCCTGTCCGATGGTGGGGAAAAACCTAAGCAGCGCTATATCACTGTGGGCTCATTCACCTTGTATGGGGGTGGAGTATAGACCCACGATTTATATCTGTTCTATGGAGCTTACTCAGGGGGGGGAGGGGTTGATGTTTCTCATTGCTACCACTATTGGCCAGCTTGGTTATGGTCTTTTTCCAGTTTGTTGGGGTCATTTTCAGTGTTTATCTGTGCACATGTTTCACACTTATCACTGTTTTTAGGTTTCCCTGCCTGGGCAGTACATTGCTGACACTGAAATGGTTTCTCTCCCCCGTAATGTGCATTTAACGGCAGGTTTTCATTCGCGTTGGAATTGAGCTCTTCAGATCAGCGCATTAGTGTGAAGGGAGCCTCTCCCCGCCCTCTCTCCGCCCATTGACCCCCTTCTCTCCGCCCTCTCTCCACCTTCTGCGGTGTTTTACCGCGCCGTGGGAGTTTACGATCGTTAACTACGGTTAATGCGCGTTATGTAATGTTAACGATCGTAAGCGCATCATAACGCGTGCTATGATGCACTTACGATCATTAACGTTACATAACGCGCGTTATTTACGATTACCACAGTTTAGTAAACATACCCCAAAGTTGAATAAAACGCAAAGCAGTTTTACTATAGTTGTACAATAATCATGATGAACGAGCTTAAAGCCTTTAGATTTCATCGGAAATAATGAGAGAACGTATGATATCAATTACAGAAAATATGTAACTTCCATAAAATAAGAGTACAAAAAATAAATGATACATAATTAATGATAAATACCTTTGTCAGATCAAAAAATTCACAGAACTGCAAATTGTATCACAATCCAAACCGGACGTAAGCAGCTGGGGTCAAAAATGACCCCACTGGTATTCTGTGCTGCAATTCACTAGCGTCACCGAGCGGATAAAGATTATTCCTCTCATGGTGCAATATAAAGAGAATATTGACATGTGAAAAGTCATAAAAAGATTGCATTCTTGAACAACTAGTTTCCGAGATACACGCTGTGAAACTTGCAATGGGGTCACTTTTGACCCCATCGGTACTCCCAGGGTTAAATAAGAGGGCTGGCAGGCTTGAGCCTTGAGGTATCTGCAGGACTTCCCCTGGGAACACCCTTCAAATACCATGTAGCTTTGCTGCTTACTGCATGGTGTATTAGCCGCCAAAACTAATGTGATTTAGTAGACATACCCCCTTGTGATTCTGAGTAGGATTACTTAACAAATGTCTCCATGGGAGAATTTCATTAAGATGCTTATTCAATAGTTACCAATAACATGGTTAGGCCTTTTTAATATGTAAATGTTAGAGGAATGGCGGGATAGAGGAGATATGATAGACATTTAAATACCTCTGTGGCATAAATGCAAAAGAGGATAGCCTCTTTCGATTGAAAGTAAGCTCTGCAATGAGGGGACATAGGATCAGGGTGAAAGGGGATAGATTCAGGAGTAATATACAGAAATATTTATTTATGGAAAGAGTGATGGATGTGTGCAATAGTCTCCCAATGGGAGTGGTAGAGACGTGGACAGTATCTGAATTCGAGAAAGCATGGGACAAACACAGAAGATCTCAAGTTAAAAAAGGGACTGTAGTAATTGATATAGAAGGGCAAACTAGAGAGGATATATGGTCTTTCTCTGCTCTTATGTTTCTCTGTTTCTACAGAGCAATTTCCTTGCTTTCCCTAGTGTGGGAGAGAAGGTCATATTGATATTTTAAAGAGCAATACCCTATGAGTTCACATGTATAAGTTCACTTTTTCAATAATGATGTATGCAATCATTGTGAAAGAATATGACCCCCCCCCCCTCCGACTGTGACTCCAGCAGACATCTCACCCCTGGCCTTACCAGGGTCTCTGGTGTCTAGTGGGAGCAAGGGCAATCCTCAGTTACTCCTGCTCTTACTGTCCCAGGTTCCAAAATGACACCTTTACCCCTAGCAATGATCTTCTGGTACTGACCCCTAGAGGTAGTACCACAATATCACTGCTAGGAGTCATGGAAACCATTTTGAAACTTAGGGCTGTAAGAGCAGGAGTTACTAGGGATTGTTCTTGCTCACACTAGACACCATGGACCCTGATAAAGCCAGGAATGGGCATGAAGGGGTGGGGGTTGGGGGGGTTTGCTTGGAAGGGTTTATGGTGGTTTGTTGCAACTGGGGGTCTTCATGCTTGGGTGTATGCCTAGGGGGATCAAATAGGGTGGAGGGACAGCAGGCTGGCAGTAGTGATTGGGGGGATCAATGTTGGAGGGGATGATCAAGTGGACAGATCTCGGCCTTGGCAGTTGTTCCTTCAAGAAGACACTTAAGGCCCGATTCCATCCTGGACATAGAAGCCCTCCAGGATGGACATCTCGTTCACGTCCATCCCTGCTATTCATGGGACAGAATAACCCCTTTAATGTGCTTTGTGTTAGCTAAAAATGTCAGCATCTATAATATTTATTGGAATGTGGATTCTCCTTGTAAAATGTGGAATTCATATCTATATAGGCCCACCCAAACCACTCCTTCTCTCTACCCCCTGGAAGTGTAAACATCGCCATGTGTAAAATAGCCCATTCCTAAAATGGCATCTGCATATGTATGGCTCTCTACACATGTAAATATTGATATGTACACATGGGAATGCTTCTTAAATAATCCTCAATATTGTTTTCCTGCCTTCGTTTTGCTTTAAGTCTTCCTAGGCAGTGTGGGGATGGTTGTATAAAGAATGTTTCATGTGCAAAGGCCTTTTTATGCTTATAAAAGGGCTTTTATAAAATTTCCCCAGAAATTGTACACCTAAAAGTACATGCAGTACCAAGATAGCTTGTTCTTTTATTCTACCAGGATATATGTGGAGTCATGACGTACATACATTTTATAAAATACCCCTGTACATGCATAGTTTACATGCTATCATTTGTACCTGCTCTTGAGTAGATGTAAGCATCTGTGGTTGCAGAATAGCCACAATATCTGATGGCTTGCATCTAATATTTTATAAAAACATTTAGGTGCCTATGTATCCTTATAAAATAGACTTAAAATAGGCACTTACTGGGCCTTCACAAATAGACAATGAGTGGAAAACCACCTTTTATGGGAGTTACTGTATAACAGATCATCTAGGTTAAGTTGGTTGGAAGGCACCAATATTTAGCCTGTTTTACGAAGACACATAGGCCACCTATGGGACCTTTTTACTGAAGGGCATTAGCTGTTAGCATGGGTTTTGGCATGCATTAAAGGCGTGCTGGGATACACATTAACAGCTAGCAGAGGACTATGAAAGCACTGACAAATTTTGGTGCTAACTGTCCATGGCACATTAGAAAACAAGTGGACGGGGTGAGTGCCTTGCAATCAGTGCTCCCACGCTAACTGTAAGGCAACCGATTAGTGTGAGTGAACTTATTGCCAATTCAATAGCTGGAGATAAGTGCACAGGTGCTATTTTTCTTGCGCATTAGGGTAGGGTGCACCATGTTAATTGCCAGAGAACATGCTTTCTATACCCACAACAGTTAACAAGGTCATTTTGCACCTGATGTGCTATGGGTTTGGCGCTATTAGCACGTAATGTGTCCTTATAAAATATTAGGGTTAAACCCACAGAAATCATGGTTAGATGGAAGTCCCATATTTGTACACCATCTCAGGAGCTGTATGCATGTGCAGTCTTCATGCTTTGCACTTTATGAAAGAGGTAACAATCAATTCATGCTTCTCATTCCATGCCGCTGCTTATTTTATAGACCTCCATCACATCTCCTTTCAGATGTCTCGTCTCCAAACTGAAGAACCCTAACCTTTGAAGCCTTTGTCCTTCCATCCCCTTTATTCTTTTGTTTGCCCTTCTCAGTATCTTTTCTCATTCCGCTACATCTTTTTTTTTTTTATATATATATGGTGACCAGAACTGCATGCAATACCAAGGTGTAGGAAGAATCTATCTCTTCAAAGAATAATCTGTCTATCTACTGTATATATAAATTGATGGATGATTTTTTGAACTGGATAGAGATTGTTTTTAGATATTTACTTAAATTATTTTATTAGTTGTGATGATTTGGCCATTACTAGAAGCAGATAATGCTGACGCTGCATAGCTAATGTAGCTATTTCCAGTTTTACTTAATTTAATTCTTGATTGCATACGATGCGCTGATTGTGGTTGCACACTTTCTCAGTTCGTAGATTTATGTTTTGTTGTTGTCTTTTTTAACACCTTCATTTTGTATTTATTGAATATGCTCATTGAGATGGAATGACCTCTAGCTGATGACAGAGAGGAGACGCACTATATACATGTTACAGTGTTTCTCAAAGCGGTCCTGGTGTACCCACTGGCCAATCTGGTTTTTAGTATATCCACAATAAATATTCATGAAACAGATGTACATGTATGGAAAAGGGTACACCCGTACCAGCATGAGAAACACAAATCTATAATAAACTCACTCTTAACTATGTACACGTTTATACCCTTTGCTTGTATCTAATACGTTTCTATCTGCCCACCTATGAAATCACTCCACCTCTGTTTAACAAAAATGGCTGTTTAATAAATATTTGGCGAAGAAATCAAGCCCTCTTGATGACCCTGGAGCACCAAAGCATGTTGTCGTTGTCACCCTCCCTGCAAAGCAAAATAGGGAGAGGGAAAAAAATGAAATTTGCTGAGCCACACATTTCAAGTTGTTGCCATAAGAAAACAGAGGAAAATATATATGCACTCTAGCCTGTCAAAAGGCTTTTGCCTTATCTTGAGAGACTGTCAGGGTAGGAACATCATGGAATGGACAGGAGTCTATTAAATTAATAAGCTGCTGGCTGGTGTCTACGGAGTTATGATGTGCCATAAATCCAGTTTGATCATGGTGGACATGGTTTAAATCCACAGACTTCTAATATACAACCAGTTCTTGGATTGGATTTTAAGTTTTGTGCTAAAGACACGAAGATAGTCCTGCAGTTTGTGATTTAAGATTTATCATCTTTTTCATACTTTTTCAGTGCTTGACAGAAATGAAAGCACCTAAGGGATATGGGTAAATGTTACTGCTTGAAATGAAAGGTCGGTTGTCAAGGTGAAACTGTGACCTAGAAGCCTAAAATCAAACCTTGGTCCTATTTTTCAAGCAGTGCCATCAGAATTGAGTATGAAAGGTCTTTATAGTATGGAACAGGGCTGAACTTATCTCTGATCTCTTTTCCAGTGACTCCTTTTAAACTCTGGTTTCAAACATCTTGTTTGATCAGGTCTGCCCTTTAGTAATAAAGGTAGGAAAGCCGTAAAACAGGCTACTCTTCATTCTTCCAGCACGAGAAAATGTAAAAGAAATGCTAGGCTTGAGAATGTGTTCTCTAGAGAGAGTAAGGGGACGCTTTAAATATAGCCAAAGGAAGTGCTGACATCATGCAATACTGACAACTTTGCAATTGCAATAAATAGACCTGCAGCTCTACAACTATGGGGTCATTTGCTAACAGGTGCTTAGATATTGCACATAAGGTGCTAATAATGCCCAAACTATGGCACATTAGGTGTAACACCACCGTGTTAACTGTTGAGGACATGGAAAGAATTTCCCTGGCAGTTAATGCAGAGCCCTGCCCCCTAGCCCGTGTTGCATTAGTGCTGGTGCACCAAAAGCCACCTATTGACATGGCATTAGGGGAACCTGCGCTAATGCAGTTAATGCACAGTGTAAACACGCTAACTGTGCTGAGCCCACTCACGACCCTAACACATGTTGCCTAGTTAGCATGGTATCATCCCACACTGTCATAGCCCTATACTAGTTGGCAATGTGCATCCCAGTGTACCTTTATCATGCACCAGAACACGTGCCAATCATTAGTAAAAAAACTTCCTAGGTCTTTCTCTCCATCCCAGTGTCAATCCATAGTACATATTTCTGTCATTTTCCTTAATGACTTCACTCCAATAATGAAGTACAACCATACTCACGTTAAATAGCACCAGTCAGGAGCGAGGTGTATAACAAAGATATTTTATTTGCAGTAGATTATAAACATAGAAACATAGAAACATGATGACAGAAAAAGACCACATGGCCTATCTAGTCTGTCCTTCCATATCAACAACTACAAAAGTCCACTTTTTACCTTTAGAGATCCTCTGAGTTGGTCCCATACTTTTTTGAATTCAGTTACTGTCCTCATCTCTACCACCTCCACTGGGAGACTATTCCATGGATCCACTACTCTTTCCGTAAAGAAATATTTCCGCATATCACTCCTGAATCTATCTCCCTTCACCCTCATCCCATGTCCCCTCGTAGCAGAACTTGCTTTCAATTGAAAGAGGCTCTCTTCCTGAACATTTATGCCACGGAGGTATTTAAACATCTCAATCATATCACCTCTATCCCGCCTTTCCTCTAAGGTGTACATATTAAGATCCTTAAGTCTGTCTGTCCTCATATGCTTTATAATGAAGCCCACTAATCATTTTAGTAGCCACCCTCTGCACCGACTCCATCCTGTTCACATCCTTTTGAAGGTGCGCTCTCCAGAATTGCACACTATACTCCAAATGAGGTCGCACCAAAGACTTATACAGAGGCATTATCACCTCCTTTTTTCTGCTAGCCATTCCTCTCTGTATGCACCCAAGCACCCTTCTAGCTTTTGCCGTCGCCTTTTCTACCTGTTTAGCTACTTTAAGATCATCAGACACAACCATGCCTAGGTCCCGCACTATAGGCCACCCTTTCAGCAACATTGTAGGGTGCCGTGGCAGACAGTGCACTTTAAAATGTGCCGTCTGGGGTACCTTATGAGGCGCCTTATGCAGCACCTTATGTTACAATACTTTGAGGGTGTGTTTGCTGGCAGCACTAATTAAAATAAAAATAAAATGCCCCCTACAGCAATATTACCTATAACAGATAATGCCTCAGCCAGCCTTCTTCATTAGGCACAGTGGGGGATTGAACCCATGACTCCTGCATCATTGGTCAGTGTCTTAACCATTGTGCTCCACTGCTGCTCCTCTTTGCATGTCAGCGCATCAACTTATGCTTTTCATTCCTTAAACTGCACAGTGCTGCCATCAAAAACAGTGCTGTGACCTTGCAGTAACTCATACGGCACACTATAAAGCGCCCTATAAGCAACCTTCTAGGGTGCCTTGGCGGACAGTGCACTTTAAAATGTGCCTTATGTTAACACGCTTTGAGAGTGCGTTTGCTAGTAGTAGTAATTAAAATAAAAATAAAATACCTCCTAAAGCAATCTTTCCCATAATAGGTGATGCCTCAGCCAGCCTTCTTCATTGGGCACGGTGGGGGATTGAATCCATGATCCCTGCACTATTGGTCAGTGTCTTAACCATTGTACTGTGGCTCTGTTCCTGGGCTTGTGCATCAGCGCGCCACTTCTGCTTCCCGCGCAACTTTCTCATGCGCTAATGTGCGGGGCACACTTGAGCGCCGCGCACATTAGCGCATGATTAATCCCGGTTTTGCTTTTTTCAGCCTGAAACGCTCACTCCTTATATGGCATCCGCACACTAGCGCGCCACGCACCATAACAGAGTTTTAGTAAACATACTCCTAAATGAATTCTTTGCTTCAATCTTCACTTAGGAAGATGTGAGGAAACTACTTATTCCAGAAAAGGTATTTAACGGTGATGAGTCAGAAGATGTAATAGATCAAATTGACAAACTGGATTTGGAGACCCCTGCCTTACACCTCTGTCATTTAAGATTGTGAGTGGGCAAGGTGCAGATGTCCAAGACATCAAAAAGGTATATAGAATGTGTTACATTCCTCCTCACTTCTCACCACCACCAAAATATTGGCTATTAGACAACTTTTTGGTGGTGGTGAGAATCGAGGAGGAATGTGTCACATTCTATATACCCTTTCGATGTCTAGGACATCTGCACCTAGCCCTTTCACAATCTTAGATGACAGAGGTGTAAGGCAGGGGTCTCCAAATCCAGCCCTGGAAGGCCACAAACCAGTCAGGTTGGCAGGATATCTCTAATGCATATATATCTCATGAATATTCATTAGGGCTATCCAAAAACCTGGCAGGATTGTGGCCCTCCAGGACAGGTTTGGACACCTCTGCTATAAGGCACTCCATAGGACACCTTATAAGGCACCTTATGGTTACAGTACTCTGAGGGTGTTTTTGCTGGCAGCACTAATGTACATTAAAAATAGACAATGCTTCGGACAGCCCTATCAAATAACCCCACTGTGGGTTTGAACCCAAGACCTCTGACTCTACAGCAGAGCTACTCAATTCCGGTCCTGGAGGTCTGCAACCCTGCAGGTTTTCGGGATATCCCTAATGATATGCATGAGATATATATGCATTAGAGATAGCCTGCCAACCTGACTGGTTTGTGGCCCTCCAGGGCTGGATTTGGAGACTCCTGCCTTACACCTCTGTCATTTAAGATTGTGAGTGGGCAAGGTACAGATGTTCTAGACATCAAAAGGGTAGATAGAATGTGTCACATTCCTCCTAGATTCTCAACACCACCAAAAAGTTGTCTAATAGACAATATTTTGGTGGTGGTGAGAAGCAAGGAGAAATGTGACAAATTCTAACCTCTTTGATGTCTTGGACATCTGCACCTTGCCCACTTACAATCTTAAATGACAGAGGTGTAAGGCAGGGATCTCCAAATCCAGCCCTGGAGGGCCAAAAACCAGTCAGGTTGGCAGGCTATCTCTAATGCATATATATCTCATGCATATCATTAGGGATATCCCAAAAACCTGCAGGGTTGCGGACCTCCAGGACTGGAATTGAGTAGCTCTGCTCTACAGGCAGTGAAGTAACCAGTGGGCTATAGCTGCTAACAAACCTCTGGCTGGCTGCAGAAGGACTGCATGTCACCACACAGTCTGCTATGATCACCAGGATAGGGTTAACCCACCCGTACCCATGATGCACTGCACATGCAAATCAGCAGTCTACAGATGATCACAAGATGGGGTATGCACCCCCACAGCACCTCGGCCTGGTAGAGGGAACTGACCATGTGTGTTATTGGCACAGAGTAGCTACCACCTCGGCCTGGTAGGGGGTACTGACCGTGGGTTTTACTGGCACAGAGTAGCTACACACCGTCACATTATGCGGGTACTGTGCTAACCCTGAGGGTGAGGTGGGGTGCCCAGCACCAGGTCCATAGCACCTTCCATGGCAGAAATAGGCTATGCTGTTGGTCCCCAGCAGTGCTAGTGTGTGAGATAAGTAGCTCCTGCAGACACACCTTGGATACATCTGTTTTTCTCAGTCAGGTTTAGCCCTTATGAACCCATAGGTGGATTATGTACCACCACCCAACCCACCCTCCGGGCTGAGGGTGGGAAACAGGGTCTCCCACCAACAGACCCACATTCTACCTCCCTGCAATGGTGGCAGTAGAGATGACCATCAACTGCAGTCCTGCTGGGGGAACAGACACCCTACAGGGCATTCAATGGAGCTCTGCACACATCCATAAAGCAATAGCAGACAGAAGGCCTGGAAATGCTCAGCTGCACCCCACCACTATCTGAAATTCTCCTGCAGCAAGCCTCCAGCCGCTGCACCCTTCAAGGTGTTCCAACAAGACACATACTAGCTGTAGACAGTCTGCTAGCTAGTCCATAGTGCATGTTCCATGTTCCTGGAGGAAACACATGCACCCAGAACTGGAATATCAGCATACACAACAAACAGATAAGTCAGTGATTGGGCCCCAAAAAGGAACCCATACAAAACACATAAGAGAAACACTATATAGCACTATGGGGGAACCTAGCCATGCCGTGGTCACTGCTCAGTCAGGGTGAGAGTGATCTCCCAGCAGGACATGCTGTGGCCACTCTGTCTGTGCAGGCGGTGGCCGGTCACTACAATGTCTCAGCCATTCCCTATGCCCTGTGCAGATGCATCCTGGCCAGGCCACCCTGTCCGGGCTATACCCATGATACCTTGCTCCTCATTATGCACATTGGCAACAGTGCTGGCAGTGTGGGCTGTGGAGGGTGTTTGCAGCCACCACACACTGGATAGACAGATACACACTCCCACACCTATGCCAGCATTGTACAACTATAGAGGTGTTTGGCAGCCCTGGCCACCGCTCCAGTCCTGGGCACAGTGCAGGCATGGCTATGGTATGCAATATTGTTGGGGTCACTCCCCAGGGTGGTAAACACTGTCAGACACAAGACCTGTAGCACACTCCACAGACATCAGAAAGGTTGCCATGATGCAGCTCAATCAGAAAATTATACTTAACTTCGGAATTGCTATCTGCCAGTAATCATAGCAACCTTTTAATAGCTGTGTACTGTATTCCCAGGTTTAGGGTGGCATTGCTAAGGTATGCAAGTGCTAGTATTGGGAGATGCATGCAGGGCCCAATGTCCTGCCTCTCCAGGAGGCATTGGATAATGGAGCCTGTGGGTGCGGGTGTGTCTGCCCCTGTTGGCTGCTGCTTTACGGCAGAGGCTCCCAACTCCAGTCCTGGTGTGCCAAACACTGTTCGGGTTTTCATGCTGTCCCTCATGAATATGCATGAGATACATCTGCATACCATGGGGGCGGCGCATAGAAATGCAGCACAGGCATATTTATTAGAGGCAGCATGGAACCTGAATGGTGTTTGGCCCTCCAGGACTGCATTTGGGAGACTCTGCTCTAGGTAATGTGCCTGTTTGTGGTGTCTGTGCTCTGTAGGGTAAAATGTAGATGTTTTAGGCATGTTAACGTCATCTGCAATAAAGGTTCTGTCTGTATTAGCACGTTTTAGTAGTGGGTAAAGTATGGGGACTGGGTTGGCAGGAATGACAGCTGGGACTTGAACCTGTGACCTTCTGCTTCTGAACACACTGGTTGTGTGCACTGCACCACCTTGATGCCACAGAGAGTGCCTTCCCTGGTGATACCATAACTGTTCGTCCGGCAGGACCTGTCTGTTGCAGTGCATGGCACCCCCCTACACAGGACTAGGCCATGGTCTGCTCTGGGCAGCTGCCACTGCCCCCTCCACCACCAGTACCCCTCTGCCTCCATGCTGACATGCCCTTCTGTTGGTGGTGTTGGTGGTGCACAGTCTCAGGCCATCCAGTGTGCAGGTAGGCGGCTGCCTATGGTGCATGTTCTGGGGTAGGGGTGCCTGTATAGACGTCCATGCTTCCCCCCAACACCTCCTGCCAATGTTCTGTGCCCTTGGAGGTACCTGCTGGGTACTATCCCCTGTGACACTGTGATAAACACACTCATGCCCATGTTGGGCCCTCATCAGTTGCTGTCTGGCTGCTGTACAGTTTCAGCATTCCTAAGTGCCACCTAGGCATCTGCCTAGTCCGCACTGTGCCCCAGCTGCGCCACAGCATGTGCCGCCTGCAGCCCTCTGTATCCCATTTTCAAGCATCTTTCCAGTTGGCTGTTCCGACATGCCCGCCCTGCTGTTGCCGCACATGTGCACGCCATAGGAAACCTGTCCGATGGAGAGGAAAACCCTGCACAGCGCAATTTCACTGTGGGCTCCTTCACCTTGTATGGGGACGGAGCATGGACCCTTCTAGAATTCATATCCTCTTTTTGGTGCTTTCTTGGTAGTGTTTTTTGATGTTTCCCATTGAGATCACTATGCCCAGTTTGTTTATTTTATTTTTCCATTTTCTTCTGTTCATTTTCACTGTTTATTTGCCATTTTGTTCCGTGCACATGTATCACACATCACTTTTTTGTTGGTTTCCCTGGTTTTGCTGTACATTGCTGACAGAAATGGTTTCTCTTCCCTTTAAATCAGCTCTAACGCCAGGGTTTCACTGGCATTAGTTTTCAGCCTCGGATTTCACAGCGTTAGTGTGCGGGGAGCCTCTCCCCTCCCACTCTCCACCCATTGACCCCTTCTCTCCGCCCCTGGGGAGCCTTCGTCCGCCTTCCGGGAGCCTTTCTCTGCCTTCAGCGCTCGTTTGCACCGCTGCACGCGTTATCGCGCGCTAAGGTACCTCTGCGCCCGATAAAGCGCCATTATCGCGCATTAAGGTACCTTATCGCGCGATAACGTCACAGAGCGCACTTTAAGATGGTTTAGTAAACATACCCCTTAATGTGGATAAGGGCAAAGTGATGCACATAGGGAAGAAAAACCCAAGGTATAGATATACAGTGTTAGGTTCCACATTAGGAATCACTACCAAGGAAAAGGATGTAGGCATCATTGTAGACAATATATTGAAATTTTCTGTTTAGTGTGCGTCAGTGGCCAAAGTAATAAACAGGATGTAAGAAATCATTTGGAAAAGAATAGAGAATAAAACAAAGAATGTCAAAATGCCTCTGTATCACTCCATGGTCTGACCACAACCTGAGTATTGTGTGCAATTCTGGTCTCCTCAAAAAAGATATATCAGCATTAGAAAAAGTATAGAAAAGGGCTACCAAAATGGTAAAGTGGATGGGACGACTCTCCTATGAGGAAAGGCTAAAGAGGTTAGGGTCTTCAGCTTGGAGAGGAGAGGGCTTAGGGGAGATATGATAGCAGTCTATAAAATCCTGAGTGGAGTTGAATGGGTAAACATGAATCAATTGCTTAATCTTTCAAAAAGTACAATGACCAGAGGACATATCACAGATTTACAAAATAGCATACAGTATTTAAAATGAATAGGAGAAATTATTTTTTCTCTCAATGTATAATTAAACTTTGGAAATCATTGCTGGAGGATATGGTAAAAGTAGGCAGTATAGCTGGATTTAAAAATGATTTTGACCAATTCCTGAAGAAAAGACCCTAAACCAATTTTAAGGTAGATGAGATAAAACCACTGATTATCCCTGGAGATAAGTAGCATGGGATTGGCTTTTTTTGGGATTTGTCAGGTATTTGTGAACCTGTCTGGCCACTGTTGGAAACAGGACACTGGGCTTGATAAACCTTTGGTCTGACTCAATATGGCAGTTCTTATATTCTTGTCAGTAGGGGGTGGGGGGAGGCAGACTATATGTCTTTTGTTGGAGGGAGCCAGAGATGATGGAAGGGAGTTCAGTAGTCCTTTGCAGATGCCCCTTCATTTATACCCCGGGTCTAAACTGGGAGCTGACACTTTCGTATTCCTTGGTGTAGGTGCAAACGCTGAAGTGTTTATGTCTATTGAGCTTGATATACCGCCCTTCACATTCACAGCAGGGCGGTGTCCAATAAAAATATATAGTAGAGAAGGAAGGGAAGGAACGCCATGTCTGATAGGAAAGGTAGGAGCATTCATACAGGATAGAGGACCAGGGTTAGAAGGACGGGGAGTTAAGCAGTTGGTAGGTCAAAGGCTTACTGAAAAAGTTAAGTTTTGAGTTCTGACTTAAACCAAATACTCTATAGGGCAGTTTCAATCTGAGGTCAGGAGGCAAGTTGTTCCAGAGGGTTGGACCCAGCAAATAGAAAACAGAGTGACGGATGATCTCTAGTCTGGCTCATGTGACAGGAAGGAGGTACAGGGTGTTGGTGTGAATAGAGCACAGAAACCGGCATGGAGAGTTCAAAATGAGGAGATTAGAAAGATAAACTGGGGTGCCTGTGTGAAGGGCCTTATGGACGAGGGTGAGAAGTTTATACTGAATGTGGTAGGAAACTGGGAGCCAGTGGAAATAAATGAGAAGGGTGGGGGAATGACGTGGTTAAAGCGTTAAGCGTGAGCAAGCTGAAGTGGATATCTTTAAATTTAGATATAGTTTCCCATTGTAAAAATGGGAAGTACATTTATAGTTTTTAGGCAACCCCAAGCCATGCCCAAGTCATTCCCTACCATATGCACTTTAATTCTCTGCATCCTAGGAAGTTCTACAAATGCAAACAGCAGCTTTCAAAAATTGCTATTTTGCACATGTATGCAATCCAGATGTGAAACTGTAGTCATGTATGCATCTAAATGTTTCTAAAATGACCTCCATAGTTTATTTGATTTTTCGGAAGGTTTTTAACAAAGTCCCTCATGACAAGCTCCTTCAGGAATTTATAAAGCCGTGGGATAGGAAGCAATATGATACTATCATACAGTGAGGTGGACCAAATGGCCAGTTTTCCATATAGAGAGAAGTGAATAGTGGAGTGCCTCAAGGATCTGTACTGGGACTGATCCTGAGTAAATCAAGGCTTCTCGACACAGTCCCTGAGACAAACCTAACCAGTCAGGTTTTCAGGATAACCAACATGGAGAGATTTCCAGAAAATAGAGCCAGTGCAGGCAAATTTATCTAATGCATATTGATAGTGTTCATCCTAAAAACCTGATGTTAGGTGATGTAAATGAGTAACATGATCAGAGCCGCAGACGATGAGACAAAATTATTCAAAGCTGTTAAAATGCAAGCAGACTGCGAAGAAATGCCTGAGGATATTGCCAGATTGAAGAGCTGTACAGTATGTCAGAGGAAATTTAGTGTGGCAAAATGTAAAGTGATGCACCTAAGGGAAAAAAAAATACCCTAATGATAGGTATGCAATGTTTGTTTCCATACTAGGAGTAACCACCCAGGAAAAGGATCTTGGAGTCATTATGGACAATATGTTGAAATGAGGATTATTTGGAAAGGAACAGAAAATAAAGCTGAGAATATCAGAATGCTTCTATATCATTATATAATTATGGTCCTGTTTGCAACTTTGATGACCTCATCTCAAAAAGATATAACAGAACTAGAAAGGATACAGGGATGGGGATTCAAAATGGCTGTCCTCAGGAAGTAGCATGCTGAAGTAGCTACACAGTATTAATTCTTTGTGTTTTTGGTTGTTTATTGAGTTTCTAGATGGGAATAAGGCAGAGGGAAAGATGAAAGTTTTTCCCCCAGGTCCTACTTGTCTCACTTCTCTATCTCGAGAGACTTTGACAAGTGGCTGAGACCTGTGAAGAGTGGTATTGATGTGAGAGCCTTAGCAGCAGAGGGGGAGGAACTTTCCCTGAGCCCTAACTTATGTAATCTCCATGCATGGCCCAGAGTGACTGTTCTAGAAAAATAAACTGGCACTGTGGCTGCAGAGAGATCACCGCTGTTTAGGCTAACTGATGGACATGTGCTAGTATTGGCCTCACAGATGATTCAGTCAGAAGTTGAAGTTCCTGAAGCCTCTCCTTTGTGAATGGAGTGCATGGAAATATTGCAGCCAGCAGGGAGGAGCGTTATGGCTTACTCTATCATTGGATAACGATGCTCAATGAGTTAAGGGAAACTCTAGGTATTTAAACTACCATTTTCCAGACTGTGACACTTTATGGTCTGTAGGTAGTTGTTGTCTTTCTGGAGAGATCTTTGTCCTGGTGTCTAGGCTAGGCTTGGGGATGGAAAGGGGTAGATTGACGTTTCAGGTCCAGAAGCAAGAGCAGTGGTTGATTACACAGTCAAGGACGACAATTTGGGTTCTCAGGCAACGGGAATTCAAAATTATGTGGCTGCTCATAACTTTAGGCAATCAAGACAGGAGATATAATTTGTGGTCCCTTAATTTTTAAGTTCTCCTTTGGTAATGCCATAAAATATCAAGAGGAATGTTTTTTGAAAAGTTAAAATCCAAATCCCAGCAGAGGTCAGGTTGCCTCTTATAAGGGATTTTTATCTTTCACCAACCGTGAAAGCTACTGATAAAAAGGAAGAGAAGTGTCGATAACTCTGCTGTTATTTATTTAGAAATGTGCATTTGTTATTATCCATTCGGTTCATTAGCACATTTTAAAAAACTGAGGCGCATATTTACTAAAATACACTAATGGTCAGCAAGGAGTTGGTCACACACTAAAGGCCCGATTCTGGAATGTGGGTTGAGGTGCTGCATGTCCCACTGGCTGTCCGGGTCCAATTCCCCCTCCAGCTTTCCCTGTATGTCCTGAGCAGCAGGATGGGGAGAGCCAGCCCGGCAGGATGTACAGGGCTGATTCGGGTCACGTATAGGACCTGAATTCAGTGCCAATTCAGGTATGTCCTACTGGGTCAAAGGAGATGTGCTGCTTTGAGGTGGAATAAGCAGCTCCAACCAGGCATCGGGCCTGGGGATTCCCCACCAAGGCCGGGGCCGGCACGGGAGGGTCTCTGCTGCCCGATCCAGGTCCTGGCAAGCCAGCTGTGAGTCCAGCAATAGGGATGACAGGGGCTTAAGCCACAGGAGTAAGGGGCGCCTGTGGGGAGGATGTCCCCACAGGCAGTAGGGGCATGCCAGGCTGTCCACGGGCCCAATTCTGTGCTGTCCACGGGCTGTCCCAGGGCTGTCCACGGGCTGTCCCAATTGGGCCCGTGGACACTGGTTGTGTGCACTGCACCACCTTGTTGCCACAGAGAGTGCCTTCCCTGGTGATACCATAACTGTTCGTCCGGCAGGGCCTGTCTGTTGCAGTGCATGGCACCCCCCTACACAGGGCTAGGCCATGGTCTGCTCTGGGCAGCTGCCACTGCCCCCTCCACCACCAGTACCCCTCTGCCACCATGCTGTCCACGGGCCCAATTCTGTGCACCGCAGGAACGTTTAGTGCCCATGGTCCAGAATAAATTCCAAATAGGCCTGACTTCATCAGGGACATCCGTATGGCCCTGACGTACCACTCTGAGAATCAGGCTCCACGTGTGCTGAGCTAAAAGATAAGCACCAGGCCCCACAGCAAAAATCTCATGCTGACTAGTGTCACACCCTCAGGGGGCCCTACCGGTGGGGTCAGGTATTACAAGATGACTCCTCCTCTTGGCTCTGTAAGAGATGCAGACAGCCCTGCCTGGCCCTCTGGGAGTGGTAGTTGTACCTTCTCTGATAAGAATCACTTATGCACACACTTCAATTTCAAATCAGGGCTTTATTCCCCGTCCACGAGGTTTTTCTTCTTTTGGCAAAACAAATAACAAAAAGCCACTCCGGGCTTATAACAGAAGAATAAAGTGGAACAGAAATAGCTTGCTTCAGCTTTTAAATATAACAAAAGAAAAGTATTAAACAGTCCTCCTGTTATCAAAACAGCCTTTTCTTTTGCTGCCTCACTACAGCTCAATTATACTGTTTGACTGAGAAACCGTTTGTCAGCAAACAGGTTATGGCTTTAACTTCTGGTTACATTCAATACTTTATCTCAGAGAGAACTCTGGGTCAACCATTGATAAAGAACAGTCCATAGCTTCAGGACTTACTTGCATATCTGGAATATCACATTGCATCAATTCATAATCACTTGAACACACGTTTGTAGGATCAGCTGTTTCACCGGAGTAAAGTTGGCTTGCTCCGTCTAGCAGGAAGTTACTTTGCTTCTCTGAGCAAATGCCCTGCTGGGAATTACCATATGCTTTTGAGTGTGGCTTGTAGGAGCTCTGTCCCTGCTGGTAATTAAAAGGGAACTGCAAGCATTCACTGGCTCTGCTATTAGAATGTTCGTGATATGCTCTGAGCTTGCTCGGGCTTAGCTCCTTTTGCACAGCTGCCTGTGATTGCACTGCTCGAGACGGCACTTTGTTAAAAGCTGGGAGTTTAAAATTACTAGCAGAATTACAAGCTACTGCAGGTAAGGAAACTTCCTTTCTCTTGTGGCTGCTAGCACAAGGAAAGAAGTTATTCTCTGCTTCCTTTGAGCTTGCTCTTGGTTGGCTTTTCCTGTTAACTCTGGGTTTTACCCAATCAGGTAGGAAACAGCCTCTCTCTGTATTTTCTGCTCTGTTACCTTCTATAGAAATCCTCCCACGTCTCTCGTGACTTCCATTCATACACACAGTATCCAGCTACTGATTTCCAAACGTCTCCAACAGGTCCTGGGACTCACTCAGACTTTCCTGTTGATTCTCATGCTGACCCAATGGTTCATTCTCTTTTTCTCTCTCTTTCTCATTCCATTTCCATTCCTTCCGCGGCTGCTGCTGCCCTTGCCGCTGCCTCTCTCCCTTAACTGTTTGTGAGCGTGTTTTATGTACGTGTCTCTGGGCTCCACCTCCTCCCAGCTGATCCCTATCAGGTAATGAAAACTCCATTCCCCTGCTACCTGGGTGTGGCTTCCTAGCCCTTACCCACGTGTGTCCTGGTTGTTTATAGCAACCGCCTGACAGGTTTCTATTTATGCTGTCAGATTCTCCCTGATCTTCCATGCTGATCTCCATTTGTACAGGCTCTGTTAGGTCCACCTTGTGACACATTCCCCCCCTTAAAATATTACGTGCTGCCGCAATTTTTGGTGGCCAGCACGTAATTCCTTGCGGGGTTCAATAGTGCTGCTCATGATAGGCCAAATTAGCGGTGGCTGACCTTTCCTTCCAAGGCTTTAATACATTAATATGATATACTTGCCTACGTCCTTTATCGTTCTCAATGAGGTAGGATACGAATCCCACCTTCTTTATCACTATGCCTGGTCCTTTCCAGTGGGATTCGAACTTCGGACCTGGGTCTGCCACCTGAATAAGGACCTTGTCTCCCACTGCTAGCTCTCTGGCTTGTGTGCTCCTGTCATAATAATGTTTCTGACGTTTTTTGCTACGATTCAGATTCTCTACTGAGGCCTGGGACGTCTTTTCCATGCGCGTCCTTAGTTCTTTTAAGAACTGTGGAATTCCTATCTCTGGTATCTTAGGTTCCACCCATTCTTCCCGTAGAATGTCTAGAATCCCTCTGGGGTCCTACCGAATAGAAGTTCGAATGGGGATACTCCTAAGGAGGTCTGGACACGCTCTCGGCAGGCATACATTACAAACGGGAGTAGCGTGTCCCATTCCGCCATTTCTCCACTCCTTAACCCCCTTCGCAATAAGTGTTTGATTGACTGGTTGGTACGCTCCACTAACCCATTTGTCTGGGGGTGGTATGCCGCTGTTTTTATGTGGCGTATACCAAACGCCTCCCAAATCCTAGCGAGGTATCTTGAGACAAAATTACTACCTTGGTCAGTCAAGATTTCTTGGGGAAACCCCACCTCGCAGAACAATTTCACCAGTTCTTGCGCTATGATTTTGGCCGAAATGTTTCTGAGGGGAATGGCCCATGGGAACCGGGTCGCATGGTCTATGATGACCAAAAGGTATTGGTAGCCCCGGGGTGTTTTAATCAATGGGCCTACAATATCTATTCCCATTCGTCGGATAGGTGTCGCTATGGTTGGCAACGCTACCATAGGCACAGCCTTGGGTTTTGCTATGGAAACCCTCTGGCATGCGGGGCAAGAATCACAATATCGCTTTGTTTCCTTGTATACCCCCGGCCAATAAAATCGCGCTAAAATCTGGTCTAGCGTTCCCTGAACGCCCTTGTGGCTACCAACTGGGTGATCATGCGCTAGACGTAAAACCACTGCTTTAAAAGCTACAGGTACCACCAGTTGTTTTCGTACCGCATCAGTGTATGGATCTAGGCTTTCTCTATATAAAATATCTTCATCTAAGAAGAATCGGGGCAATATAGTCCGATCCTTCTGGGCCCACTCAAAAGCTCTTTTGAGTGCTAGATCTGCCTTCTGCTCCATCGGGAAAGATGGGAATTTTTGGACTAGTGCCGCGGGTACCCATGGCAAACCCTCCCCCGCCTCTAGTTCCCTTTTTCCCTGAGTTCTCTTATCCCTTTCATGGCGCTTTTTGGCCTTGGCTTTCTTCCCTCCCTCAACCGGACTCTGAATCAATTCATCATGGTTGGGAAGTATATCCGTCCCCTCTTCCCCTATCTTTTCCTCGGGAACCTCCTTATCCCTCTCTTCCTCAGGTTTTTCTACTTCTATTGGGGATTCCCGTGTTTCAGCTGCATTGGCTTGGGATCGGGTAGAGACCAAACCTGTCTTCATACACATTCCTTGCTTTAATCCTCCTTGAAAGGAAGGCCAGTCATGCCCTAAAATTAGGTTTTGTGGTAGCCTGGGGACTACTGCCACCCGTATCTTCCTCTCCATACCTAGTCCTCTGACACGTACCTGGTGTAGGGGATATGAAAGCTGCGCCCCGTGTACACACTTTACCTGTACTTGTTCCCTTACTTGATTCGAGGCTACAGGGCTTGAACGTTTCACGGTTTCCCAAAACTCTTGAGAAACCAAGCTCTGTTCTGCTCCTGAATCGAGTAGAGCCATGGTGTCTCTTCCCTCTACTTGAACTTGCAGGAAGATACCTTTTGGGATCTGCTTTCCTGTCCCTGTTATAAGGACTGTCCTAACTCTGCAATCTTTTCTAATATGTCCAGGCTTACCACATTTGTAACATTTCCTAATGTTTATAGCCGTAACATCTTTAACTAAGAATTGTTCTGTATAATACAGAAGCTAACAAACAAAACATACAATTCAGATGAAATATCCATAGATATTACCCCACAAGACTTAGCTCAATACTATATCAATAAAACAAAAATACAAACAAATAACCCCTCAACAACACACACTGAAATGAAGCACACAACCTCTCATAACTGGTCCAATTTCAGCCAAATTTCAAAGACCACACTCAAAGCTACCATATCTAACATCAATACAACCACATCATATCTTGACCCATGCCCAGTTGACTGGATAAAAAAGACACTCTCAATACTCTCTCCCTTCATCCTCCCCATGGTTAACATTTCACTAGATGAAGGATACTTACCACCATCACTCAAACATGTTCAAATAAGACCAATACTTAAAAATAAAACACTAGACAAATTATCCCCAAAATCATACAGACCCATATCGAGCATTCCTTTCATGGCCAAACTTATTGAAAAAATAGTTCAAAACCCAACTACAGGATTTTATTGACACCTTGAACCTCCTTGACGAACACCAATATGGCTTCCGACCATTCCATGGGGTTGAAACATTGCTAACAGTCCTTTATGACACCTTACTAAGAGGAATTGATGACACAAAACAAGCCTTCATACTAGTATTCCTCGACATCTCTGCCGCATTTGACAGCGTAAACCATTTAACAATGCTCAACAGACTTCAACAAATAGGAATTACATCCACTGTCTATAACTGGTTTAAATCCTACTTATCAAACAGAACCCAAACAGTAAGAATTCTTAACCAAACATCCAACACATTCAACCAAACACAAGGCCTCCCACAGGGATCTGCACTATCAGCACTTTTGTTTAACATTTACCTACAACCAGTCAGCAACATCTTTTAACGTCATGGCGTCCATTATCATATCTACGCCGACGATATAATGTTTTACCTACCATTTAAAATCCCACACCCTCCACTACAACAAATAACAGAATGTTTTAAAGAACTAACAATATGGCTCAGCGATCAGAACCTACACATTAACTTCTCAAAAACTGATGTACTATTTATTACCAAAAACCAAACATACACACCTCCAAGCACCATCACACTTGATAACCATGAGATCAACATAAAACAAGAAATAAAATACCTAGGTGTGATACTTGACAATAAGCTTAACATGGATTCACACATAAAATATCTAACAAAAAACATACACTACAAACTTAAGACCTTGAGACAACTAAGACCTTTAATTCACTTACAAGACTTCATAACCATAATTCAAGCTATCATAACCCCACATTTTGATTTTGCAAATTTAATCCTTAATGGCATCACAAAGCAAAACATTAAAAAGATACAACTAACTCAGAACATAGCAGCAAGGATAATAATGAATATAAGTTCAATCGAACATATCACACCGATCTTGGCTGAACTCCATTGGCTACCTATTCACAGCAGAATAAAATACAAGATTCTACTAACTACATTTAAACTAATAAATAACTTAGCGCCATCAGTACTCAATACACTCATCAATTTAGAAATAGATAAAAGATCACAAAGGAGTAGATACACAAACACTATTACAGTACCAAAAGACTACACAAAAGCTAGAAAACAAACCAACACGAGAGCCTTCTCTCATTCAGCACCTATCCTCTGGAATAACCTTCCTGACAACATTCGCCTACTATCAGACATAAAGGAATTTAGAAAAAAACTGAAAACCCATTTATTCTCATTACACTATAACAAAAGAGCAGAAACTAGCCAGACTACACAAAGAGACACAGGTTAACTAGCAAATACAACCATTATATAACTACGTGCCTTGAAGATTAAATTAAAGTTTACACCTACAAGCGATATATGAAAATTGTAAATATCTACTATGTACATATGTTCTAATAGTTTAACGTTCTAATAATTTACTGTTTAAATATTATACTGTTACCTGTACCTAGTTCACCTGTTCTATGTAAAATGACTTGGTATGATACTACCCATACCATATAACATAATGTTCATTGTAAACCGCACTTGATACTTGTGAAAGAGCGGTATAGAAATAATTGTTAAATAAATAAATAAATAAATAAATCATAATTATGTGCCTTGACCCTTTCACACTTTTTCCACTCAAAGACTCTTCCATACCTGCCACTTTTAAAAGGCTTATCCTAGAGGTATCAGCTTTTTTGGCTTCTTTAAACACTTCTGCCATCTTAGCTGCCTCCTCAGTATTAGAGCAATTTTGTAGAGTGAGAAATGTTTTCATTTCTGGGGGTACTGCTAGCAGGAATTGTTCTAGAATAACCTCATCTAGAATTGATTGTAGCGATTTTCCGTCTGGGTCTAACCACTTGTATGCCAGACTTTTAAGCCTTTGGCATAGTGCTTTTGGGGTTTCATTTACATGCATTTGTGCCTCCCTGAACAAACGCCTATAGTGTCTTGGTGTAAGACCAAGCCTATCTTTTACTGCTTTCTTAATTTCTAGATAATCATTAGCAAGGCTAGCGGGCATGGCCTTAAATGCGGACAGAGCTTCACCACTTAGGATCCTTGCAAACCGCATTGCCCATTGCTCTGAAGGCCATTTAAGGTTTCCAGCTATTCGCTCAAATGCTTCAATAAAGTCATCAGGATTGTCCTCCTGTTTTAAATGTCTCAAAGACAAAGCAAGGCCAGTGTTCAGCTCTACTTGCGGTATCGATGTAGCATGCGCTGCTCCTTCTCCATGGGGCTTGTTCAATAGAGCGTTCACTGCCTCCAGCAATGGTTGTTGTTGCTCCTTCATGGCCGCCATGTACTGCTCTTGTAGATGCTGCACCATTCTCGCCTGTTTGTCCCATTGTTCTTTTATCCACGCCAACATGTTCCGTGGATCCATCTTCTTCTCCGGACTCTGCTCCTGTAAAGAAAGAAAAGAAAGACCCACCAAGTGCGGTACTTTCTACACAGAACTTTATCCAAGTTAGAGCGCCCCCTTTTTTTTTTCACCGGGTATCCCGTACCTGTCCACTCAGGCTACTATTACCTCAGTCTCCTGGTAGACTTCAGCATGTGAAAAAGGGTCTTTATTCGTCCTCTGGCCGACCTGCCAGCGAATATTCCTACAGACAGTGTTCTGTAAGGCCAATATTCTCCTTTCTTTCCAGCAATGTCCTTTTATTTCTCCTCTTTCCAGGAAAAATTACTTTGCCACAAAAAAAAAAAAATCCTCAATACTACGCCATTTTCTTGTCACACCCTCAGGGGGCCCTACCGGTGGGGTCAGGTATTACAAGATGACTCCTCCTCTTGGCTCTGTAAGAGATGCAGACAGCCCTGCCTGGCCCTCTGGGAGTGGTAGTTGTACCTTCTCTGATAAGAATCACTTATGCACACACTTCAATTTCAAATCAGGGCTTTATTCCCCGTCCACGAGGTTTTTCTTCTTTTCGCAAAACAAATAACAAAAAGCCACTCCGGGCATATAACAGAAGAATAAAGTGGAACAGAAATAGCTTGCTTCAGCTTTTAAATATAACAAAAGAAAAGTATTAAACAGTCCTCCTGTTATCAAAACAGCCTTTTCTTTTGCTGCCTCACTACAGCTCAATTATACTATTTGACTGAGAAACCCTTTGTCAGCAAACAGGTTATGGCTTTAACTTCTGGTTACATTCAATACTTTATCTCAGAGAGAACTCTGGGTCAACCATTGATAAAGAACAGTCCATAGCTTCAGGACTTACTTGCATATCTGGAATATCACATTGCATCAATTCATAATCACTTGAACACACATTTGTAGGATCAGCTGTTTCACCGGAGTAAAGTTGGCTTGCTCCGTCTAGCAGGAAGTTACTTTGCTTCTCTGAGTAAATGCCCTGCTGGGAATTACCATATGCTTTTGAGTGTGGCTTGTAGGAGCTCTGTCCCTGCTGGTAATTAAAAGGGAACTGCAAGCATTCACTGGCTCTGCTATTAGAATGTTCGTGATATGCTCTGAGCTTGCTCGGGCTTAGCTCCTTTTGCACAGCTGCCTGTGATTGCACTGCTCGAGACAGCACTTTGTTAAAAGCTGGGAGTTTAAAATTACTAGCAGAATTACAAGCTACTGCAGGTAAGGAAACTTCCTTTCTCTTGTGGCTGCTAGCACAAGGAAAGAAGTTATTCTCTGCTTCCTTTGAGCTTGCTCTTGGTTGGCTTTTCCTGTTAACTCTGGGTTTTACCCAATCAGGTAGGAAACAGCCTCTCTCTGTATTTTCTGCTCTGTTACCTTCTATAGAAATCCTCCCACGTCTCTCGTGACTTCCATTCATACACACAGTATCCAGCTGCTGATTTCCAAACGTCTCCAACAGGTCCTGGGACTCACTCAGATTTTCCTGTTGATTCTCATGCTGACCCAATGGTTCATTCACTCTTTCTCTCTCTTTCTCATTCCATTTCCATTCCTTCCGCGGCTGCTGCTGCCCTTGCCGCTGCCTCTCTCCCTTAACTGTTTGTGAGCGTGTTTTATGTACGTGTCTCTGGGCTCCACCTCCTCCCAGCTGATCCCTATCAGGTAATGAAAACTCCATTCCCCTGCTACCTGGGTGTGTCTTCCTAGCCCTTACCCACGTGTGTCCTGGTTGTTTATAGCAACCGCCTGACAGGTTTCTATTTATGCTGTCAGATTCTCCCTGATCTTCCATGCTGATCTCCATTTGTACAGGCTCTGTTAGGTCCACCTTGTGACACTGGTTAGTGTGCAATTGAATAGGGACTGGGTGGGTTGGGGCAAAACGTGGGCATTGATGTCATAGCACTGTTAGCACGGGTGTCTTTGGTACATGCTGATTGTGGCTGTTGACATTAGCGTAGGTGCACTTTATGCCATCTTAATGGATAGCATTAGGTACACCTGTGTGCCGGTTAGTGCAGTGTTGTATAGAAACATTGAAATATGACGACAGAAAAAGACCACATGGTTTATCTAGTCTGCCCTTCCATATCAACTACTACAACAGTCCTCTTTTTTCCTTTAGAGATCCTCTGTGTTTGTCACATGCTTTTTTGAATTGAGATACTGTCTTCATCTCCACCACCTCCACTGGGAGACTATTCCACGCATCCACCAGTCTTTCCATAAAGAAATATTCCCTCATATCACTCCTGAATCTATCCCCTTTCACTCTCATCCTGTGTCCCCTCATAGCAGAGCTTACTTTCAATCAAAAGAGGCTCTCTCCCTGTACATTTATTCCATGGAGGTATTTAAACATCTCAATCATATCACCGCTATCCTGCCTTTCCTCTAAGGTGTTCATATTAAGACCATTAAGTCTCTCCTCATATGCTTTATAATGAAGACCACTATATTTTCAACAAGGCACCGAGGTCTTCCATACCTGCAGAAAGTTACTCGGTCAGGAAAAGTGCTCAAAGCGTGAGTCAAGACTGCCAAAACAGGCAGACTATGAAAATGCAGCACAAACCAAGAACAGCAGCAGGCGCCTTCTGTGGCATATATGGGTAAACACAAGGCATGGAATCTGGGCTCTGCGCCCAAGGTGGGTAGGTGATACCCTTCTATGTGACCACAACAGCGGCTAGAGAAGCAGGACGGCAGGTATGCATGAACTCAGGTATGGGGCATCCTGCATACCCATGCAGTGCCCATACGCCGTGGTGCCATGCCCACATATGATGATATGTGCCCAACCTGGGTACATGGTCTAGGCATCCCTGTGTACCTATGTTGCCATTGCTCCATGCTGAGCAGCTAGGGTGTCCTATTGCGGCAAGCTGTGTTACAGATTTTCAAAACATTGGCTCTCAGGGGCCTACACCACGTATGTCTAACGGAACCTACATGGGTAGCTCAACACCGCCATAGCACTGGCCTACATGATGGTGGACAGGGCAGCGGGATTGGCACGGTAGACATGGACGACAGGGAGCCCAGGGACAGGGAACAGATGTGGAGGGAGATAATGAGGCACACTGCATGCATAAGGTACTAATAGACACTTTTTATTGTTCATTTTGCATGTCCCAAGCTGGTGCTGGTGTGGGCTGTTCCCTCACAAACTGTCCTCTATCACCATTGCATGGTGGGTCAGTGCCCTGACTTTCTGCCGGCTCCCAGATTCTGCTGCATCATCATCCGCTGCCTCTGCAGGCTCCCACGCCTCCGCAACCACTGGCTCTAGGTCTGGCACCCCTCGCATTCATGCTAGGTTGTGCAGTACATCATGCTGTGAAGATCAGGCACACACGTTCAGGGCTGTACAGGAGTACCCTGCCGCTCCTGTCAAGGCACCAGAAGCAACTCTTCAGCACCTTGTCACCTGGGGGCCAACCCAGCGCCTAGGGCATGGAGGGTTGGTATGCCTGGGGATTCTAATTCAGGGAGTATGGCATGGCATTTGCTCCTGCAATGCTTTATGGGAATAGCAGTCCCTTTTACCCTCTGAGAGAAGAAGAAATTGTAGTCGAGTGGTTTCAGGCAAATGACAAGGATTTATTTCCCTTTCCAAGAAGATTAAGTGCATGTGGAAAACTTAGGACCATTGCCATATAATTGGCGTGAGGAATACATTCAGGAACTAAGGTAACCAGCCTCTTTAGCTTCAGGCTTAAAACGTGCAGTGCTCAGTACAAACAAAAGCAAACAACAACTTCTCATAACAAAAGAAAATGTTCCCTTTTCTTCTGCTGCTTTCTCAGCCTTCTTAACATATTTTTCAGCAGAGAGATTCAATATGGTCAGCAAGAGACAAAGTGCAATCCATCTGATTATCTGCTACGTCATTGATATCAGAGTCTATCTGCATCTCTTCTAAGTCAGCGTCAGCTGGGTATGTCTGCAAGCCGCTACACTGCGTTTTAAAACAAACTTCTTCTCTGCCTTCACGTGGCTTCCCTTTGTAGCACTCTAACGAGCAGAGCTGTAAAGTACCATATATACTGGAGTTGTTGCTTGGGGAGCCTAATACTTCCGGGCAACTACAAGGAAATATTTTAAAACTAGGTTCAAATCTGGACAAGTTGTGAAGCCTACCTTTTTGTTTTAAATAGGAAGGAATTTTCTGTTCTGCTGGGTCAGAAAGGGTTCCAAACACCGGTTGTGTTTTCTTGCCTTTTAGCTTATCAGCTTCTGCCTCAGACGTATAAACATTCTCATGCCAGTATGTCTCTCTCCCTGGAGCTTCTGAGTTTCCCCAAGCCAGCCTCTCAGGAGGTTTCTCCTTCCTCCTTCCTTTACTGGACAGCACCGGCCCTGTGCTGCTCACACCTGGCTTTTGGGCTTTGGCTTTCTGGGTCCTTACTCCTCCTTGTCTCCTTTTGGTCAGCGTGCTCCCTTGCTTGATCCCCTGCCGGATCCCTTGCCTTTGTCTTTGCTCTTGTCCTGGCGTCTCTCCCTCAGAGATTCCTTGGAACTCCTGTTCCTTCTCTTCCTCCTTCCTCATCATTCCCCTTCTGCTGGTCAAATCTAATGACCACTTTTTATAATCCTGCTTCTCAGGGCTTAGCTCTGCCCTTCCCCCAACCAGGTGTTTCTCATTAACTCCTGAGCTTGGGGATACGTTACAGCATGGGTGTGCCTGTTCAGCTCATGACTCTTTTTGTTTACCTTTTCCTTGAAAACATTGAGCCATGTGCTCTGACTGCCTGTCAGTTTCTGAAACGAAACTCTCTTCTCTCCCTATCTCCATAGGCTCAGAAGGGTCTTCTACATGACAGACCCCCCCCCCCTTAAGATATTACGGGCTGCTGAGCTTATATTCGGACAGCTCGTAATCTGTGACAATGCGTCAGCATTGCGATGTAACCTTCCTGCCCTATGTTGCACCACAAAATTGAAGGCCTGCAATGCTAGATGCCACCGAGTTAGTCGAGCGTTGTTATTTTTCATTTGACTCAGCTACTTTAAGGGTGCGTGATCTGTGACTAACAAAAACTTGCGCCCGGTGAGGTAAAACCTCAGGGCCTCTACCGCACACTTAATGGCCAGGCATTCTTTTTCTATTGTAGAATAGTTTCTTTCTGCTTTTGACAATTTTCTACTGAGGTATGTGATGGGGTGCTCTATACCCTCAAACTCCTGAGACATGATTGCTCCCAATCCGGTCTCCGATGCGTTGGTTTGAACAATGAAGGGTAACCCAAAGTCCACCCCTCGCAGTACAGGGGCCTTACAGAGCTTCCCTTTTAATAATGTAAACACTTCCTCCGCTTCTGGGGTCCACTTTATATTGTTCGGCGTGTTTTTCCTCAGCATCTCAGTAAAGAGTGCACTCTCCTCAGCAAAGCGCGGGATAAATCGACGGTAATAGCCGATGAGGCCCAAGGAACTTCACAATTGTTTCTTATTTGTCGGCTTGGGGAAATTCTTCACGCTGTCTATCTTGCTTGACAGGGGCTTGACCATTCCTTTTCCCACCATGTGGCCAAGGTATTTCACTTCTTCACTTGCGAATAGACACTTCCCCGGATTCAGTGTTAACCCTGACCGTCGCATGGCTCGTAGGACAGCTTCCACCCTGGGTAGGTGTTGAGCCCAGGTAGTACTCTGGACAATGACATCATCCATATACGCTAGTGCATACTCCTGGTGGGGCCTCAAAACCTGGTCCACTAGCCTTTGGCATGTTGCAGCAGCTCCATGCAGGCCAAACAGCATCCGGCGGAATTGAAATAAGCCTACGGGCGTACTGAAGGCCGTCTTTGGTTTTGAATCACGGGTCAGCGGTATCTGCCAGTAGCCCTTCGTTAGATCGAGCGTGGTCAGATACCGTGCCTGTCCTAGACGGTCTAGCAGCTCCTCAATACGGGGCATGAGATAGGCGTCGAATTGTGAAATGCTGTTTACTTGCCGGAAGTCTATACAAAAACGAAGGGTCCCATCCGGCTTTGGCACGAGGACGATGGGACTAGACCAAGGGCTTTTTGATTCTTCTATAATGCCCATGCTGAGCATCTCTCGTACCTGGGCTACAACCTCCTTCTTTTTTGCCTCAGGCAACCGATAAGGCCGTTGCCTAATTACCTTCCCTGGTATGGTAACAATCTCGTGTGCTACCAGATTGGTCTCCCCTGGCACGGATGTCAAGACATCTGCAAATTTGGCTAGCACCCTAGCCAACTCTTGTCTCTGCTGCAGCAATAGCTCCGTGCCTATTCGGGGCTCCGGGTTTTCTTTACAGTCAGCCAGCTGTGGGCCTAGGTCCTCCTCCATTTTCTCTTCAACCGTTGCTGTCAGGCTCTTCACTTCACCCAGCCTAGTGGACCCAAATCCCCCCGCTCCTCGACCCGTGGGGGTCAGCGAAGGTACTTCCTCCGATGAAGGGAAGCCTACACGCTCACAGATGAGTTGTGCGACCCTGTCACCCACCCTTACTTTAAAATCTTCCTTTCTGAAATTAAAAAGTAAGACTTTCACTACCCCTCTGTAGTCTGGGTCTATAACTCCTGCGCCGACATCAATGAAGTATTTTGCAGCCAAACCTGAGCGGGGCGCTATGCGGCCATAACAGTCCACAGGAATTTGTATTTTCAAACCCGTGTCTATCAATGCTTTTCCTCCTTTAGGAACTATACCGTCTTCAGCACTAAATAAATCGTAGCCGGCAGCTGCTGATGAGGCTCTCCGCGGGCTTTATGCCTTAGCCGAGACTCTGCAGTATTGCAAGACAAATTTTTGTTTAACTGGGGACACATCTCCCACATGTGGCTTTAACCGTGGGCCAGTGTTTCGGGGTTTTTCAAATAGGGGACTAGGAACAGTCGCTGCTAGGGCCTCTACCCCTGGAACACTCCGCTGGGCTATCCCTTTCCTAACTCCCTTGGAAGGGGCACTAATTGTTTTCTTACATGCAGGAAGCTTATCTGATATCTCCTCTACCAAATCATCTTCACTCTCTGGGGATTCATCCTTTACTCCTGAGGTTCCTACCTGGGACCTGGTGGAGACCATGCCTGTTTTAACATTTAGGCCCTTCTCCATCCCTCTGCAAAATGGGGGCCAATCCCTCCCCAAGACAATATCGTGAGGGAGCCATGGGACTACGGCCACCAGAACCTCCTTTTGGGTTCCCAACCCTTTTACTGATAGCCTATATAGCGGATAAAAAGAGGATGCCCCATGAACACAGCGTATTTTAACCTGACCTTCTGCTTGACTCGGTACTGATCTCATGCGGGCTTCAATGGCCTGCCAGAGCTTCTTCGAGACCATACTCTGGTCAGCATCCGAGTCAAGCAGTGCATGAGCTACAATGCCCTGAACTTCCACCTTTAACAGGAACCCTTCTTGCACCTGTTTTCCTTTTCCAGTCATTAGTGCTGTTCGCAATGTACAATTTCTCTGAAAATGCCCTACTTTCCCGCAGTTATAACATTTTCCTTTTGACAATGGTACAACAGTATTCACACTGGATATATTAGCTCTTAAGCTCTTTTCTGATCTTCCAAAGTTGGCTGCCCCAGCCACTTTCAAAACGCCTCCTTTCGGTTTACCGGCCAACTCTGCCTCAAAATAGCGTTCTGAAAGGATGGCTGCCTCTGCGGTGGTCTGGCAACTTTGTAGGATCAGGAAAGATTTGACTTCAGGGGGTACTGCTTCCGTGAATTGTTCCAGAATGATAGTATCGATCACAGACTCAACAGTCTTTTTCTCTGGTACAAGCCATTTTCACGCTAAACCTTTAATCCTTTGATACAATGCTTTAGGTGTTTCATTAGGCTTCAGCCTAGCCTCCCTAAACATTCTCTTATAGAACATTGGTGTTAGTCCTAGCCTGTCCTTAACTGCTTTCTTAACTTCATCATAGTCAGACGCTAGAGCAGCGGGCATGGCCTTATAAGCAGCTAAAGCCTCTCCCGTGAGGGACGTGGCGAACCTCACTGCCCATTGTTCTAGCGGCCATTTGACAGCTCTTGCAATCCTTTCAAAGGCCTCTATAAAGTCGTCCAAATCATCATTTATTTATTTATTTATTTAACATGTTTTGTATCCCGCCTTTTCCTTCAATCAAAGCGGTTAATACAGCACAAAGTTAAACAAAGGTGAGGGAAACATACATTGCATTATCATTACATCACAACAAAACACTAGGAGTACAAACAGGGAACACAGTACATAACTTACATTACATTACCTTACATTAACTACAAACAGCATATCGCTGAACAGAATGAGCATATAGCAGCAGATAGTGGGTCTCACACGGTCCACCGCCTAAGGGCCACGCCAAAGGGCCCTCTTGCGAGGCCCTCAGGCGCGGGCCCGCAAGGCACGGGCGCGCCATTGCTGAAGGGATTTTAAATGATTTGAAAAGTGCTCAGATTGGCTGCAGTTTTCTCTCACACACAGTTCCCAACTAAGTAGGCACAGCTGATTCTCACTCACTGCTCACAGGATCGTTGGAGCCTTTGCTGAAGGGATTTTAAATGATTTGAAAAGTGCTCAGATTGGCTGCAGTTTTCTCTCACACACAGTTCCCAACTAAGTAGGCACAGCTGATTCTCACTCACTGCTCACAGGATCGTTGGAGCCTTTGCTGAAGGGATTTTAAATGATTTGAAAAGTGCTCAGATTGGCTGCAGTTTTCTCTCACACACAGTTCCCAACTAAGTAGGCACAGCTGATTCTCACTCACTGCTCACAGGATCGTTGGAGCCTTTGCTGAAGGGATTTTAAATGATTTGAAAAGTGCTCAGATTGGCTGCAGTTTTCTCTCACACACAGTTCCCAACTAAGTAGGCACAGCTGATTCTCACTCACTGCTCACAGGATCGTTGGAGCCTTTGCTGAAGGGATTTTAAATGATTTGAAAAGTGCTCAGATTGGCTGCAGTTTTCTCTCACACACAGTTCCCAACTAAGTAGGCACAGCTGATTCTCACTCACTGCTCACAGGATCGTTGGAGCCTTTGCTGAAGGGATTCTAAATGATTTGAAAAGTGCTCAGATTGGCTGCAGTTTTCTCTCACACACAGTTCCCAACTAAGTAGGCACAGCTGATTCTCACTCACTGCTCACAGGATCGTTGGAGCCTTTGCTGAAGGGATTTTAAATGATTTGAAAAGTGCTCAGATTGGCTGCAGTTTTCTCTCACACACAGTTCCCAACTAAGTAGGCACAGCTGATTCTCACTCACTGCTCACAGGATCGTTGGAGCCTTTGCTGAAGGGATTCTAAATGATTTGAAAAGTGCTCAGATTGGCTGCAGTTTTCTCTCACACACAGTTCCCAACTAAGTAGGCACAGCTGATTCTCACTCACTGCTCACAGGATCGTTGGAGCCTTTGCTGAAGGGATTCTAAATGATTTGAAAAGTGCTCAGATTGGCTGCAGTTTTCTCTCACACACAGTTCCCAACTAAGTAGGCACAGCTGATTCTCACTCACTGCTCACAGGATCGTTGGAGCCTTTGCTGAAGGGATTCTAAATGATTTGAAAAGTGCTCAGATTGGCTGCAGTTTTCTCTCACACACAGTTCCCAACTAAGTAGGCACAGCTGATTCTCACTCACTGCTCACAGGATCGTTGGAGCCTTTGCTGAAGGGATTCTAAATGATTTGAAAAGTGTTAACTGTCTAAACGCTAAGGCTCCACAGTCTTGTGGTCCTACCACCGTAGCAAATGAGGGACTTGCTTATTCGGTAGCCTTCTGCTTTGCCAGTAAAGCCTCCATTAACTCGACAAGGGGTTTCTGCTGGGCATGCATTGCCGCGGCCATCTGTTCTTGCGTGCGATGAGCCAGCTCCATCTGCTTTTCAAACTGGTTAGACATCCAGCGCAACACTTCTTGCGGATCCATCCTTAGGACTGTCATTCCTGCAGAGACAAACAAAAAGAAAAGCCCACCAAGAGCGGCACACCACGGCTTTCTTTTAAATCCTTTTCTAAATAAACTGCAGAACAGTAGCTCTCTTTCTCACTTTTGAATCCTCCACACCCGTGCCCAGTTACCCATTACCTTGGCACCGTGTAGATTCAGGCCTTGAGAAAGGAGTCTATCCCTTGAGTCCTGGTCCTCCTGGCCAATTTGCCAGTGAATCTCCGATAGCTCTCCACCAACAGCTTAGCAAATTTTCTTTTCCCCTTGTACAAACTTCTGGTGTTTCCGGATGTCCTTTTTTTTTTTCAGTTGGGATGTCCTTTGTATTCCAAGTGGAAAATCCTCACAACTACGCCACTTGTCACCTGGGGGCCAACCCAGTGCCTAGGGCACGGAGGGTTGGTCTGCCTGGGGATTCTAATTCAGGGAGTATGGCATGGCATTTGCTCCTGCAATGCCTTATGGGAATAGCAGTGCCTTTCACCCTCTGAGAGAAGAAGAAATTGTAGTCGAGTGGTTTCAGGCAAATGACAAGGATTTATTTCCCTTTCCAAGAAGATTAAGTCCATGTGGAAAACTTAGGACCATTGCCATATAATTGGCGTGAGGAATACATTCAGGAAATAAGGTAACCAGCCTTTTTAGCTTCAGGCTTTAAAACGTGCAGTGCTCAGTACAAACAAAAGCAAACAACAACTTCTCATAACAAAAGAAAATGTTCCCTTTTCTTCTGCTGCTTTCTCAGCCTTCTTAATATATTTTTCAGCAGAGAGATTCAATATGGTCAGCAAGAGACAAAGTGCAATCCATCCGATTATCTGCTACGTCATTGATATCAGAGTCTATCTGCATCTCTTCTAAGTCAGCGTCAGCTGGGTGTGTCTGCAAGCCGCTATACTGTGTTTTAAAACAAACTTCTTCTCTGCCTTCACGTGGCTTCCCTTTGTAGAACTCTAATGAGCAGGGCTGTAAAGTACCATATATACTGGAGTTGCTGCTTGGGGAGCCTAATACTTCCGGGCAACTACAAGGAAATATTTTAAAACTAGGTTCAAATCTGGACAAGTTGTGAAGCCTACCTTTTTGCTTTAAAGAGGAAGGAATTCTCTGTTCTGCTGGGTCAGAAAGGGTTCCAAACACCGGTTGTGTTTTCTTGCCTTTTAGCTTATCAGCTTCTGCCTCAGACATATAAACATTCTCATGCCAGTATGTCTCTCTCCCTGGAGCTTCTGAGTTTCTCCAAGCCAGCCTCTCAGGAGGTTTCTCCTTCCTCCTGCCTTTACTGGACAGCACCGACCCTGTGCTGCTCACACCTGGCTTTTGGGCTTTGGCTTTCTGGGTCCTTACTCCTCCTTGACTCCTTTTGGTCAGCGTGCTCCCTTGCTTGATCCCCTGCAGGATCCCTTGCCTTTGTCTTTGCTCTTGTCCTGGCGTCTCTCCCTCAGAGATTCCTTGGAACTCCTGTTCCTTCTCTTCCTCCTTCCTCCTCATTCCCCTTCTGCTGGTCAAATCTAATGACCACTTTTTATAATCCTGCTTCTCAGGGCTTAGCTCTGCCCTTCCCCCAACCAGGTGTTTCTCATTAACTCCTGAGCTTGGGGATACGTTACAGCATGGGCGTGCCTGTTCAGCTCGTGACTCTTTTTGTTTACCTTTTCCTTGAAAACATTGAGCCATGTCCTCTGACTGCCTGTCAGTTTCTGAAACGAAACCCTCTTCTCTCCTTATCTCCATAGGCTCAGAAGGGTCTTCTACATGACAACCCCTATTGCACGCTCCATGACTGCCCAAGTGCGCTAATGGGCACCATTGTAGCACTCTTCCTGCTGTCTCATGGGTTGGATCACTGGGCTCAGCAGCGAAGTCCTTAGCAGATAACCACAGTCATCTGTGGGGGCAATGTGAGATGTACACATGAGCATAGGACATTCTTGGGGCAGAGCCTATGGGCAGCTATGATCGGCATGCATGTTCTACTAGTCGGAATCACCGTGGCAGTGGGATGGCACCAAATATGGCTTGTGCAGCTGGCAGCCATTTGGGGAGGGGCAATGGGTGATGGTGACATGAGCTGGCCTTTTGGGAGGGGTGGGAAAGGGCAAGGCACATGGATGCAGTTGTGGGGTCTGCGGGCTGGGTCAGGGGTTGACATGACTGTGCCCTACATGTCTGCTGCTTCCACATTCCACATGTTGGTGCATGTTGCATGGATTCAGCTACATGGAATCACGTAATGTGCACTGCGGCCCACAGTGCACATGGCTCTGTGGGGGCGGCAGACCATGTACATGTAGTGGTTCACATCTGTTACATTACATCTGTCACATATATATCACCACCTGTCTGCAATACGCATAGCATCATACTACTGCATTCATATGTTTGGGCACTGTCCTGGGGCTCGCACATATGCCTACAAACCTAGCAGCCATGGAACTCTGAGATGACCCCCAGCTGCTGCCTGCCCCAGGCAGGACTGGATGAGGACAAAGGCATCATGGCAGGATGCTGGGTAGCGGGCACACACATCTGTGAAGGTCATATTGGCATCCATGATGACCTGCATGTTTATGAACATATACCCATGCCTGTTCCAGTATACCCTCTGATCCAGCAGTGATGCCCACAGTGCAAAGTGGGTGCATTCTATGCTTCCTAGCATTCATGGGAACCCAGAAACATTGCAGAAGGCCTGCATGATCTCCTGCCACATCTGCTCTGTCCAAGGGAAGGCTATGAGGTGGCGCATCCTCCGCAGCAGGGATCTGGTGAAGGTGTTTATGCAGTAGCTGTTGGTTGAGTATGTGATCCCAACAGTTGCTCCGATTACATGCTAGAAGCTGCCAGTTGCAAGGATGCCCAGGGCAGTGGTCATCATCACGGCCACTAGCAGGGCCTAGCATCTGGAGGTGGAGGGCTCTAGGTCCATGCTGAGAATCCTGCACAGCTCGGTTATTGTTGCCCTTCCAGTTAATACCTCTGGTAGACCTCCTCCTCCATCAATTGCAGATAGCTCATCCTGGGCCTGTGTACACATGGGGCACAGTACCTGTGTCTCGGGTGCTGGGCTGCAGCACTGCCTGCCGTATCCTCCACTGTGCCTGGGCATGGCGGGTGCATCTCCATCTCTGGATCACCATGTGTATGGCCCACATGTCTTTTCTGCCGGTCTGGCATCACTTTCCAAGTGCACAGTTAATGTACATGCCTGCAAGCACTCCCTCGCTCTACTTTACACTGTTCCGCTTTTCCATGGGTTCACCGGACCCCTTCTGAGGCTTAAGCGGCTTGTGACATCCAATGTCGGTGCACACGGGTTTCAGAGAACCACGTTCCCATTACTCCCCAGGGCCTCGGCGCATGGTGCTGTGAAGGTAGCTGCAAATCCATGATTCGAGCTGCCTTGTTGACAATGTGGTTTACATGGATATGGCAGTTTTACACGGGTAAGGTTCTCTTTTACATGCGTAACTTGCGCCTAGCACTTTGAAAATCGGGCCCCTAATTTATATTTTGCATATATTTTATAAAGTATGTACATGCCTTACTTTACAAAATAGGTCATGTAAATGGCTAGATAAGCATGCCAAATCTGGATGTGACCACCAAGGCAGGCCCAACCACCAAACATCATAGAGAATATGACCAGCAAGGCAGGCCCGACTCAAAACATCATAGAGAATTTCTATTTATGAGGCAGAGAGTTAGCTCCATTGGAGTTTCTTTCTTGCTTTTTTTTCCCTGTAACAGAGTTGCCAAGTTACCCAGATCCCCATCGTTTCTTTCTCCTGGATCCCGATATTACAGGTCAAATGCTTGCTTTTGTTCTGTTTTTCTGTTCATAGTTTTTTTAAATATTTAACCTTGAAATTGTAAATAAAAAGGAAAGCAAAAACAAAAAGGTCCAGAGAAGGGTAACAAAATGATCACTGGATGGAATGTCTTCCATCTGAAGAACAGATAAGCAAGTCAGAGCTCTGCAGCCTGAAGATGAGACAACTAAGAAGGGATACGATAAAGGTTTAGGATGATGTTGTCAAAGATTGTAACTGGAATTGAAAACCTCATATTAGGCTTCATAAAGCCCAAGTTAAAGAACACCTCTGGCCAATCGAGAATTGTTTGCATGTTTTATGGAATAATCCTCAGGCTGTAAATGTAGTACTGTTTGCTTGTATTATTGTCTTATTTTAATATTTTAAGAGTCTTTAAAAATTGTAAACTGCTTAGAACAAACATTTTGTTGGTAGGGGAGTCTAAAAATTGTTGATAAAAATAAGCCAGAGAACATTTGCTTTATCTGAATTTAAGAATAACTTGTTTTCTCTCATCTAAAAATCTATTAAATCCAAACACAGGTGCCCTTTTACTAAAGTGTGCTGAGCACTTAAGATGTGTTTTTGCACACAGTAACTGTGCACAAGGGCCCACGTAACTGTTAGTTCAGGGCCATGACAGTTTTATGCTGATTCACATGCTGCCAGTTGTGCATTGGGGTGGTGAATGGTGGTTTAGCGGTGGAAAGTTGGCATGGAGAACACATTGCAGTTAGCAAGGGGAGGAGACATATCACACACTAACTGAAAATGTTGCAATTAGTGCAGATGCAAATAACGCAACCTCAGTAGATGGAGTTAAATGCACCCTCGGTATTTGTGTGCATCTGTGCATTAACTTCCAAGAACATGCTGGCCACGCCCCTAACAGCTACTACAGAGGCTTTGCATTTAACACGTTAGCTTTACTGCCAAACACGAGTTACGTGCAAAAACCAAATGTACTTTTGTAAAAGGGTCCTTAGATTGTAAGTCTTCCGTGGGCAGGAAAATAACTACTATGCCTGAATGTACAGTAACTACAGCTAAATCCCCAAATCTTCCCCTTCCATCTTGTTAACTTTCTGCAATCTTTTCATGATCATCACCAGTCATTCTAATAGACTTGAATATTACCTGCATAACAGAGAGTTGAAACCCTCTTTCTTTATTAAACCCTCTTTTGTGCTTGCCACATGTTAATGACCAAAACTAGTCTGTGGTCTCTGCAAATTCTCGGAGTTAACAAGTGGAGGTATTACCTAACATCTTCCCATACAGATAACACAGAGGTAAAACATTTACTGCACATTAAGGAGGTATTACAAAAGGGTTGCTTAGTTTAATGTGCATTGTCACATACATATTTTGCATCTATTTTATAAATTATGCGCATGTCTTACTTTATAAAATAGGTCATGAAAGTGGCACACCGCCAGCAGAGCCAGCTCCCCCGATTGGGGTAGAAGCGCCTGAGCGGGAAATCGTCCCGCTCAGAAGCTCCTGCCCAATCGGGGCAGTGGGAGAGCAACAAATGCAGGCATAACATCGGCGTGGCCGCGCCTAGCGGGCCCATGCCTGAGGGCCTCGCCAGAGGGCCCTTTGGTGTTGCCCTTAGGCAGGGCACAGGGGCAAGCACAGAAAAATGGAACAGGCACAACTACAAGGCCCACAGGAGCCACACAAAAAAACCACCAGAAACAACCAAAAACAACAAGAGCAGCGAAAAGTAAGTGAAGTAAGCAAAACTTTACACCAAAGACAGCCAGAAGACAACATGCATACAACTCTGATTCTCCCCATCAGCCTCCTCCTCACACAACTCCTTCCACTGCATGCACCCAACTACCACCTACACACAAACACGCCATGGCTTATACCAACAGCACAGATATACGCATGCCCACAATATAATCACGGGAACACACACAGGACACCCATGCACAAAAGGCAAACCAGGTGCAAAAACTACACCCACACAAACCCAAAGGAAGTGCACAGAACAACAAACACCCGAACAACAATCACAATAGAGCTCATAAATGCCAGATCCATACGAAACAAAATCAACACAATAGCAGACCACATAGATGATCAACAACCTGACATACTTTGCATCACAGAAACATGGCTCACCCCCACCGACCATGTACTACTCAATCAATGAGTGCCTGACACATACTCAGCATTCAACTGCCCACGCACTCACCGGAGAGGAGGAGGGGTCCTGATCATCGCAAAGAACAGCCTAAAGTTCAAATCACGAAGTGCCACAGGTACCCAACAATGCAACACCATCACTGTTGAGAACAAATGGATGGCCTCACCTACAGAGCCTTCCATGTGCCACCTGATGAACTAGCCTCCACACTCGAAGCAGGCTGCGCAATCAGCTCAAACCACAAACCCACGATACTGCTAGGAGACTTCAACCTCAAATCTACCCCCACCAAAGATGCAGAAGCTTTCCTCCTAGCGATGAGTTCCTTTCAATACACCCAAATAATTAACACCCCGACACACAGACACGGATCATCGCCAGACCACTGTTCCCTCTAAGCTGTGCGCGTGTGCGCGCGCACACACCTCGCCGAGCGAGCGCACATACTTTACAACAGAGCGCACAAAAATTACAGCTCTGATTCTGATAGAAAACAACACAGACGTCTTAAAATTTAAAAGTTATGATTGTAATTACTAGAAATTTCCCGCTTCATTTAGTAATCGTCTATTTTCATTTAATTTGATTAAAATCAATGTGGTATACATACTGTATTGTGATGTGTAGTCAAATTTTAAAGTATATAACTCTGAGTGTCGTTATGTGGCGCACAAAAATTTAACCTTCCTTCAAAAGCTGCACACAGCTGATATTTCATGCGCACACAGCCTACAGAAAATTAGAGGGAACATTGCGCCAGACCTAATATTCACACCCAACTATCTATTCGACAGAGGACTCATTTCAACCCCCACTGTCATACCCGTACCATGGTCAGACCACCACATAATTAAAATAAATATTATGCAACAAGGAGGAAAACAAAACGAAAAACCGGACAACCCACCCACACAAAGAAGATTCAAGAGCTTTGACAGGGACCAATTCCTACAGGACACTATACCACACCTGAACTCAGAAGCAGATGATCTAGAAGCTCAAATCAGAAACTGGAACACTATCATCAATGACGCTGCCAAAGCCACAGAACATAGACCCAAGAAAACTCGCTGCACCAAATTACATCACAAACCATGGTACTCAAAAGTCATACGGAACGAAAAGCGGGAACTAAGAAAGTTAGAACGGCGATGGAGACACACCAAGTCGTCCAATACCCAGGAACTATACCTAACAAAGCAAAAAAACTACAACGAACTCATCAACCAAACAAAGAGAGAATACCACACAAACATTATACTCAAATCCAACAACAAACCTAGAGAGCTCTTCAAAATTGTGAAAACCCTCACCAAAGAACAGAAGGCCGAAAGCGAAGTACAAATAGACCCACAAAAATTTGCAGACCACATCCAAGAAAAATTCCATTCATCTTTACAACCAAAATTAAACACAACCACCAAACCAACCACACCCCTGAAAACCTGGGGCACATTCAGCACCCCATCTAAAGAGCGGCTCTCACACATCACCACCACACTCAATACAAGCACGGCGCCAACGGACCCATGCCCAGTGACATGGATCAAAGCCACTAAGTCAAACTTCATTCACACTATACACAACATGGTGCACAGCTCTCTGACCCAAGGAACCATGCCGAACCAACTAAAGCTTGCCACTATAAGACCAATCCCGAAGAAATCCACACTCGATAAGAACAATCCAGCAGCATACAGACCAATCTCAAGCATACCTCTACTGGAAAAAATTATTGAGACGGCAGTACAGAATCAGCTATAAGACCACATTGACAACCACGCACCACTAGATATCAACCAACATGGTTTCCGCCCCAACCACGGAGTCGAAACACTCCTGTTATACCTATTCAATAACATACTCTGCCTCATAGACAACTGCAAGAACGGAATACTAATGATCTTCATTGACATTTCTTCAGCATTTGACATAGTGGATCACAGAACTCTACTAGAAAGACTATAGAACATTGGACTACAGGGTTCCACTCTGAAATGGTTCCACTCATACCTAACGGACAGACAGACATAGATCAAGGTTGGCTCCAACACATCCCGACCCATAAAGGTCCTGCAAGGAGTACCACAAGGATCCGCCTTATCAGCATTATTATTTAACCTCTACATTCAGCCAATATGCGACTTCATGAAAGAACACGAGATACAATACACAATTTACGCTGATGACATCATGATATACACACCAATCGCAATCGACAACCCAGACTACTCCAAAATAACAAACTGTCTCATACACATGACCAGCTGGTTTCAAGACAACAACCTGACCATAAACTACAGCAAGACCGAGGCACTAATCATCACCCGAAACACCAAATTTGTCCCTCCACTCAACATCAAGGTAAACAATACAACCATACCCATAAAACCGGAAGTAAAATACCTCGGAGTGACTCTGGACAAAGAACTGAACCTACAATCACACATAAGCAGAACCACCAAAAACGCATACCACAGGATGAGACTAATGCGACGCCTTAAACCTCTCCTCTCCCAGGAGCACTTCTGCACAGTCTGCCAGGCTCTAATAACCCCAATTCTAGACTTCTGCAACCCAATCTATCTCGGTTTCACAAAACAAACACTCAGACCGCTGCAACTGACACAAAACACAGCAGCATGCATAATATCTGGTACAGCAAGACAAGAACACATCACACCCATCCTGAAAGATCTACACTGGCTTCCAATCAGCTCACGCATCAAATATAAGACAGTCATAAACATATTCAAAATCAAACAAGTCATCAGCTCTCAGCTTACAACCAATCATACAATCTGACACAAGCACATGACCGAGGAGAAGGGGCACCTCCAACTGTGTTAACACACCAAAAGACCTCACCAAGGTCCGCACCAGCAATTTGGAACGCCCTCCCAGATGAACTACGATTAACAACAGACATCAAAGACTTTCGGAAGCAGCTTAAGACAACACTATTCATCAAATACTACGGGGACATCACATGATCTACTCGCCAGTCAAGACCGCAGACCAACCCCCCTTCCCCATGTTCATACGAATGTATAATAGCGCACGCTGTAAATAGCTCAACATGAATCTACTGTACACCATCACACACACACGCACTGTATCACTGTATGAACACACATAACCCATTCTTGTTGATTGTTTGCTGTGTAGACCGCCTTGATTGAAGGAGAAGGCGGTATAGAAATCCTTTTAAATAAATAAATAAATAGATAAAGATCAGCATGCCAAATCTTGATGTGACCACCCTGGCGGGCCCAACCACCAAACAAACCAGGCAATCACCTAGGGCGGCAGCTTCTGGGAGGAGAAAGAGCAGGGCACTCAAAACTAAATGATAGATTCTGACTGCCAGGGGTGGGGGGGGGAGGGTGGTGGGGGGCGCATAAGACTTAAGGTTTGCCTAGGGTGCCAACAGCTTATACCAACTCTGGGGCTGGCCCTGGTGACTACTTATACCGACCCTAGACTTTATGTAAATGCCTGCACCTAGATTTGTAGAAATTATGCTTATTCTAATATTTTTAAACTTATATGCATAAATGTAGGCTCTGCCCAAGCCCTCCCCATGTGCTCACCCATTCCCAAAATATTCGCCATTACTATGGCATATCTACTTTTAGAATAGCACCTTCCGGAACTGCACCAGTAAGTGCCCATCCCCTTGCATAAGTCATTTACATGCACATCTTTACACAGTTCATTATAAAATCACTTCCTAATTAACATGGATGCATTTAACACCTTCTGTTGAGGTGGCATTATCTGTTGTATTAATGCTTCACCCATGGTAGTTATTTTGGCCATGCCAAAAAAAAAACCATAACATGATCAGGTGATGAGTATTCCAAACCTCCCATGCTTCCTGGTCTGCATCAGCATTACCTCCCACCCTGATCCCTTCCCAAACAGCATCACCTCCCCGACCCAAACTCCCTTCTGATCAACATTACCTCTTACCCTAGTTCTCTTACCCATCATCATCACCTCCCCATAGCCCCAATTTTCTTCCTGATCAGCATCACCTTCCCATCCCTATCCCCTTCCCAATCAGCATCACCTCCCCAGCCCTATCTAATTCCAGTTCAGGATAATCTCTTCACCCCAATCCCCTCTCCAATCAGCATCATGCCTGCTTTCATCCACTAATCTCCACCGGCTTTCATCCACTAATCTCCTCCAGCACTTACATGTTGGGACAGTGGTGAGGCAGCAGTGAGCTCCAGAAACACCGGTCCTTTTCTGGCCCAGTTTCAAAATGATGGCTTTGCCCCCCTATTGGTCTTCTTACGATACTACAACTAGGGATCAAGGGGGGGGGTCCCCTTATTTAACGACCCTTAGGGGTATGTTTACTAAACTGCGGTAGCGGCTTCCGTGCAATATCGGAGCCGCGGTCCCATTGAATTCAATGGGGCTGCAGATCCGATATCGCACGGAAGTCGCAACCGCTATTTAGTAAACATACCTCTTAGAGATAGAACCAGGAAACTATTATTAGGGATCAGATCCTCCATTTTGATCCCAGGCAGTCAAAGGGGCAGGAACATCTGGGGATTGCTCCTGCTCCACCACTGTCCCACCAAGCAAAACCTCAGTAAGTTCCAAGGAGGGATCATGACGGTGGTAGGAGGGTCAGGGGGGAGATAGGGATGATGCTGATTAGGAAGGGGATCAGAGTGGGAAGGTGATGATGATCAGAAAGAGCACAGCAAAACTGTGAAAACATACCATAGTATCCATAAAATACCTGTCAGTAACTACCTGCAAAGCATCTCTTCGGACGCATTTGCTCTATGTCACCTCCCCTACTATCAATAATTAATTTTGTTTTAAGTTATTCATGTTAACCCTCCTGTTAAATGTATAATATCCTACTGTTATGTAATGTTATCTGTAAACCGCTCAGACTGTAAAATATATATATATATATATAAATAAAACCAGTTAAATAAATAAATAAATAGGGAGGTGATGCTAATCAGAAGAGGAATGGGTCCATGGGGAGGAGATGCTGATCAGGAAGGGGATCGTGGCCCTGGTAAGGTGATGTTAATTGGGAAAGGGATTGGGGCTAAGGGGAGGTGAAGCTGATTGTGAGGGGGATCATAGCCATGGGGAGGTCATTTATCAGGAAGAGGATCATGGCTTAGAGGAAGTGATGCTGATCAGGGGGATCGGGGCAATGGTGAGGTGAAGCTGATTGGGAAGGGAATCAGGGCAGTGGTGGGATTTGAACCAGATGGGGCCTGATTCGGTCCATCCCATCATCAGTCGGGACGTGCGGGTGGAGCAGTTTGTTTGGTCCGCTGCCATCTGCATCGGGAGAACAACTCCCCGGTGGGCCAGGGCCCCATCCTCACTACCCATCAGATTGATGACATTGAGGGCTGCTCCCGATGCCATGATCCCCCCCAGTGCCTTCAAACCATTGTCGGGCGGGGGGATACTTGCCACTCCAGAACTGACGTTGCAATGTCATGTTTGGCCTCGTGTGGTGAACATGGGCCACGGCAGGCACTGATTAGCATGAACCGGGCTGAATTGACTGAATCCTTCTAGTGGATCAGGACCATGGAGAGGTGATGCTGATTAGGAAGGGGATTGGGGCCATGGGAAAAAGATGATGGTCAGGAAGAGAATCATGGCTTAGGGGAGGTGATGTTGATCAAGAAAGGGATCAGGACCATGGGAAAGTGATGCTGCTGCAGATCAGGAAGGGGGGCAGAAGTATGCTCAAGCATCGGCAGATAAGGCGAATTCACTAACCACTCTAGCTGTGGAAGGATGTATCATGCCTTAAGGCTTAGTCTGCCCTTTGTGGCAAATGCAGGGCAGATAATGGTCACACCCCTAACACTTACCCCACAGGCTTTGCACTTACCACACGTACATGTATGTGATTTTTGCACCTAATTGGTAATTGCAAAAGCTTGCCACAGATTAGTAAATATCCTCCATGTGCCTCTTCTATAAACTGATATTTTTGGAAATTTTAACACACATGTAGTTTTCTTCCCTTACCAAATTGTACCTCTGGGCACATCTTCTTTTATTGCAGGAAAAATATGCATATTTTGAATGTACACACACGTGTTCGTCAGCTGAAAATCCAGTCTTGAGACTGAGCCATTCTAACTACATAATCCCCAACTTTCTATATGTAGTTCTCATATAAGCCTTTGAAACGTCCCCTAACTTATAGGGCAATTTTATAACTGCTCTCATGGTGTCTTGCCATTTTTATTTATATGAATAATCAAAATAATAATACAGAATGCTAACATTTTATACAGGAAAACCATCCTCTCTGGTGAAAACACATTTGTATGCATTTCCCAGTCAGAGCCTAATAACCATAAGGAATGTTCTGCAGATGGTGCTGCTGAATATCTCCCAGACCACCTCAGGACTATCCAGGGGTAACACAAGGGAAGAGCGGGGAATTGTCTGGATAGCGGCGATATTCAGTCTCCTATTCAGATAACTATCTGCATAAAGTTAGGACAGAAAAAAGTCTGACCTATCTATATCTAGAGAGGTACCTTGATAGCAGGCTTGATATCACCATTAGCCATATAGCAAGCGGTGCTGGTCACAACATTATCCAGGTAGTCATCCCTGGCAACTATCTGGATACTGGTGCTGAACATCCACATTTTATTTTGGCTGCCACAGCTGGCATTTAAAAATAACACAGACTGTGGCAGCTAAATATCCACCCATATAAGAATGGTGTAAACTGGAAACGGCCTTAATTGCCCAGTGGTGCGCATACTGCCTACTGGCAGACTGGGAGGTAGAGCTGGAGCATGTGGCTAGGCGATTAAATCATCTTGGGCTTGTGACTAGATCATCTGGGCCTTGTGTACCTCTGGGAATGAAAACGTTTTAAAAAGAGGTTTTCATACTAACTGGACAAGCCTGAATGTACAGTAACTTAGGGGTATGTTTGCTAAACCGGGCTAACGGTTAACCCGGGCTATCTGCAACTAGGTCCCATTGAATAATATGGGACCTAGTGGCAGACAGCTCGGATTAACCGTTAACCTGGTTTAGTACACATACCCCTTAGTCTCAAATCCTTTTTTCTGTTTTTAATTAAATGGGGTTTAACTGACCATATCCATAGCAGATCTGTATAAGATTTGTCAGCAATTGTTTTAGAACCCAAATGACTGTGTACATCCCTATTCATTAGGGATGTGTGGGGGGAGGGTGGATTTGGCTCTTATTCACAGTTTTTGGGTGTTATTTGTTTGTTTCAACATTAATTTTAATCATTAACTTATTCAAGTTAGGAACTTTTTCTTTAAACATGAATTGATTGTATGTGCATTATTTGATAGGGGTAATGCACATACAATTCATATTTTTGGAGCCCAAATGAACTGAATGCTTACTTCCAAATGCCTATCAAATATAATCTGCACTTCCCATTAAATTCAGAGATAAAGCTTCTTTTTCAATATCCCAAATGCCTGTAGCTCTGTAGAATGAAATAGAATAGTTCCCCACAAGGGAGCACGTTGAAGAATGTTTACTAAAGCACAGTTAATGCAGAATTGTGTGCAAATACAGCAGCTTTGCATTAGTTGCTAATGTGGTGTGCTCACTGTTGGAGACATGTGCAGCATTTCCTCAGCAGATAATGCACTATAATTGCAGAGAGGACAGTCTGGCAGCACTATAAGAACATAAGATATACCATACTGGCTCAGACCAAGATCCATCAAGCCCAGTATCCTCTTTCCAACAGTGGCCAATCCAGGTCACAAGTACCTAGCAGTTTCCACAGAAGAAACAGGTTCCACAATGCTTGTACTGGGGCAAGCAGTGAATTTCCCGGTCCCCTTTAATAATGGTTTATGAACCTTTCTTCCAGGAACTTGTTCTAAACTTGTTTTGAACCTAGCTATACTAACAGCTTTTACTGTATCCTCTGGTAATGATTTCCAGAGTTTAACTACGAGTTGAGTAAAAAATATTTTCTCTTATTATCTTAAATAGATTAATCTGTAGCTTTATTCATGTCCCCTAGTCGTTTTACATTTTGATGGCGTAAACTATCGACTTATATTTACCCGTTCCACTCCATTCATTAATTTATACATCTCTATCATATCTCCCCTCAGCCGTCTCTTTTCCAGGTTGAAGAGCCCTAACCTTTTTAGCCTCTCCTCATAGGGGTATCCTTCCATCCCCTTTACCGTTTTGGTGGCTCTTCTCGGTACCTTTTCAAATTCCACTATATCCTTTTTAAGATACGGCGACCAGAATTGCATACGATATTCGAGGTGTGGTCACACCATGGAATGATGCAGAAGCTTTATAATACCATTTGTTTTATTCTCCATTCCTTTCCTTATGATTCCTAACATTCTATTTGCCTTCTTGGCCACTGCTGCACACTGGGCGGAGGGTTTCAATGAGTTATGTAATGACACCTAAATCTTTTTCCTGTGTGGTCGTTACTAATGTGGAACCTTGTATCGTGTATCCATAGTTTGGGTTGTTCTTTATTAGGTGCAATTTTTCAAAATCCTCTTGGGTTTTAATAACTTTGAATAATTTTGTGTCATCTGCAAATTTGATTTCCTCACTCACCATTCCCATTTCCAGGTCATTTATGAATATGTTAAAAAGCAGCAGACTCAGCACAGATTCCTGGGGTACTCCACCATTCACCTTTCTCCATTGGGAAAATTGGCCATTTAACCCTACCCTCTGCTTTCTATCTTTTAACCAGTTCCTGATCCACAATAGTACACTGCCTCCTATCCCATGACTTTTTAATTTTGCCAAGAGTCTCTCATGAGGGACCTGGTCAAAGGCTTTCTGAAAATCCAGATACACTATATTAACTGGCTCCACTTTTCTCTACCAGTTTATTCACACCTTTAAAAATTATAACAGAGTAGTAAGACAAGACCTTCCTTGGCTAAATCCATGTTGGTTATTTATTTTATTTATTTATTTATAGACTCTTATATACCGCACTATTAAGCATCAGCGCGGTTCACAAAAAACAGTGAGATACACAATTCAACATTATCTCCCATTAAACCATGACCATCTACATGGTTAGTAATTTTGTTCTTTATAATGGTTTCTACCATTTTGCCTAGTATTGACGCCAGGTTTACTGGTCTATAGTTTCCTGGATCACCCCGGCAACCCTTTTTAAAAATTGACGTTATATTCACCAATCCTCAGGTATTGCAGATGATTTTATTGATAGTTCACAGATTACTAATAGTAGGTCTGCAATCTCATATTTCATTTTTTTCAACACCCTCGGATATATACCATCCGGTACAGGTGATTTGCTACTCTTTAGTTTATCAAATAATTCTAATATATCTTCCCGTTTATCAATATGTCTTTCAGTTCTTCCGATGCATCACCTTTAAATGTCATTTCAGTCATAGGTAACTTCTTCGGTAAAAAACAAAACAATTAATTCATTCAGTCTCTCCACTATGGTCTTGTCCCTTTTTAGTGTCCCTTTTACCTCTCTAACATCTAATGGTCCAAATGACACTCTCACAGGTTTTTTGCTATGAATGTACTTGAAAAAACTTTTATTATGCATTTTTGCTTCCACAGCAAGCTTTTTTGAAATTTTTCACTTTGCCTGCCTTATCAATGCCTTGTATCTAACTTGCCAGTGCTTATATTTTATTTTATTTATTTCCTTTTTATACTGTGCTCTTTAGAATCAGTGTGGTTTACATGTATACTAACAGGTACTTTTTTTTATTCCCTTGTCCCCAAAGGGCTCATAATCTAAGGGGCATGTTTACTAAACTCCAAAATTGTGCGGGGCCGCGGTAGTGTGCCTGTGCCATATAAGGAGTGGGCGGTTCAGGCAGAGAAAAGAAAAAACCGGGAGACAGCGACCGTACTTGTGCGCGTCACGCTAATGTGCGGGGTCCACATTAGCACGTGGGAAGGCTAAGTGGCGCGCTGCTGGACACAGAAAAGAACAGAGCCATAGTACAACGGTGAAGACACTGACCAATGGTGCAGGGGCCATGGGTTCAATACCCCATTGTGTGCAACAAAAGCTTTTGTCTGAGGCAATAACTGTAATGGGTTAAAGTGCTGTAGGAGGCATATTAATTTTGTGCGGCATAAGGCGGCGCACTGTTAATGTTGGGCGACATTAGGCGGTGCGCTGTTAGGTGTGGGCGTCATAAGGCGTAGCACTGTAAATAGTGGGCATTAGGCGGCGCGCTGTTAAGTTTGTGCGGTTTGGGCGGCAGAAGGTGGTGCGCTGCTATGCCATGAAGGCCTAAGGCAGTGCGGCAATGTCCAAACACAAGAATAGAGCCACAGCACAATGGTTAAGACACTGACCAATGGTGCAGGGATCAGGGGTTCAAACCCTTGCAGTGCCCAATGTAGACAGCTGGCAGAGGCATTTAAATGATGGGCGGTATAAGGTGGTGCGCTAATGTTTTAGGAGGCTTTTTAAGACTGGGCGGCATAAGGCGGCGCGCTGATGTGCAATCACAGGAACAGAGCCACAGCACAATGGTTAAGACACTGACCAATGGTGCAGGGATCAGGGGTTCAATCCCTCACAGTGCCCAGTGAACAAGGCTGGCTGAAGCATAACATATTATGGGGATGAGTGCTGTAGGAGGCATATTAGTTCTATTTTATTTATCAGTACTAGCAAACTCACTCTCAAAGCGTGTTAACATAAGGCGACCCATACGGCACATGTTAAAGTTCACTGTCCGCCAAGGCACCCTAGAATGTCCCATATAGGTCACCATTTATGTTGCATCACAGGATAATGTATAGTGCACCTTATATGGACGGCAACCATAAGGTGCCCTATAGGGCACCCTATAAAGCACCCTCAGCGGCACCTTATGGGTACAGTACGCTGCGGGTGTTTTTGCTGGCATCAACATATGTACATTAAATAAAAAAATTTTGGACAACCCTAGCAAATTAACCCACTGTAGGTTTGAACCCATGACCTCTGGCTTCTTAGGCAGTGAAGTAACCATTGGGCTACAGCTCTATAGCTGTCAGCAAGCCCCTGGCTGGCTGCAGAGAGCCTGCATGTCACCACACAGACAGTCTGCTGTGGTAGCCAGGATAGGGTTAGGCCACCTGTACCCATGATGCACTGCACATGCAAATCAGCTGTCCACAGATGAACACAAGATGGGGAATGCACCCCAATAGCTCCCCGGCGTGGTAAAGGGAAGTGGCCGTGTGCACCCACACAGCACCTCGGCCTGGTAGGGGCTACTGACCAGGTGTTTTACTGGCACAGAGTAGCTACACACCGTCACATTGTGCGGGTACTGTGCTCACCCTGAGGGTGTGAAGAGGCGCCCAGGATCAGGTCCATAACACCCTCCATGGATGAAAGAGGCCATGCCAGAGCTCCACAGCAGTATTAATCTATAAGATAGGTAGTTTCTGCAGAAACACCTTGGATATCACTTTCTGTCTTAGTCAGGGGAACCCCTTATGGACACCTAGGTGGCCTATGTACCACCACCCAAGGTTGAAAAAAACAGGGTCTCCTATCAACAGATCCACATTCTACCTCCCTGCAATGGTGGCAGTAGAGTGGACCATCAACTCCGGTCCTGCTGGGGAACAGACACCCTACAGGGCAGTCAAAGCAGCTCTATACACCTCCACAACACAATATCAGACAGACCTTAAGCCTGGATATGCTAAGCTGCACCCCACCACTATCTGATATTCTCCTGCAGCAAGGCGCTCCATCACAACACAGACCAGCTAAAAACAGTCTGCTAGCTAGTCCTGGTGGAAATGCATGCACCCAGAACTGGGATGGCAGTGAACACCAGCAGATAAGTCAGTGACTGGGCCCCAAAAGGAAACCCATATATATCACATGAGAGAAATACTATATAGCACTATGGGGGTGCCTAGACATGCTGTGGTCACTGCACAGTCAGGGTGAGAGTGATCCCCCAGCAGGACAGAAAGAGGCCACCCTGTCTGTGTAGGTGGTGGCCGGCCACAACAATGTCCCAGGCAGTGCCCTATGCCCTGTGCAGATGCATCCTGGCCAGCCCACCCTGTCTGAGCTATACCCATGGTACCTTGCTGCTCATTATGCACATTGGCAGGCCAATAATGGCAACAGTGCTGGCAGTGTGGGCTGTGGAAGGTGTTTGCAGCCAACACACACTGTATAGACCAGGGGTGGGCAATCTTGGTCCTGGAGGGCCGCAGACCAGTCAGATTGGCAGGATATCTGTAATGCATATATATCGCATGCTTATTCATTAGGGATATCCCGAAAACCTGACTGGTCTGCGGCCCTCCAGGACCGATATTGCCCACCCCTGGTATAGACAGACACACACTCCCACACGTATGCCAGCATTGTGCTACTATAGAGGAGTTTATCAGTCTTGCCCACCACACCAGTCCTGGGCACAGCACAGGCATGGATATGGTACGCAATACTGTTGGGGGTCACTCCCCAGGGTGGTGAGCACTGTCAGAGGCCAGACCTGAAGCACACACCGCAGACATCAGAAAGATTGTTATGATGGAGCTCAAAGAGCAAACTGTGCTTAACGTAGGAATGTCTATCTGCCAGTACTCATAGCAAACGTTTGAGAGCTGTGTACCGTATACCCAGGTGTAGGGTGGCATTGCTAAGGTATGCAGGTGCTAGTATTGGGAGATGTACGCAGGGCCCAATGTCATGCCTCTCCAGGAGGCATTGGCCAATGGGGCCTGTGGGTGTGGGTGTGTCTGCCCTTGTTGGCTGCTGCTTTACGGCAGAGGTTCCCAACTCCAGTCCTGGTGTGCCTAACACTGTTCGGGTTTTCCTGCTGTCCCTCATGAATATGCATGAGCTACATATACATGCCATGGGGGTGGTGCATAGATATGCAGCACAGGCATTTGTATTAGAGGCAGCATGGAACCTGAATGGTGTGTGGTCCTCCAGGACTGCATTTCGGAGACTCTGCTCTAGGTAATGCCCCTGTTCATGGTGTCTGTGCTCGGTGTGGTAAAAGATAGGCGTATTACCAATGCGTATGCCCTCAGCAATAAAGGTTTGTCCTTACTATCATGGTTTAGTTGTGGGAAAAATATGTGGACAGGATTGGCAGTAGCCCCAGCTGGGCTTACATAAGAACATAAGAACATAAGATATGCCATACTGGGTCAGACCAAGGTCCATCAAGCCCAGTATTCTGTTTCCAACAGTGGCCAATCTAGGTCATACGTACCTAGCAGTTTCCCCAAGGGACACAGGTGAACCTGTGATCTTTTGTTCTTGCACACACTGTCAGTGTGCACTGCACCACCGTGTTGCCACAGATTGGCTGAATTCCCTGGGAGGTCCATGACTGTACATCCGACAGGGCCTGTCTGTTGCAGTGGATGGTGCCATCCTGCACATGGCTAGGCCACTGTCTTCTGTGGCTAGCAGCCACTACCCCTCCACCACCTGTACCCTTCCGCTAACATGCTGGCATGTCCTTATCGTAGTAAAACCATATGACCTGATTGAGTTGTGGCACTCCAGGCCTGCATTTGGGGGACTCGGCTGTAGGTAATGCCCATTGTTATGGTGTGTGAGCGGTGTAGGGTAAAATATGGGTGTTTGCAACATGCTTATGTTCTCTGCAATAAAGGAGTGTCTTTACTATCTCTGTTTAGTGGTGGGTAAAATATGGGGACAGGGCTGGCAGGTGCCCCAGCTGAGATTTGAACCTGTGACTCTCTGGTCCTAGAGATACTGGCTATGTCTGCTGCACCACACTGTGGCCACAGAGACAGTGCAGTCCCTGGAGATAGGAAACCTGGCAAAAAGGAGTCGGAAGCCATGCTCTGCACATTTTTACTGTGGGCTCGTTCACCTTGTCTGGGGACAAAAGTGCAAATACACCACGAAAATGCCTGCAAAAAAGGGGGAAAAAAGATAGCCAAGCTGGGCAACAGTGTTATTAATGGGCAACCATACACAACACTCCAAGGACAGCTCCAATAGCAAGAAATGATTTTTGGAAGGGTCTCCACTCCGTGGACCCTTCCAAAATTCATTTCTAATGTTATGGAGCTTTCCAGGGAGTGTTTTTTGTTGTTGCCCATTAATATCACTGTTGCCCAGCTGAAGTACTATTTTTAATATTTTTGTTGTGGTCTTTTTCGCTTTTTATTTGCACTTTTGTTCTATGCACATGTATCACACTGCTCACGTTTTGTGGGTTTGCCTGGTTTTCCTGTACATTGCTGACGGAAATGGTTTCTCTTCCCTTTAAATGCCCTCTACCGCGAGTGTTTCACTTGCGGTAGTTTTTACTTGTATATTCGGCCCCGTAAATGTGCAAGGAGCCTCTCCCCTCCCCTTCCCCGCCCATTGCAGCCGTCTCTCCGCCCCTCGGGAGCCTTCCTCCGCCCTCCGTTAGCCTTTCCACACCTCTATCGGACATTTGCGGGCCCGTACTTGTGCGGAGCCCGTTAGTGTGCCGCGCACGTGTGCGGGGGTTCATCGCACTTGTGCAGGGCGCTTAAGAGCACTTACATGATGCTTTTAGTGCGCTATTGTGCGGCACGCAATTGTGTGGTTTTTAGTAAACATGCCCCTAAATGTACCTGAGGCAATGGAGGGTTAAGTGGCTTGCCCAAGGCCACAAGGAGTGGCCATGGGACTAGAGACCCCCAGTCCCTCCAGCCTGAGGTTGCTTGTCCCCATGTGGGAATTGAACCCCTGGCCCTCCAGCCTGAGGTAACCTGTCCCAACCATTGAGCCAACTCCTCCCTATATATTATATTGTTTCCAGTTTTAGTTATTTGACTCCTTTTTCCATTTCCTGAAAGAAGCTTTTTTTGGCTAAAACAGCCTTTCTGACCTCTCCTTTAAACCATGCTGGCAGTTTTTTGGACTTTCTTTCACTTTTCATAAAGCGTGGAATACAGTTGGTCTGGACTTCCAAGATAGTATTTTTAAACAACAGCTATGCTTGATGTAAAACTTTAACCTTTGTGGCTGCTCCTTTTAGTTTTTCTTAACTATTTTCCTCATTTTATCATAGTCTCCCTTTTGAACGTTAAAAGGTAGCACTGTGGATTTCCTTGCCATACTTTCTCCATTTATTAAATCAAACACAGTCATGCTATGATCACTATTGCCAAGTGTCCCCAACACCATTATCTCTTGCACCAGATCTTGCATTCCACTGAAGACTAGGTCCAAAATGGTTTCCCCTCTTGTTAGTTCATGAATCAGCTATTCCAAGAAGCAGTCATTTATTTCATCTATAAACTTTGTTTCCCTAGCATGACCTGCTGTGGCACTGAATTACTCCATTTGTTCATTCTGGTCAAGCAGTCGATAGTACACCCCAACTGAAGTTGCCTTCCCCTTTTTACATAAAATTTTGATCCATAGAGATTCTACAGTGTATTTTGTTTCCTGCAAAACTTTAATCCTGTGTAACTCAATGCCCTCTCTAACATAGAGTGCAACCCCTCCACCAATTTGATTGACTCTATCATTGCGATATAATTTGTACCCAGGTATTGCAGTGTCCCACTGGTTGAATTCCTTCCACCAGGTCTCTGATATACCAATCATATCTAACCTCACATTTTGTGCTATATATTCTAACTCTCCCATCTTATTTTTTAGACTTCTAGCACTATTGGCAGCATTAGGGGATTGGAACCGAGGTAGCACGGCTTACTGAACATGCACCTTTGGCTGACTTGATTTTTTAACTTCAGTAGTATGCTTCTGTTTCATTTCTTTCTTTTATTTGAGATTTCATGCAGATATTAATGATGTGCTCCTATATCATTTCATGTCATTTTTGATCTAAAACATAAGTAAAAAACCTGAACTTTCATCTCTTTCCATCTGCTATAATTAGTGTTGCAGTTTAGGCATTGTTTGGAGGTTTCAATCATCTCCTGGAATTGGCCTAATGAACAAAGGTAATGATTCATAATGGAATATCTTTTTTGTTTCTCAGGTCAATGAATGTCACTATCATAGGCTTTTAGGAGTAAGAGTTGTGGGGTTGATGGCATGGTCTAGCATTACCACAGGCTATGTACATAGGGAAGCCCATGCATATGGTGCATAGTGCCTCATTATGGTTAGTTCATTATCTACTAATCAAGTGACCATCGTGCAGTTGTGGAACTCAGTTAAGAGGGGGCAAGAGACTGTTCATGATGTGAGGCTTTGCACCTGAAAAGGAAGTTACTATGAATCGAAAGGACAAGAAGGGAGATCGGATTAGGTAGGTTACTCCATTGTATGTTTATCCAGGGGGTTATTTTATTTGCAATTTACGAGGGGTGTCCGATATTAAAGGTACAGGTGGCAATCATACCAGCTCCGCATGCGCAATAGTGCAGTCATATGCAGGACTACTTGTATTCATAGTAGGAGAGTCTGTAGTGTTGTTTTTTTTAAACACTCAAATTACGAGTAGTTTTCGGGAAGCAGAGTATTCGAAGTTTGAGGTGCGTGGAGTTATCAGATTTTTGCAAGCCGAAGGAGTTAAGCAGAGTGAAATTCATCTCAGATTAGAGGGCGTGTATGGCCTGAACGTTTTAAGCCTAAAAGAAGTCAGCATCTGGTGTAACAAGTTTAAAGATGGCTGAACAGAGTTAAATGATGTTCTGGAAAAGAGGCAGACCAAGGACCTCACACACGGATGACAACTGCGCAATTGTCGAACATCTGATTAGGGAAGACCGTCGCATTAAAGTTCCTGAAATTGCTGAAATGACTGGCATTCCTAAGACTTCTGTTCATGAAATCATATGCGATCTCAACTACCGCAAGATCAGGAGGAATTGCAAGACACCGTTATGGACTACTTCAAGCAACTTGCCACACAACTGTACCGTGAAGGGATGTTCAAACTAGTGTCATGCTGGGATAAATGTCTCAATGTTTACGGCAATTATGTGGAGAAGTAAACAAAAGTATTTTTATTTTATTTATTTATTTATACATTTCTTCTATACCACGTGGCCCTTCCAGAGATCAAGGGTGGTATAGAAGAAATGTAATACCAGTGCATTCATATAGGGAATGTACTGGTGTTACACCTGCTCCCTGACACAAATAGTGATTTAAAACATGTTTGTTTTGGCCAGTCTTAGTCCCCCAATGTTTATTTGCCTCTGCAAATTAAAGTTATTTAAAAGTGGCCTCTGTAGGTAATTAAGACTGACTGCATGTCTAGTGTTGCAAAATGTATTTTATTTATTTAACAATTTTTCTATATCGCCTTATCTTATAATCAAGGCGGTTTACATTGAAACTTCAATTGTTACAGAGAACTAGCATGTAAAGAACAATAACAACTTAATGAAAACGAAACAATAGTAACAATTTTAGGTAACAAAGTGAGGGGATGAACGGGTGGTGCTAAAAGCACAAATTATGTACATTGTGATATGTGATCAGTTGTTCATAATTTCTGGAAATGGTGCCAGTGGTTAACTGGGGTGTTGGGAGTGTTTGTTGAAGAGGAAAGTCTTGAGTTGTTTCCGGAAGTCCTTTAAGTCTGTGGTTGATCTTAGCTTTTCCGGCTCAGATACATGCATGAGTGCTGACATTTACATGTGTGTGTTGTGAAATGCTGGGTTTCCTCCACTGATTTTTCCCCACGTGAATTAACCGGGTAGCCAGACCCGGCGCTCACCCCTCTTGCATACAACCTTGCTTCCCCCCCCCCCGCCCTGCCCCTTACCCCACCTTTCCAACAGCTTCCTCTTTGCCCTTCCCAGAAATTACACCAATAGCCAAGCGTGGTGAGAACTGGTCGCAGCTTTATTTCCAATAACATCCAAACAATAACAAGAACAATGCTTCAACAATCTTCCCCCCCCCCCCCGCAGCGGAGCGCTGCATCACCAGCCATGCTACTAGCAAAGCGACCTCGCCTCCGCTGCAGCCATGGTCACACCACCAGCAACGTTCCGACCACCCCTATCCGACTTCGCCATATTACTAGCAAAAGTCTTCCAGGGGTAGTCCGGGTCGAGGGCACCCCGCCCCCGTCCCGAGTCGCCTAAGGCTCCGGACCCCGGAAACCTCCTGGATCCTGCCTTGACCCCCCCCAGCTGTGACACCCCAACACCAGCCCCGCATCGCAAAGGCTGGGCGGGTGGGTGGGCTGCCAAACTGCCTGTGCCCTGGCTAGCAACGCGCACACCAGAGCACATGGCAGCCTGCACCCTGATTGGCTCCGCTCGCTCCGCTTCCCGAGCGGAGCCAATCAATTCAAATCCTGCGCCGCGTGCACGGCTCACCGCGGCACCCAATCACCTCCCCCCGTGCACGGGCAGGGTCCCGCGCCGGGCAGAGCACCCGGTTACAAGCAGGCGCCGGGACCCTGCCCGCGCCTTTATTCGTCTGTAAAATGACTCCTCCCATTGCATGTGGATGTCAGTCTCTGAATGTTCCTGTACCTCTTTACTGGTATTTTAGAAACAGCTCCACCTTTTGCAGAGCTGTGCGTCCTGACCTCAGTTCCAATCCCCATGTGCTATTTAAAATATGCTTTTTTAAGTTATTAATTTATATGTTAAATAAAGCTGTAGCTTGATTCTGCCATCACCTCGTCTTGTGGTAATTTTGTTCCTTTGGGGAAGCCTGTGTAGAGCACGCAGATGTCATATTAGGATTTGTAAGGATAATCCAGTTGCATTTAAAATGAAAATGAAGTGAAGAGAGAAGAATATACTTTACTTCTGTGTTTATCTGAAAAGAAAATAAGTTTGCTCTTAAAGGAGAGTTTACGACCTACAGTCATCTTCCATTTAATTCTCAGTTAAATAAAAGAATAAATGACATTTACAGATTAGTTCTGTGCTTCTCAGTGAGGACTGTGTTTTTCAGGATGATCACAGTGAATACCCACCAGATGTATTTGAATACATATGGTCTAAGAAAAAGGCTAATTTGCATAGCCTGCTTACCCAGAAAAACAGACTTTTTTGTGACCCTTGCGGACTGAAGTTGAGAACCCATGGCTTAGTTAATTAGCAAAACAATCTGCTTTAGAAACATATTTCAATTACTTTTTTTTGATGTTCACTATTTTAGTTCTGTTTTATTAAACCATACTTGGAGTATAGTCAAAGACTCGTGATAATTCATTTAACACAATATTGCTTAGATAGTGCAGATTTGCTACCTGCGTATCTCTGATACACTTTTGTTAAGACATAGGATCCAGCCTCCAAAAACATGTTTTAAGCAGAAAAGACATGAGTGGAAAAAAAGGTGTCGACCCCTGTATGGGACATTTCATGTATTTCCCAACATCTTATATATCTCAGTTACCAAAAACTGGCTTTTGTCTCCAAGGAATGGGTATCATCTGTGTCAGTGCAGGCTAGTGCATATTATAACGTCTTGACATAGACAGGTGTATTAACATACTATACAATATTTCAGGTTAAATTCTGATGACAGCAGTCAGTTGTTTCAATAGATGCACTCTGGGAAGTGCCAAGATCGGCATTTACAGGGTTTATTTTGTCTCTTTATCATTTAATCCCTGTGGGGCTCTGTGATTTTTCATAGCTGGACTGAAGTTGTGTCAACAGGAGACCTACACCATAAGAAATGAAATGTTAAAGAAAGCTACAAGGAGCAGCTTTGAGGCAGGGTTTGAAGCTTTGTCATCACGCTTGAAGAATTTCTTGTTTAATGTACTGTAATGCAGTATTCAATGGGGACCCATTTAATTGAGTTTTACACAACTCAGTTGGGAGTAATGCTGCAAGGTAGGTGATGTCTAGGTTTTTAATCTTCCACTCCGGAGAGGCTTGTTGACGAAGTGGTTCTTTCTCTTTGCAAGAAAAAAAAGGAAGGCTGAGAAATGATACATCCGTGGATAAAACCAATTGGCAACCCCCAAAGGAACAACGGTGATAAGGCGAATCCAGCACTTATAAGAAATAAAAGAATCCAACTGTTCATTTAAATGAGAAACGTATGTGATCTGAAGAGGCAGGGAGGACGTGGCTCAAAGAGGGAGGAGTGGAGCCTGACAAATGCAATGGCTGATACTGGATAGCAGAGGCCCCACAAAACATCTGAGGGGTTTGTAAGAAAAATTGTAGAAGAGATAGTTAAGGATGTATGTGTGTGTGTATGTATATATATAATATATATATATATATATATAATTATATATATATATATATATATATATATATATATATATATATATATATATAACATAAGCAAAGCTGTTGGAGAAAACATTTCTTTATTAGATTTAGTGGACTGAATGACAGGCAGTAACAAGCTGCTGGAGGCTATTTCAGTAATAAATCCATGATCCCTCTCTATGGCACAGAACAGTCTCTTTGTAAGCGTAGGGACCCTTGCATACTTTCTGCCACTACAGCTCATTTTATGCCTATGGGCCATGTAGCAGATAGCACACACTGGGCCATGTTTACTAAAGTTCGTTACTAGGTAGCGTACACGTTCAGCACAGTCCAAGTTCACCGAGAAAAAACGTACTCCATGCCGAAAACACGGCCACACTAAAATTCCCATGCTACCCGAGCAGTATGGATTGGGGGCAGAGAATGGGCAGTTATTAGGTACAGCATCTACATCACAGATAGTGCGGGCATTATAGATAGATGCTCCCCACTGATGTGACACCCTCAAAGGATGGCATCAAGTGCACCTGCGCTGATTTCAGCAAAGGCAACAAGTGTGAGGGCAGTGCGACATTTACTAGTGTGGGTCAAGCACCACCCTCATGCTCGATTTTGAGGCCAAATCCTCTTAGTAAACATGCTCCACTAAGCATTAGATAAAAAGGGCCCCTTAGTGTGGTAAAGGAAAAAAAAACAATAGCTACCAACTTCTGTCAGGAAGGAAATTGTAAACTTCATCCTCTTTCTCTATAAGCTTCTGAACTTTAAGGTTTCTTCTTTTTTTTTTTTTTAATTTCAGCAAAGGGTAGTTTAACAACATAACCCAAGCTTTAAGCAGTGAAAGGTAGAAAGCTATATGAGTATGGCGCAGAATATTTTTATCTGTGTTTTCTTTAGAGACATTAGATGCTCCATGCTTGTTCCATGTCGTTTTTTTTCCCGTATTTTATAATTAATTTAGCTGTAGTTGCTGGGCATATAAGAGCAATAAATTCATAACCCCTAGCACACGGGCATATTTTAGGCACATCTACTTGCCGTGGAATGTCCTTTTCAGTCCTCTATCTACCAGAGCTCTTCGGAGCTGATTTGGTCCTCTTATAAGATAGCGTGACAAGTGTGAGGTGTATTTATAAACACAAGCAACCCTTTTTATTTCAAGCTGCGCTGATGCTGATACACAGAGCAGTTGTTATCACTGAATTTTTTTTTAAATTAATTTCCTTATATTGTAGGGTTGCAAGCTGGAAGAATCAGATGCATTGTAATGCTGTAATGCAAATTTCTCACATAACCTCTAATGCAAAATAACGCTATTCCATGGTCTGCAATTTGTCATCACCAGAGGTGGAACAGAAGTAGTTAAGATGTTACAGTGATTGCTTGACCCCTCAGTTGCTTTGCCAAAAGTAGAACTTTCCAAATGGCTCTGCAGTGTCTCATGACTTTTCAGTGTCTCAGTGCAACCAACAGGAAAGAAAAAAATATATATATATACAGTGTGGCCCAAAAAAAGTGAGAACATCTCGTAAATTAAAAGCTTCAATAGTTTGCTTATTTACCTTTTTTTAGCTATATAACGTCTTTATTTCGACAATTTCCGTCTTTTTTTTTTTAAATTGTCAATCGTTTACATCTGTCTTTTTGAATTTTTAAATAACTTATATGCTACGAGATGTTCTCACTTTTTTTGGGCCACTCTGTAGATATATTCCTTGTAAAGTTGTTTCATCCTTAAGTGCCATCAAGTCAATGCTTGCTCCTGGTGACCCAGCAGCCTCTGGGTTTTCTTGGCAGTATAACCGGGTGTAGATTGCCAGGCCTTTTCTTCCAAAGCAACAGAGGGTAAAGTGACTTTCCCAAGGTCAGAAGCAGTCCCAGTGAGCATTGAATCCTGATTTCTTAGATACAAGACTGTTGCTCTCACCACTAGGCTACCCCTCCACTCCATGGGGATTATTTTAGAAACCTTTTTGTGATTTAAATATGTATAAGTAGCCATAAACATGTGTAAATTGTGTCCACATGCAAATTATCATTTTAGAAAGGGCAAACGTTACACATGACTGACTGTGTCATGTCGAAAGTAGACAGAGCATGTCAGGGGTGTACCCTGGGCAGGACAAAAATCTATATGTGTATTCCCCATTTCAAACAGGGTATTCACATGTGAGCCCAAACTTGACCACATTCAGATTTACACCTGCTCCTTTTGGCCACCTCTTTACAGGGGGGGGGGGGGGGGATCAAGGGAAGTTTCCCCATTCATCCTCCAGTGTTTACTTCCCTTTTGGAATTGAAATGCACTGTTAGGAGCATCTACATGGCTCAGCATATGCTCAGTATATGCTGACATTTACATGTATTCGTGGTAAAATGCTGGTGCTTACATGCTCAAGTTGCGGGTTTCCCCCGTCGATATTTCCTAAGTGTGTATTTCTGAAATGGCTCCCATGACTGCACATAGATGTGTACTTTAGAAATAGCTTCAAATTTAGCACAGCTGACCCTAAAATATCACCAGAACTAAGCACATCCTGACCTCAACATCTCAATTCGATCTCCACGACCTATCTAAAATGAGCTTTTAAGCATACAAATATGTACACTTTCTTACCACACACCTCTGAATTTCTTTTTTCATATTATTCTAGCAGAATGTCAAACTATTCTGTACTTATTTTAAATCAGAAAGCTACATGCAATAAATCAGAGGATTTTTTTTCACACAACATATAATTAAACTTTGGGATCCATTGGCGAAGAATATGGTAAAAACAACATAGCAGGACTGGAAAAGGATTGGAGAAGACCCAGCAGGAAAGGTCTGTAAGCAAATTTTAACAAGGTAGATTGGGATAATTCACATTTAATCCCTGGGGATAGGAAGCATAAAATCTAGCTACTTTTTGGGATTTTGCCAGGTACTTTTATCCTGGATTGGACAGTGTTGGAAACATTATACTGGGCTTGTTGGACCTTTGGTATAATCTAGTATGGCAAATTTTACTTTCTTTAATTCTTATTACGTCGTTGCTTCCATGTATATTATGGTGCATTACTGGCACCTGATATGACGTAGACCAAGGCTTGACAAATGCCAGACTCCAGTTCATCATGGCACCTAGAAATTGCATCCTGGCTCCTGGAATTTCATGCCCCTAAATGTGTGTGTGGTGGTGGGGAGGGGGGCTATAGCTGCTGAAAAATGAGATGTTTGAGACCCCTCCACTGCTATCAGCACTCTGCATGTTTAAGCTGTGCAGTGAAGGAAGTTCAAGCTGATCTCACTGTTTCAAGTCTTTCAAGACCATGAGGCCAGCCCAAACTTCCTCCACTGTGTGAGCCAAAAGCAGTGACAAATGTTTAAACACCATGTTTATCAGCAGCTTCAGCCAGGCACAGAAATGCATGTGTGACAGAGAAATTGGATGGCAAGGGGGGGGGGGGGGAGTTAAAAGAGAGAGAGAGAAAGAGAGAGAGAGACTAACTGAAGCCTGGGGAGTATGAGATAGAGAGACCAGGGGAAGGTTTGGTTTGTGTTATGAGAGAAGGAGACTGAGAGAAGTTTAGGGGTGCTTATGAGAGAGAGAGAGAGCGAGAGACTAACTGAAGCCTGGGGAGTATGAGATAGAGAGAGACCAGGGGAAGGTTTGGTTTGTGTTATGAGAGAAGAAGACTGAGAGAAGGTTAGGGGTGCTTATGAGAGAGAGAGAGAGAGGGAGAGAGAGAGAGAGAAATAAAGATTGAGGGGTCTGGGGAGATCATGAGAGAGAGAGAGACATTGGGGAAGACTGGGGAGGTTATATGAGAGAAAGTTGGGGAAGACTGTGGGGTTACAAGAGAGAGGGGGGGGGGGTTGCGATACATGTCATCAAGCCAAGGTAAAACTATAATGAGTCACTGGGGGTGGTGAGAGGGGAGGAGGAGGAGAGCCATTTGCCTTCTTTTGGCACAGTGTAGTGTGGCATCTTAAGGACCTGATTTATTAAGCTCTCTTTTTCGATAGGAAATGGGAAAGCAGTCTTAGGGGCATGTTTACTAAAAACTGCACAATTGCGCGCCGCACAATAGCGCACTAAAAGCAGCACTTAAGTGCTCTTAAGCGCCCCGCACACGTGCAATGAACCCCCGCGCAGGTGCGCGACACACTAACGGGCCCCGCACAAGTACGGGCCCGCAAATGTTCGATAGAGGAGTGGAAAGGCTAACGGAGGGCGGAGGAAGGCTCCCGAGGGGCGGAGAGACGGGGTTAATAGGCGGGGAAGGGGAGGGGAGAGGCTCCCCGCACATTATCGGGGCCGAATTTCAAAGCAAAAATACCCCGAGTGAAACACTCGCGGTAGAGGGCATTTAAAGGGAAGAGAAACCATTTCCGTCAGAAATGTACAGCAAAACCGGGGAAACCTACAAAACGTGAGCAGTGTGATACATGTGCACAGAACAAAAGTGCAAATAAAACCCAAAATGACCACCACGAAAATGTTTAAAAATTATAATTCAGCTGGGAAATAGTGCTAGCAATGGGCAAAAATAAAAAACACACCCAGGAAAGCTACAAAAAAAGAAATGAATTTTGGAAGGGTCTACGGAGCGGAGACCCTTCCAAAAATCATTTCCTTTCTGTGGAGCTTTCCTGGGTGTGTCTTTTTATGTGTGCCCATTAATATCACTGTTGGCCAGCTTGGTTATATTTTTCCCCCGTTTTCTGCGGTCATTTGCGGGTTTTATTTGCACTTTTGTCGCCAGACACGGTGAATGAGCCCACAGTAAAAATGTGCAGAGCAGGGCTCCCTACTCTTTTGGTCAGGTTTCCTATCTCCAGGGACTGCACTGTCTCTGTGGCCACAGTGTGGTGCAGCAGACAGAGCCAGTACCTATAGGACCAGAGAGTCACAGTTTCAAATCCCAGCTGTGGCACCTACCAGCCCAGTCCCCACACTTTACCCACCACCAAACAGAGATAGTAACAACACCCCTATATTGCAGAGTACAGAAGCATGGTGCAAACACCCATATTTTACCCTACACCGCTCACACACCATGACAATGCGCATTACCTACAGCCAAGTCCCCCAAATGCAGTCCGGGAGTACCACAACTCAATCAGGCCATATACTTTTACCAAGATAAGGACATGCCAGCATGTTGGCGTAAGGGGACAGGTGGTGGGGGGGGGGGGCGCAGTGGCTGCTAGCCACCGAGGACAGTGGCCTATCCATGTGCAGGCTGGCACTGTCCACTGCAACAGACAGGCCCTGTCGGATGTACAGTCATGGACTTCCCACAGAATTCAGTCAATCTGTGGCAACACAGTGGTGCAGTGCACACAGACAGTGTGTGCAACAACTAGAAGATCACAGGTTCAAAGCCCAGCTGGGGCTACTGCCAAGCCTGTCCACATATTTTTAACACAACTAAACCGTGATAGTACGGACAAACCAGGATTGCTGGGGACATACGCATTGCTATTACGCCTATCTTTTCGCACACCGATCACAGACACCATGAACAGGGGCATTACCTAGAGCAGAGTCTCCCAAATGCAGTCCTGGAGGACCACACACCATTCAGGCTCCTTGCTGCCACTAATACAAATGCCTGTGCTACATATCTATGCACCACCCCCATGGCATGTAGATGTAGCTCATGCATACTCATGAGGGACAGCAGGGAAACCCGAACAGTGGTAGGCACACCAGGACTGGAGTTGGGAAACTCTGCCGTAAAGCAACATCCAACAGAGGCGAACATACCCACACCCCCAGGCCCCATTGGCCAATGCCTCCTGGAGAGGCAGGACATTGGGCCCTGCATGCATCTCCCAATACTAGCACCTGCATACCTTAGCAATGCCACCCTACACCTGGGTATGCGGTGGACAGCTCTCAAACGTTTGCTATGTGTACTGGCAGGTAGACTGTCCTACTTAAAGCACATTTGGCTCTTTGATCTCCAACATAAAAATCTGTCTGATGTCTGCGGTGCGTGCTTCAGGTCTGGTCTCTGACAGTGTTTACCACCCTGGGGAGTGACCCCTAACAGTACTGTGTAGCATATCCATGCCTGTACTGTGCCCAGGACTGGTGTGGTGGGCAAGGCTGATAAACCCCTCTATAGTGGCACAATGCTGGCATACGTGTGGGAGTGTGTGTCTGTCTATACAGTGTGTGTTGGCTGCAAACACCTTCCACAGCCCACACTGCCAGCACTGTTGCCAGTATTGGCCTGACAATGTGCATAATGAGCAGCAAAGTACCATGGGTATAGCTCAGACAGGGTGTGCTGGCCAGGATGCATCTGTACAGGGCATAGGGCACTGGCAGGGACATTGTAGTGGCCGGACACCACCTACACAGACAGGGTGACCTCTGTATGTGCTGCTGGGTGTGCACTCCACCCTGACTGTGCAGTGACGCCAGCATGGCTAGGCACCCCCATAGTGCTATATAGTATTTCTCTCATGTGATATGTATGGGTTTCCTTGTGGGGCCCAGTCACTGACTTATCTGCTTGTGTGCGTTGCCATCCCAGTTCTGGGCGCATGCATTTCCACCAGGACTAGCTAGCAGACTGTTCTCAGCTGGTATGTGTCTTGATGGAGCGCCTTGCAGGGTGCAGCGGTTGAAGGCCTGCTGCAGGAGAATATCAGATAGTGGTGGGGTGCAGTTTAGCATATCCTGGCCTAATGTCTGTCTGATATTGTGTTATGGATGTGTATATGGCTGCTTTGGATGTCCTGTAGGGTGTCTGTTCACCAGCAGGACAGGGGTTGATGGTCCACTCTACTGCCATCATTGCAGGGTGGTAGAATGTGGATCTGTTGATAGGGGACCCTGTTTTTCACCTGCAGCCTAGGGGGCGGAATGGTGGTACATAGCCCACCTAGGGGTCCATAAGGGGTTCCACTGACTGACGCAGACAGAGTAATCCAGGGTGTTTCTGCAGGAACTACCTATCTCTAAGATTATTACTGCTTTGTAGCTCCGGCATGGTCTCTGTCAGCCATGGCAGGTGTTGTGGACCTGGTCCTGGGCGCATCACCACACCCTCTGGGTGAGCACTGTACCCGCACGATGTGACGGTGTGTAGCTACTCTGTGCCAGTAACACACCCGGTCAGTACCCCCCTACCAGGCCGAGGTGCTGTGTGGGTGCACATGGACACTTCTCCCTACCAGGTCGGGGAGCTGTTGGGGTGCATTCCCCATCTTGTGTTCATCTATGGTCAGCTGCTTTGCATGTGAAGTGCATCATGGGTATGGGTGGCCTAACCCTATCCTGGTTCCCACAGATGACTGTCTGTGTGGTGACGTGACAGCTCTCTGCAGCCAGCCAGGGGCTTGCTGGCAGCTGTAGCCCAATGGTTATGTCCCTGCCTGTGAAGCCAGAGGTCATGGGTTCAAACCCACAGTGGGGTTCTTTTAGGGGGTTGTCCAATGTTTTTTTTAACTGTCATGTACATATGTTGTTGCCAGCAAAAACACCCTCAGCGTACTGTACCCATAAGGTGCCTCTGAGGGTGCTTTATAGGGCACCCTATAGGGCACCTTATGGTTGCCGTCCATATAAGGTGCACTATTTATTTATTTATTTAACAGTATTTCTAAACCGCCTTATCTTAATAATCAAGGTGGTATCACAGCAAACAATCGGGTAAGGTGAGTGTGTTATACATGCAGTGAGGGTGAAATTTAGTTGGGTGGGTGTTGTATTGTGTGCTAGATTGGTATGAGCTATGTACAAAGTGGGCTATATACAGTGGTTCTAAATACATTTTCCATACATACATTGTTTAGGCGGGGTTATGTGCTGTTATACATTCTCTGGGGTTATGGGATGTGTCCATAGTGTTCTATGAACAGCATGGTTTTCAACTGTTTTCTAAAGTCCTTGAGGTCTGTGGTTGCCCTCAAATCGTCTGGTAGTTTGTTCCATATTGTTGGAGCAGCCATGGAGAGTGCTCTGTCCGTTGTATCTTTGCGTGTGTTTTTGTATTCACTTGGGGTGCTGACTTGGTTGTGTGTTTGTTTTCTTCTAGGACTATACATTACCCTGTACCGCAACATATATGGGGTCCTATAGGGGACATTCTAGGGTGCCTTGCCGGACAGTGAACGTTAACATCTGCCTTATGAGCTGCCTTATGTTAACACGCTTTGTGAGTGCGTTTGCTAGTAGTGTTAACAGAGATAAAAAAATTAACCTGCCCCCTACAGCACTCATCCCCATAATACATAATGCCTCTGTGAGCCTTCTTCATTGAGCACCTTGGGGGATTGAACCCATGGCCCCTGCACCATTGGTCAGTGTTGTAACCATTGTGCTATGGCTCTGTTCCTGTGCTTGCACATTGGCGCGCCGCCTTCTGCCACACAAAATTAGGCTCCCTCCTAAAACAATCCTCCCCATAATAGGTACTGCCTGAGCCAGCCTTGTTCATTGTGCCCAGTGGGGGCTTGAACCCATGGCCCCTGCACCATTGCGCGGTGTCTTCACCGTTGTACTACGGCTCTGTTTGTTTGTGTGCCCAGCAGCACGTCACTTAGCCTTCCCATGCGCTAATACGGACCCCGCACAGTTGCGCGACTTGCACAAGTACAGTCGCTTTCTCCCGTTTTTTTTTTCTTTTTTCTGCCTGAACCACCCACTCCTTATATGGCACAGGCACACTAACGGGGCCCCGCACAATTTCGGAGTTTAGTAAACTTGCCCCTTAGTAAATCAGGTCCTAAAAAATGAACGTCAATACACCTTTCGGAGGGGAATGTGCAATGTGACCTAGGTCTCAGTGGCTCACTCCTAGATTCCAAGAAAACCTGTCAAGGTCTAATGTAGACTTTTGAGGTGATGGTCCTAATACTCTAGATGGTAAGTTTATAAAGGACTTTTAACACTTAAATTCCTTTATGCATGTAAACATACGTACTAATATTTACACTTGTTCCTGAACAGACATAAATGTCTGTGGCTTCAATCTAACAGTGATTTCTGGAGGTTTAACTCTAGTATTTTATAAAGACACATAAGCACCTTGGGATCTTTATCAAAAATAATAAAATAGGGACCTTTTTGGCCTTTATACATAGGCACCTGCTATACATGTCCTTCCTATTGCTTATCATTTTTATAGTTCTACTGAAGGATATAAACATTTAGGGGCATCTGTAAACACTTTAGACCCATCTCGAACATTGTGATCTTCGTTCACGTTCAGCTTTTCTGCTCAGCATGTCAAAAGGCACAATAAATCTGCCTGATAGCAAGCAAGAATGGCTGCTATAGAAAATGCAGCTTTGGTCATGCAGTCATGCCTGCAATCTCCATCATTCTGAATATCTCTTTCGGAGGCTTCATCAAAACCAACTACTTCATACATGAGCAGTTGCCATTGTGTATGTGTTTGCAGCACGTGAACAAGTATTTTGGTCTATTTTAGTGGAAATGACTCTCCTGTGGTGATTGGAGCAAATGAGGCTTCTCTGAAAGGAATCGGTGCTGATTTTGTATTATTGCCCTTGAAAGAAATGTAGCTGTTGCAGCCTTCTTCCATTTACAATTGTGCTCTTACAGAAGAGCGTGGAATCGATGTTCCCCAATGTAAGCTGAGCTCATGCAGATGACAAAGACACCTTTTATGACAGGCTTTGTGAGCCGGTTTTATGGACTAGCTCATCTTGCCTCACATCCTGATGATGCAGAGAGAGAGAGAGAGAGAGAGTGCACTGGCAGACACACTGAATCTGTTTACTTTTCCCTGCCAGTCTTGCCAACCCAGCGACACTGGATAAATCTGTCAAATATGCTCAGACAGTAGGTTTACCATGAAACAATTTTATGAAAAATGCAACACTGCCCACATTTTGAGAGAACATTGTGAGCGAGCACACAGGGTAGCAAAGTGTACGGGTCCTGAAAATTAGCTAGTGTATTTCATCGGTGCCATTCTCATTGCCTATGGGCAACTGAAGAAAGGGGGAAGGTAAAAGAGCTTAGGAACTTTGGGAAATCGTATTTCCATGTGCTGTTCTGTTCCCCAAGGAAACCTATAGTTTATTCGCAGTTCCTTGCACTTTATAGAAATGCACGCATGCAGGGTAATTTTATAAATGGAGTTCTGAACAAAAAGACACCAATTTTATGCCTATTTCATGAAAGCAATATATCACAAATATACACCTTGAGTTCCCCATGCTATAAATAATTTTTATATGTTTTCTTCTATGTCTTATTTACTTCTGGTTAACAGCAAACAATTTTTATAGAGGAGGAGAAAGGCATGATCTGTGGGTCTCTCATGGCAATTTTTCAGCCAAACCACCCGTTCTCATCACCTGCCTCTCTCCCTCCACTTTTTCTGTTCTATTTGCACGTGCACCTGAAATTTAATTATAAGGCTACTTAGCTAGATGACAATGTAGCAATCTACTACTACCACTACTATTTAGCATTTGTATAGCGCTACAGGGTGTACGCAATGCTGTGCATCTACAAGGAAGAGACCTCCCTGCTCATCATAACGTAGATTGCTGCAGTGTTACCAAGTGCAGTTACAAAAGCAAAGTAGCTGATTCCCATAGATGCCACATAGCCTCACAATAAAATTTTGGATACCCATGCAAATATAACAAAATAGTGGAGGTAGAGAGACAGATGATGACAAAATACGGGTCTCTTGGCCGAAAAATTGCCATGAAAGACCCATAGATGATTCCTCTCTCCTCTTATATCATTTTTTTGTTGTTAATCAGAAGTAAGTAGGATATAGAATAAACTATAAAAGATTATTTATAACATAGGAAATTGGAGATGTATATTTATAATATATTGATTTATCAAGAAATTTCCTCACCCTAAGTGAGTGTTTATTATTTGAGTGGTATTTCATTAAGGCAACATAGATACTTACATGTCTTTAGAGAATTAGCACCTACAACTGACTCCTCATACACTGCTGTGGAGAGGGTAATTTAATGTAGATTTCTTTTCATATATAAAGCCTGTTTATATATGGAATAGGGCTTTTATAAAATCACATGGCCATATACATGCAAATAAGTGCATGAGCTGTAAAGATTGTATGTACTTATTTGCAAGGTGCACTTAATTGTGCACGAAGCTGTAGTTTGGATATCACAGGGTCAGAGTTTTGATATACATGTGTTTTTTAGGATTAGTGTGCTGTTGGGGCTGGTTCTGGATATGTATTTTATTAAGGCCCTGAAGTAGGTGCCTTTTTTGTTACATTGACATTGATGTTCTCTTACAATATGCCCACATATTATATTAAATAGACATGTGCATTACAACTCCACTCCAATGGTGCCCAAACTACATCCCCAGGAAATTCCACACACACTGCGTGTATTAGTATATGTACTAAATCTGTCAGCTGCCCAATTTTGTGAAAGCTCTTTTTTCAGGGTAAAACAGGCTTTATGCACAGAGAAACCTAGGAACCCCCCCTCCCCCATGCTCTTTATCGGGTTAAAGATGTAAGCATTGCACAAACTGAACGGCCTGGGATAATCTTAACATACCAACCCAGCCCAAGGTTATCTGCTGCCCTAGGAGAACCATTGACCATGCGACACCTTCCATACTCCATATGTCATCCCCCCCCCCCCCCAGTAATGCAGCATCCTGCCTTCCCCATTTTCTCTGCCTAGGTCTCCAGCATTTCTCCCCCCTCCTCCTTGCCACCACTGCTACCTCCCCCAACACCCTTCCTCCATAGAGGCCCAATAATCGGGCTTCGGGGGAGAATGGCAGCATGCCATTGAACAACCCTGGGATAGCGTTTAAAACTGCTCTTAGCAGGGGGCTTGTTAGTGTGGTGCATGTGTGTGTGTGTGTGTGTGTGCGCATTCAAGGGCTGCCACGTCAGGACTCCTCAGGGCTTGAGCGCTCACATGTGTATGCACACAAATGCTAAAAATCCCACCACTGAGAGCGTCATTGTTCAGTGCGGCACCACGAAGCCTATCGCTTTAGGTAGATGTCTAGTCTACCTAGTGGCAGGGCCAGCACTGCATGAAACTAAATACAAGAGAAATAAACCTTTCAATAACGATTCCCAGCATACTTCTAGCAATGAGATATGTAGTAGTCTCTACAACAAATGCATGTATGTATTTATTTATTTATTTAACTAGGCTTATATACCGCTTTTCTACCAAATGGATGTAAAAAAAAAAAAGCACTCAAACAAACCTCTTAAACTTCAGATATTATCATATATGGTCTGATTATAATGTATGGCCTTAGTCATCATTCCCAGTCCTAGAAGGCCAGTAAAGGACCAGGTTGTAAGGATATCCCTTATGAATATGTATGAGAGAGATTTGCATACAAAGGAAGTGGTAGGCATGAAAAATCTCTCATAGATATTCATTAAGGATATCCTGAAAACCTGACTTTGCTAGTGGCCCTAAAGGACTGGGAATAAAAACCAGGGATCTTTGCCAGTCTGATGATACTGTAATAAAGAAATGATAAACATGAATTTCTTGCCGGATCGCTCAGAGCAAAAGAACAGATTTTAGTTAGGACATCAGTGCTGCATTTGGGTGTTTTTTTTTCTTGCAATAAAGCCATCAGATCAATAAAAAATTGTGTAGCGGATTATTATTACACTGTGCTCCCCATAGCACTAATCGTAAATAATACGGCAGTTATTCTGGTTCTATTAATTATAATTAGAATGCAGATAATGCGGGCAGACTTTTATTACTAGAGCCAAATCAATTTTCCAGCGTTCTTCAATGCAAGGTCAGACAAAGTTGTTGAGGCTCTTAGACTTCCTCTAAAATGACCGGCATATGTAAGAGAGGGTTTGGCTCAGCTGTGCACAAAACATTGATTGGGATGTGCATTGAAATAATTGCAGTCCTGAACTCCTGCCTATAATGGCAGAATTTCATTTTATGAAGTAAGTCTAGCCATGATCCAGGCTTCTTTCTGGGTGTGAAGCTTCATAAATCTTTCTGCGAAGACCATGCCGTCTGTTTAGGTGTAAGGCAGGAATCAAATAAGCCAGTATGGATTGTCATTCCCCTTGTTCTGTGCCGTGTTGGACGCACTGTGCAGTGCATGATCTACTACCTATATTGCTGTTTTATAGCAGTAAGCAAAATAAATCATGGTCTCCCTCGATGTACTGTTCACCATGAAAGCTAGTATCAGGTATCAGTGTATACAGTGCAGATATGTTCACTGGGTACCTCCCAGCATGTCATAATGAGCCTTAATGAGTTATTTTGTTTAATAACTATTAATAATAGAAAGTAGGGGTGTGCATTTGTGAACATTTGGGTGCCTAAACATTTTGAAGTCCTGCAAATTGCTTGTGCTCATGTATAAGTTTGAAATAACACATGTACAGTCAATTTCCATGCACAAAGTCCTAGTTTGCATAAAATGCACACATTTAAAACAAATGAAAAAAAAAACACACAAAGGAACACACAAAAATCTGGAAAAATTTGGAGAATCTGCAAATCAACCAAACTAATAGAAAGTAGACATCTTGGCACATTGTGATGGAAATAAACTGCAGCAGCCCCTATTTTAGCATGTGCCGAAGTCTTTGTTCTCTGCGTGCATCAGCCAGTTGTTTGCTGATGTGATCTAAAAGCATGAGTAGGCAATTGCACTTCTTGAGGGCTGAAGTCAGGCATGGGGTTTTTTTGGATAACAAAGATATAAAAATGAAGTGGAAATTTGGACCAAGTGTATGTGAATAAGATTGCGATATTTGACGGGATTTCCTGCACATCAGAGCTGCTTCTGGCGCTCCTGCCTAATCCTGGCCTTCATAGGTTCACACTAGGGCATGCTGCAATGATATAAAGTGTGCACCTGCACCCAAAGGCTACATTAAAGTGAACATGGGAACTTTGAGGTAAATGATTCTGCTGGCTGCCAGGAATTTATTTACACATGGACCACTTACATATGTAAATTGCATCCACATGTTAAAAGCCATGTTAGAAAGGGTCCATTTTACATGTGGATGTCCATGTCTATGTTAGGGGTATTTTGAGAGCGTGGCACCGAAACGCACATGTGTATATCCGATTTCATATAGGGTAAGCACATGCAAAGTAAACTCGTCAATTTACACCTGCTCCCCGACATCATTAGGAAACAAAAGTGATCCTTTTGCCCTTCCTTTTCCAGGAGGGATTAAGGGGAATATCCCACTTCATCCTCACTGTTGACTTCCCTCTCTTAATTGTAATGAGGGAAAGAGAGGCCTCAGTAGTAAATTAGCAGCATCTGTACATCTAGATCTGCAAAATGGCTCAGATAGGCATGTGAGTGCCGACATCTAGAAACACGGCAAATACAAACCACGCAGCCTATTTAGTCTGCCCTTCCATGCCAGCTAGTGTCAGCCCCTTCTTTTCCTTTAGAGATCTTTTGTGTCTGTCCCATGCTTTCTTCAATTTAGATATAGTCCTTCTCTCTACTAACGTCACTGGGAGACTATTCCATGCATCTAACACTCTTTCCATAAAGAAATAGTTTTGCAAATTACTCCTAAGTCTATCCCCTTTCATCCTATGCCCCCTCATTGCAGACTTATACAGGAGCACTATCACCTTCTTTTTCCTTTTGGCCATTCCTCTCCCTAAAGCACCCAATCATCCTTCTCGCTTTTGCAGTCGCCTTTTCTGTTTAGCCACCTTAACATCATCAGAAACAATCACCCTTTGGTCCTGCCCTTCTTTCATGGACAGAAGTACTTCATCCCTATACTGTACCGCTCATTTGGATTTTTGTAGCCCAAATGCATTACCCTTTATTTTCTAGCATTAACTCTCAGCTGCCATGTTCTTGACCATTCTTCAAGCTTTTGCTAGATTCCTCTTCATGTTATCCATACCTTCTTGGATGTCTACTCTATTGCATATTTTGGTATTATCTGCAAAGAGGCAAACCTTACGTGACAGCCCTTCTGCAATATCATTTACAAAAATGTTAAAAATAATTGGACCAAGGGCAGATCCCTTCTTCTCAAAGTGAGCTCCATTTATGTCTACCCTTTGTTGCCTTCCACTCAACCAATTTCTACTACTACTACTGATCATTTGTATAGTATTACAAGGCATATGCAGCATTTCACAAGCACATGTAAAAGATGGTCCCCACTCATCAGAGCTTAAAATCTAATTAAGATAGATAACACAACAGCTGAGGACATGGATACATCTAGGGGTATGGTAAAGAAACACATAGTTGGAGAGCACGAGACTATGTGGTGAGTTTTCAGCCTGGTTATGAAAAGGGCCATAGATGAAGCCTGACATATAGACTCAAGTGGCTTGTTCCAGGAGCAGCAAGTTGAACCCAGTCACGTCCCTAATGTGCTCAATTATTTATAGGTCATCTCTTTGGAACAGTGTCAAAGGACTTATTCAAATCTAAGTACACCACATATAGGGCTCCCCCCCCAATCCAATTTTCTGGTCACCCAAAGTAATTAATTTGATTTGTCTGACAAGACCTGCCTTGGATCATGCAATCCACTGGACTTCAGAAATCTCACTATCCTCTGTTTTAACAGCACTTCCAACCTACCAGATGTAAAATTCCTGCACTTACATGTGTAAGTTTCAGGATTTCCAATGGGTTTCATATTTTTCCCATGTGTTTCTTTGTGAAATGACTCTTTCTGCTCACATAGATGCCCATCCCCATGCATTCCTGTGCTTCCTTCTTTGATATGAAATGTATGTCTATGGTGAGGTTTAGAGATATGTCAATTTTACATTGGACTTGCACATGCCCACTATGTTCTCTAAAATTGACATTGCTTTCCAGACATTTTACTTGGATGTTGCTGTAACCATATTTTTAGCAGCAGTTATATATATAACTGCTGCTTTGATAGTTAAGTGCTTAGAACTCATACCTGCCTTTTACCCATGAGCTCTTTAGACATGTGAAGTGGCATTTTAGAAGGGAGGTTTAGGAAAAATCTGAGACATTCAGAGAAGAACATCCAGAAACCAAGGGAGTGGCAGCTGTCTTCAGAAATTGCTCCATCTCCATCCCAGAGAATGAATGTCCCAGTAACTGGGTCTGGAGATGGGCCCTGCATCTATAGCAAGGCTGGGTTTCTGCATCGATGTAGGCTACTTTACAAATAAGGACTTCCCTGAAGTGCACACTCACAGAGCTGGTACTTGGATGCCCTGGCCTGGGTAGGTCAGAAAGTGGACATCTATGTTATGAGACTAGCACCTCCTGCCCTGCAATTTCAGATACTCAGACGTGTGGTGGCAGGTCAGTAATGTTTAGAGTATGTATTTACAAGTAGGTTTCAAGTAGAGTGGAGGAGTAGCCTAATAGTTACAGCACTGGCTTGGGAACCACAAGACCAGGGTTCAATTCCCACTAGCACTCCTTGTGGCCTTATCAGCATCCCTGTTTGTAACTTAAACTCGGTAAAGTACATCAATGTAAACTGGTTTGACTAAATAATAAAGCAGTATAAAAAAACCTGTTACATAAATAAATATGTCAGTGTCTGCCTTCTTGTATGCCCTTTGAGGAACTGGAAGAGATTTGTGTGGCTCCCCCTGCTGGTGTGGTTGGAATTTTGACTAGATAGGCCATGTGGTCTTTTTCTGTCATCATGTTTCTATGTTTCTATTGGCTAGGAAATATTAACTGCTGCACTATAAGCACATTTTGCTCTTCCCCCTAGAAGCATTGCAGGCATGAAACTAGCACTTTTTTGCACATTATTCATTGTAAGAAGAAGGTATAGGCATGGGCACCAGAAAAACCAGGGCCTGATGTCCTTGAGATGTACACTGCAGTGCAATTTCAGAACAACTCTCTTGCTCTGCCCAGGGGGATGCATCCAATATGCCCTCATGCTATGTGGACGTTCTTGCACCAGGGATGTCTATATACCCAGCTTTACAAAATAGGTCCTGGGGACATCTCCATGATTTGGATGTCTATGTATGTGCTCATTTTCAGACATCTAACTCTTGAATAGAGCTTCTAAAATACCCCCCCCCCCCCCCTTAGTGGTTGCATTTTGCCACTGAATGTACAACTTTTGCATTTACTCTCATTCCACTCCAAATTAATATCCTTTTCTATATCGGTGACATACCAAGGGTGGGGAGGTGGGTGTGGCCTGCTCCAGGTGCCAGCTGGGAGGGGGGTGCACCTCCACTGGGCCGACAGAGGCAGTGTGGCAAATTTACCATAAAGCTGGCTTGCCACGCTGCCTCCACTTCAGGCCCTGCCTCTCTTCTCTCCTGGCCAGTCTCGTGAATTGCGAGTCTTTGGCCCAGGACAGAAGAATGGCCATGCCTGAATCATAGGCAGTGTGGCAAGCCAAATGTATGGTAAGTTGGCCGCACTGCCTCCATGGGCCTGGAAGGGGGGCACTGGCCACGTGGGGGGGCACTCACCTGTGTGCTGAGGCACTGCGAATACAACTGTTCTTTACAGATACATTTTGCCATTCTACATACAGAACTGCCAAATGTATTCATACACTAGCTGCAAATTTAAAAAAAAAAGAAAGTTATTTGTGTGATTGGTGCTGCTTCTGACCACATAGGTGCTTCAGAATGTTCACCCACTGAAGTGCATATGCCTTCAGCAAATCAGTTGCCTATCTTCAGTTCCAGCCCTGTGTGATACGCTGTTCCTCTCAATACCCCTTTTGAACGTATCTCTGAATAATCACTGCTACATTTGTATAGTGCTACAAGGTGTATGCAGCACTGTACATATAGTTGTAAGACAGAATTCCTGCTCATCAGAGCTTACAGTCTAATCAAGACAAAACATAGGGGGTCATTTTGAGCAATGTCTAGCAGGGATGTATATCCAGTTTAGACGTACATTCCTGCTAAATGCCTGGCTCCGATGCTGGATCCAGAGCTCCCTGCACATACAGGGGGGGGGGGGAGGGTTGGAGGAGAAGCATGGGTGGGGTGCAGGCGGGACCCTGACTCTAGATGTACAGGGATGATTCCGGTTGCGGCCCTTTATATCTGTGGTTGCTGACTTAGACGGGGGATTTATTCCACCTCAGAGGTGGAATAAGTCCCCCCATTAACAGAGGACACTGTTGCGGGACCACCACCAGTGAGGTAGGCAGGCCAACAGGATCGCCACCACCCAATCCCAGCCCTGGCAGGCCCAATCGGGGGTCGGGCGGTGGGGAAAAGGAAAAGTGAAAAGCTTGCAGGCAATCGGGGCTCCTGAATGGTGTCCCAATGCCATAGCGATGGGACACCATGGCACCGGGATTCCATGCAGATGCTTCGGCTGGGTTGGACAGGGTGGGAGCTGGACATGCAGTGGCTTAGAATCAGGGCACGGTCTGCCCATCCAGGCCCTCTGCACCCAATTTTGATACCGTAGAATGTTTAGCCTCTGCAGGTGCAGAATAGGATGCAGATCCAACCCGTCCAGATTTTGATGTCCGGAATCGGGCCTGTAGTGAAACTGGGGACTAAAGTATGGTAAGATGCACAAAAATAGTGAACAAGAGAGTGAGGAGCATCAGGATCCAAAACAGGCTTCGAAGAATTGGGTTTTTAACCTGGATTTGAATAGGGCTAGAGAAGGGGCCCGACGTACAGATTCAGGTAGTTTGTTCGAGGTGGGAGGTAATTAGTGAGTGAACCCAGTATGAGACGTGGACAGCAGTTAAAGGACTTACTTTATTATTCTAAAAAGCCTATGGCCCGACACAGGCCGTGTTTCGTTGCCTTCTTCAGGGGCAGGCTTCATCAACTGTCTAACCTTCCAACGTACTGCAATTGCTGGAACGTCATTCAATTTCACTCGGAGTAAAAGATGTCGTGGCAGATGCTAAAACTTTTCGACGCTTTGCTCCGCACACACTAGACGCATCACACGCGCTTCTGCCAGTAGATGCACATTTGCAGGGGAGAGAAACCATTTCAGTGTCAGCAATGTATAGCACAGGCAGGGAAACCTAAAAAAAGTGATAAGTGTGATACATGTGCACAAAACAAAAGGGCACATAAACATTGAAAATGACCTCAACAAACTGGAAAAAAAGCATAACCAAGCTGGCCAATAGTGATATTAATGGGAAACATCAACCCCCCCCCCCCCCGAGAAAGCTCCAAAAAAAGATATTGATCGTGGAAGGGTCTATGCTCCGTCCCCATACAAGGTGAATGAGCCCACAGTGAAATAGCGCTGATCAGGGCTTTCCCTTCTTATTGGACAGGTGTCCTATGGCATGCACATGTCCCGCAACAGCAGGGTGGGCATGTTGGAATGGGCAACTGGACAGATGCCGGAAAAGGAGATACAGAGGGCAGCAGGCAGCACATGGTGTGGTGCAGCTGGGCCACAGTTTGGACTAGGGTGATACCTAGGTGGCCCATACGAATGCTGAAACAGCAGAGCAGCCAGACAGCAACTGCTGAAGGCCCAACATGGGCACAACTGTGTTTCCCACAGTGTCACAGGGGATAGTACCCAGCAGCTACCCTCAAGGGCACGTAACATTGGCAGGCGGTGCTGGTGGGAAGCGTGGACACCTATGCAGGCACCCCTACCCCAGAACCAGCACCATAGGCAGCCGCCTACCCGCACACTGGATGGCTTGAGACTGTGCACCACCAGCACCACCAGCAGAAGGGCATGTCTGCATGGTGGCAGAGGGGTACTGGTGGTGGAGGGGGCAGTGGCAGCTGCCCAGAGCAGACCATGGCCTAGCCCTGTTTAGGTGGGTGCCGTGTGCTGCAACAGATAGGCTCTGTCTGACAAACAGTCATGGTATCTCCATGGAATGCATAATCTCTGTGGCAACACAGTGGTGCAATGAACACAGCCAGTGTGTTCAGGAGCAGAAGATCACAGGTTCAAATCCCAGCTGTGATCCTGCCAACCCAGTCCCCATATTTTACCCACTACTAAAACGTGGTAATACAGACAGAACCTTTATTGCAGATAACAGAAACATGCCCAATAGGCCTACATTTTACCCTACAGAGCACAGACACCATAAACATGAGCATTACCTAGAGCAGAGTCTCCCAAATGCAGTCCTGGAGGCCAAACACCATTCAGGTTCCATGCTGCCTATAATAAGCACGGCTGTGCTGCATGTCTATGCACCGCCCCCATGGTATGCAGATGTATCTCATGCATATTCATTAGGGACAGCATGAAAACCCAAACAGTGTTTGGCCCACCAGGACTGGAGTTGGGAACCTCTGCCCTAGAGCAGCTGCCAACGGGGGCAGACACACCCTCACCCACAGGCTCCATTATCCAAAGCCTCCTGGAGAGGCAGGATGTTGGGCCCTGCGTGCATCTCCCAATACTAGCACTTGCATACCTTAGCAATGCCACCCTAAACCTGGGGAATACGGTACACACCTATCAAAAGGTTGCTATGATTACTGGCAGATAACAATTCCTAAGTTAAGCACAATTTGCTGATTGAGCTGCATCATAGCAACCTTTCTGATGTCTGTGGAGTGTGCTTCAGGTCTGGTGTCTGACAGTGTTTACCACCTTGGGGAGTGACCCCAACAGTATTACATACCATAGCCATGCCTGCACTGTGCCCAGGATTGGTGCGGTGGCCAGGGCTGCCAAGAGCCTCTATATTAGCACAATGCTGGCATAGGTGTGGGAGCGTGTGTTTGTCTATCCAGTGCCTCTATATCGTTCCATGGTGAGACCGTACCTTTAATATTGTGTGCAATTCTGGTCGCCGTATCTTAAAAAGGATATAGCGATTTTAGAAAAGGTTCAGAGAAGAGCCACCAAAATGGTAAAGGGGATGGAAGGATACTCCTATGAAGAAAGGCTAAAAAGGTTAGGGCTCTTTAACCTGGAAAAGAGATGGCTGAGGGGAGATATGATAGAAGTCTATAAATTAATGAACGGAGTGGAATGGGTAAACGTAGATCGATTGTTTATGTTATCAGAATATAGAAAGACTAGGGGACATGCAATGAAGCTGCAGGGTAAACTAGTTAAGACTAATAAAAGAAAATATTTTTTCACTCAACGTGTAATCAAACGCTGGAATTTGTTACCGGAGGATGTAGTAAAGGCTGTTAGTGTAGCTGGGTTTAAAAAAGGTTTGGACAAGTTCCTGGAGGAAAGGTCCATAAACCATTATTAAGAAGTGACCGAAGATATCAATACTTGACCCAGTACAAGCATTGTGGAACTTGTGTCTCTTGGGGAAACTGCTAGGTACATATGACCTAGATTGGCCACTGTTAGAAACAGAATACTGGGCTTGATGGACCTTGGTCTGACCCAGTATGGCATATCTTATGTTCTTATGTTAGATTTGGTTTTGAGATGGGGGATGACCAGGGTGTTCATAGTAGAGGTTTGCCTAGATCTGAGCTGCTTGGCAGTCTGAAGAAGCATGCATAGGTGTGTGGGGAGTCAGTGTGAATTGCTTTGTGGGTTAGGATGAGCATTTTGAATTTTATTCGGCTCTATGATGGGAGCCTGTGGAGCTGTTTCAGCATAGGGGTGATATGATACTGTTTTGTCGCTGCATATAGGGTCCTTGCTGTTGAGTGGAGAGCAATTTGCAATGGGAGGAGTGTAGATTGTGGAAGGCCTTGGTAGATCACATTGAAAAAATCCAGGTGAGGTATTATAGATGCTTGCAAGACAGTCTGGAAGTCTGTCGGTTCAAGGAGTGGTCATAGGCGTTGTAGTGTCTTCATTTTGAAATAGATTGTCTTGGTGACTTTAATGATGTGGGCTTTTAAAGTGAGGTGCTGATCAAGGGTGATCCCTAGGTACTGGATTTCAGTCTGGGTTTTCATTGTTGTGTTGTTCAATGTTATAGTGGAGGGTGGGACAAAGGTGGTATCTTTTGTTATGTAGAGGGCCTCCATTTTGTTATAATTGATTTGAAGTTTGTCTTTCATCCAGTTGGTTATGTCTGTGAAGAATTCTGAATGGGCGGATAGCATGGGTTGGTATATATTGATTGGTCCATAGATCATGATATCATCAGTGTAGACGTGGACATATAGGTTGTGGGATCTTATGATTTTGCAGAGTGGATGAAGGTAGAGGTTGAAAAGAAGAGCAGAGAGGGTGGATCCTTGGGGAACTCCTTGTGTCTGTTTATAGGGGTAGAGGTCCTTTGTCCAATTTTTATTTGCTGGCACCAATCTGTGAGGTAAGAAGTGAACCATTTTAGTACTGTGCCTTGGATTCCATAGGTGTGGAGACATTGCAGGAGGATATTGTAGTTTGCTGTGTCAAATGCCGACAAGATGTCTAGAAAGATTAATAGGAAGCCTTATTAATGTGCTATATTCCTTGGACTAGAGTGTTTACCAGGGTGGTCAATAGTGTTTCCACTCCGTGGTGTGGACAGAATCCATGTTGTTTAGGGTCTAGGAGGTTGTGCTTATCAATATGGTCATGAAGTTGATGTTGGATGGTTTTCTCCATGATCTTCACAGTAAAGGGTAGGCTGGTGATGGGTCTGTATGATATAAGGTCGGATGAGTCCAGGGTGGGTTTTTTCAGAGTTGGACATATGGATGATGTCTTCAAGCATATGGGCATAGTACCTTGTTGTAGTATTGCATTTGTGATTTTGGCGCGTGTTCCACTTAGTTCTTTCTTGACTGCCTTGATCTATGAAACGGGGCAGGAATCCAGTGTTTAGGGATGTGATTGTGTTTTCTGTCTGTCACTTTGTGATATCTATGAAGGATGTCCATGTGTCCATGAGAGTGAGATTGTCTTCAAGGTGGGGTGCATGAGGGGCTTCTGGCTGAGGGTGCAGTTGCTTGTAATGTTTTGCCAATTGTTGAGGGGTGAGCGTTATTTCAGTGTTTTCAGTAGTTTATGCTTTTGTTAGATGTTTTATAATGTTCAAGAGCTCTCTTGGCCGGTTGATTGCAGAGTTGAGTAGTTTAGTGTGGTGATCCCATCTTGCTTTGTCTATTGCGGCAAAGTAGTCATTTAGAAGTCACAGGTAGTGCAGCCTGTTTTCATTGCTTTTCGTTTTTTGCCTTTTTTGTTCATGTTTGCGGCATTGTCATTTTTTATTTTGAAGAGCAGGGGCATACCACTCAGTCTTCGTTTTTTTTGTGTGCTTGGGCATGGTGGAATTGGGAGCAATGGCAGCTTCCCTGGTTATAGTGTTCCAGTTTTCCATGGGGATATCGGGGTCCGTGGGTCTGTCATGAAGGTGTGCTAGGATGTCTCTAATGAAGTTGTCCTTATTGAAAGGTTTGAATCTCCGTATTGATGGGTGTGGGTTGCGAAGTTTGTTGAAGGGAGTATGTAGAAGGGAAAAGTAGATTAGTTTGTGATCTGACCTTGGTACTGTGTAGATTTGGATGGAGTGTGGGGGATCCATTTGCGTTGTATGGTTGTTGAAGAAAATTAGGCCTAGGGTGTTTCCTTTTGCATACATGGGGGGCGTTTACTAGCTGTGAGAGGTCCATTGCTGAGATGGCTTGGATGAAGATGAGGGCGTAGTTCTGTTGTAGTGAGGGGAGATTAAAGTCTCCTAGTACTAGAAGGTCCTTTTCAGTTTTTGATGCAGTTATCACTCTGACCAGGATAACTGATAGGTCGTTGGCATTGGTGGTTGGTGTCCTGTATACGAGGCAGATGATTGTCAGATTGCTGGTGATGGTGATGTAGTCAGCTTAACTTGTACTTTCCATTGCACTGTTTCAGAAGTTTAGGTTGTTTATGGCTATAATTATCACTCCACCTCATTGACGGTGTGTTCTTGGGCATTGGTGAATGGTGTATGCATCCAGTGTGAGCTTCTTCAATAGTACATTGTCCGTTTCTGTTATACATGTTTCAGTTATACATAGTACTGTATATCTGTTTTTGGTCATTATGAGGTCCCTTATGATCTGTATTTTGTTAAGAATTGAGTGTACATTGATAAGTGTGCAGAGCAGTGTGTGAGTGGAGGGGAGGGAATGAGAGTAGGGTTGTGGCAATTATGGTGGGGATGTTCTTTATGTGTATCAGGTGTCAAGGGTTTGTGTATGCGTTGTGTGTGTGATTTGATCGTAAGTATGCTAGGTTGTGTGTTGTGCCATGTTTGGGGCATGTAATCTCTGTGAGTTTTTTGTACAGAGGTGAATAGAATGATTGCTATGAGCAGGTAGAGTATTGGATATAGTGGCAGCATGTTTGGGTGTGAATTTGTTGGTTGCTATGTATATGTAGTGTGGTGTGATTATGGTGCTCCTGAGTGGAGGGTTGGGTCAGGAGTGGGGGGGGGGGGAACTACCTTCTGGGCGAGGCTGGTCCAAGTCCCGGTGTGTTGGTGAGGAATCCTTCTTCGCGTTCCCCTGTGGCCAACTGCCAATCGGGGCTTGCCACTGGTGTCGGTGGTGTTGGGTCTGCCTCGTGGTAGTTAGGTCCTTAGCTTTAGGCAAGGAGTAGTTGTTGCCTTGGAAGAGGTTTCTTTAGTGATTTTGATGTTTTGGAGTTGCCTTTAACGAGCTATGCGATGTTAGAGAGCATGACGTTTTTCTTCCTTTCCTTGCAGTCGGGAACTGGTCTTTGATCATTCTGGCTGGATGTATTTCGGCACCGGAGGTTAAACTGTTGAAGAGAGGAGGGTGGATTTGTAAGCAGTGTTGTTGCTTGCGAACACTTCCATGGCTTGTTGTTCCAAGTCCCTGCTTAAGGGCCAAGCCAAAGGGCCCTCTAGTGAGGCCCTCAGGCATGGGCTCACCAGGCATGGGCGTGCCTGCTGCTGCCGCCAATTTTAGAGTCCAGTGAGTTACTGATTGCTGCTGAGGCCCGATTGGCCTTGCTGGTGGGGGGCGGGAAGGGGCTTTCCTTACCCACACCCTGCTGTCAATGCCGATCAGAGCCCAGAGGAAGTATGCTTGCCGCTGCTGCTGCTAATTTTAAAGAGTCTGGTGAGCTGCTGGTTGTATGCTGCTGAGCCCCGAATGGTCTTGCCGATGGGAGGTGGGGAGGGGGTTGGCTTACCCGCTCTCTGCCGTTGATGCCAATCAGAGCAGCTGGGCTCTGATCGGCATCAACAGCAGGGAGCAGGTAGGGCAACCCCCTCCTCACCCTTCACCGGCAAGGCCAATCGGGCCTCAGCATCAACCAACTAGCAGCTCACCAGACTCTTTAAAATTAGTGGTGGGTGGGATATGGTACTCTATTAGCAATTACCAAATAAGTTAAAAAAAAGTGCAAGTCTTGCCAGAAAAAGGAATGACATTGTTCTGAAGAAATATGTTGAAATTGGTCATTTAGGGAGCTAGCTACTGAAGTGTTTATGACAATAATATACATTATTTGACCCTTTACATATGTTAAATGGCAATAATGTTCATTATTTTACTGTAATACATAATTAGTCACTACAGCATACTTTAAACACCAATGAGATGCAAAGCATGCAAACACATGCTAAATACTTCATTAGTATGCAATTAGTAGGTAAATACTAAAGCTTATGGTGCATCACTGCAAGCTGTGTTATTCTTGCAGAAACAAAGTGAACTCAAGGCTGTCATCATTTTTCCACTGGGAGCATTAGACCTCTATTACATGGTCTTTTGCTCCTGGCTATATTCTTAAAAGAGCCAGCATTTTTTTTGCTGCACTCCCCCTCCAAATGAAGAACCCCCAAACCTCAGAAGACTCCCAACTCCAACAATCATCCATAATAACCTGTCCTCTCCTCTGAGATTCTCCCAACCATACAAAGATTCCCCTACCTGTCCCATAGGACCACTGGACCTATCTCTAAATGTAACTGTGGTCCAGGGGTCTTTGGGTAGGGGTGATTCCAGTCTCTCCTTCCCATTGTGGTGCTGGGTTCAAGATGGTATGCATGATCTCTTAGCAGTACTTTCACAGTACTACCACTAGGGATCAATGTATGGAAGAAAGGCCTTGCAATCTACTTCCAGTTGCACCTTGCCACGAAAACCCAAGGAATAGTCACAATATGGACATCTGTCCACAGGGTCTCCAGGAGTCAACATTGACTTGACAACAGTAAAATTCTAATGCCACTTGCATTCTTCATTGAAATGCCCTTAGTGTCCTACAGGATGCTCTGTTATGATTTGGGGAAAGGATGGTAATCAAATATTAGGGGTAAACAGGCAGAAATGTCTGTTTCATTACATTTTGTTTCTTTTTCTATTCTGTTTTCTCGTTTTCCTTTATTTTGTGTTGTTTGGTGTCATTTTGTTATAGCATGCACTATTGTATAATAGCATACACTTGCTAGGTACGGTATGCTTTTGCTAGATAATGCTCATGAAATTAAATAATGTACGCTGTTACAAATGAAACAAAATGATACAAAACTTTGCATGCCCCACAGAATGTGCTTCCTGTAATCAAATAATAAAGAAATTTGAACACAATGATATTCATGTAAAGTCTGATATATCTTGTCTAGTTTTCCATTGCTTTCCTCCATGCAAGATTCTTTTTTTCTTCCATTGTTCCTCAGGCCTCATCACAGTTTCCTGCTTTATTCCAGGCATGGCCTCTCAGCTTTCCCACTAAGACACATCACTTCTCTTCTTTCCTCTACATCGGCTTTCTTTTCCAGTGTTTTCATCCACCCAGGTGCTCTTTTTATTTCATTTATCATGGCTCAAAGCTGTTTTTTTAAATCAGTCCGTTTTTTTCCTCGGGCAATCTTTCATTTTTTTTAATCCCTTTTAAACGCTTTTTCCAGTTCAGCCCTGTACAAAGAACTTCTTTTTTTCCCCAAGTCTTCAGGCTTGATATAAGAGTCTCAAAGTAGAATTGTTCAAAGCTGGATTTCTGTAGCAAGGTGCCTGCATCTTAGAATTATTGCTCAGATTCAACTATCCAGCCTGTGCAAGTAACTAGTTGAGAGCACAGTAGCTAACATTAACCACTATTTGGTAAAGTCCATCTAAGCACAGAGGTGCACTGAAGACTTAAGTAGGGTGAGTTCCAGTCTTAAAGAAGGGTATTACTGTATTTCTATTGCCTCAGCACTGTACCTGTCAATCAGCCACAATACAGAAAACTAAACCCATACACTGCTATAATTTCAGGATAAGTATGATATTATGGGGTGAGTACCTTTTTTTATATCTATCCCAAAATAAAGAAATAAAACAAACCATGACTATAGAGCAGAAAGTCAGCAGAGGAAACATTATAGATCAATATTCAAATTCTTCAGTTCAGTGGGGTTTTTTTTTAATGCTGGCTGCTGCATTTAAATCATCCACTTATATTCAGCACCGCTATCTGGATAGCAAATAGAAAGAGGCAACCACCTCTACAGATTGCAGCAGTATTAAGTCACTGTCTGCATAACTAAGGGGTATGTTTACTAAACTCCGTTGCTGTGCGGGTCCCCGTTAGTGTGCGTGTGCCATATAAGGAGTGGGCGGTTCAGGCAGAAAAAAGAAAAAAACCCGACCATACGTGTGTGCGTCGCGCTAATGTGTGGGGCCCACATTAGCGCGTGGGAAGGCTAAGTGGGGCGATGCTGTGTAACCAAACTACAGAGCCGTAGTACAACAGTGAAGACACTGACCTATGGTGCAGGGGCCATGGGTTCAAACCCCCATTGCGCTCAACAAAAAAGACCAGCTGAGGCATCAACTTTTATGGGCAAAAGTGGTGTAGGAGGCATATTGATTATGGGCGACAGAAGGCGGCGCACTCTTTTTTTATACGGCATGAGGCGGCGCACTGTTCATTGTGGGCGGCAGATGGCGGCGCGCTGTTAATTTTGTGCGCCACAAGACGGCGCGCCAATGGCTACAAGGCTGCGCGCTGCTGCACAAACACAGAACCAGAGCCACAGCACAATGGTGAAGACACTGAGCAATAGTGCAGAGACCAGGGGTTCAATCCCTCACAATGGCCAGTGAAAAAGGCTAGCTGAGGCAGTATGTTATATGTTGTGGAGTGCTGTAGGAGGCTTTTAAATTTTATTTTGTGATAACTACTAGCAAACGCACTCTCACAGCATATTAATATAAGGCGGCCCATAAGGCACATGTTACAGTGCACCGTCCACCAAGGCACCCTAGAATGTCCCCTATAGGGCAGCATGTATGTTGCGACACAGGATAATGTATAGTGCACCCTATATGGCTGGCAACCGTAACGTGCCCTATAGGGCGCCCCATAAAGCACCCTCAGAGGCACCTTATGGGTACAGTACACTGAGGGTGTTATTGCTGGCAGCAACATATGTACAGTAGATTAAAATAACTCTTTGGACACCCCTATCACAGAACCCCACTGTGGGCTTGAACCCATGACAACTGAATGCACAGGCAGTGACGTAACAATTGGGCTACAGCTCTATAGCTGTAAGCCACCCCTGGCTGGCTGCAGATAGCCTGTACGTCACCTCACTGACAGTCTGCTGTTGTGAACCACCCATACCCATGATGCACTGCACATGCAAATCAGCTGTCCACGATTGAACACAGGATGGGAAATGCACCCCTAAAGCTCCCCGGCCTGGTAGGGGGAAGTGTCCGTGTGCACCCACACAGCACCTCGGCCTGGTAGGGTGTCCTGAGTGGGTGGACAAATGGCAAAGAGTAGCTAAACACCATCACATTGTGCGGTTACTGTGCTCACCCTGAGGGTGAGATGTTGCACCCAGGACCAGGTCCACAACACCAGCCATGACAGAGCTCCAAAGCAGCAATAACCTGTGGAATAGGTAGGTGCTGCATAAACATTTTGGAGATCTCTGGCTCAGTTAGTGGGGGCTGTGTGCCTGCCCCCCCCCCCCCCCCCCGGTGGATAAAACAGGGCTTCCCCCTCAACAGATTTCCCCCCCCCTCCCTGGTGGATAAAACAGGGCTTCCCCCTCCCCGGTGGATAAAACAGGGCTTCCCCCTCAACAGATTTCCCCCCCCTGCACTGATGCCAGTACAGTGGACCACCAACCCCGGTCCTGCTAGGGAACAGACACTCTACAGGGCAGTCCAAGCAGCTCCACACACATCCATAACACAATATCAGACAGACATTAGGCCCAGATAGTCACAGATGCACCCCACCACTATCTGATATTCACCTGCAGCAAGCCATCAGCCACTGCACTCTGCAAGGCACTCCATCACAACACATACCAGCTGTGAACAGTTTGCTGGCTGGTCCTGATGGACATGCATGCACCCACAACTGGGGTGGCAGCACACACAGGCAGATAAGTCCATGAAGAGGCCCCCCACAGGACACCCATACATATCAAATGGGAGAATCACAATATAGCACTATGGGGGTGCCTAGCCATGCTGCCGTCACTGCACACTCAGGGTGAGAGTGATCTCCCAGCAGCACATACAGAGGTCATCCTGTCTGTGTAGGTGGTGGCCGGGCACTACCATGCCCCTGCCAGTGCCCTATGCCCTGTGCAGCTGCATCCTGGTCAGTCCACTCTGTCTGAGATATACCCATGGTCCCTTGCTACTCATTATGCACATTGGCAGGCCAATACTGGCAACAGTGTTGGCAGTGTGGGCTGTGGAAGGGGCTTGCAGCCAACACCCACTGTATAGACAGACACACAATTCCACACCTATGCCATCATGGTGCTACTATTGAGGAGGTAATTAGCCTTGCCCACCAAACCGGTGCTGAGCACGGCAAGGCATGGATATGCTACGCAGTACTGCCGGGGGTCACTCCCCAGGGTGGTAAACACCATCAGAGGCAAGGGCTGGAGCACGCACCGCAAACACCGAACAGATTGTTCGGATGGGGTCAACTAGCAGTATGTGCGTAACGTATGGATATCTATCTGCCAGTACTCCTAGCAAGCGTCTCAGAGCTGTGTACCGTATACCTCAGGTGTAGGGTGACATTGCTAAGGTATGCAGGTGCTAGTATTGGGAGATGCACGCAGGGTCTAATGTTCTGCCTCTCCAGAAGACATTGGCCAATGGGGCCTGTGGGTGTGTGTGTGTGGTGTGTCTGGCCCTGTTGGCTGCTGCTTTACGGCAGAGATTCCCAATTCCAGTCCAGGTTTCCATCACACTGTTCGGGTTTTCCTGCTGTTCCTCATGAATATGCATGAGCTACATCTACATGCCATGGGGGTGGTGCATAGATATACAGCACAGGCATTTGTATGAGTGGCAGCATGGAACCTGACTGGTGTGTGGCCCACCAGGACTGCATTTGGGAGATTGTGCTCTAGGTACTGCCCCTGTACATGGTGTCTGTGCTCAGTGGGGTAAAAGATAGACGTAGTACCATTGTATATGTCCTCGCCACGAAAGGTTTGTCCTTACTATCAATGTGTAGTTGTGGGAAAAATATGTGGGCAGGATTGGTGGTAATCCCAGCTGGGCTTTGAACCTGTGACCTTCTGTTCTTGCATGCACAGTCTGTGTGCACTGCACCACCGTGTAGCCACAAATTGGCTGGATTCCCTGGAACGTCCATGCCTGTGGATCCGGCAGGGCCTGTCTTGCAGTGGACTGTGCCAGCCTGCACATGGCTAGGCCTCTGTCTTCTGTGGCTAGCAGCCACTGCCCCCTGCACCATATGTACTTGTCCGCCAACATGCTGGCATGAGCTTCTCTCAGAAAAAGAAGATGACCTGATTGCAATGTGGCAGTACGGGACTGCATTTGGGGGACTTGGCTGTAGGTAATGCCCATTGTTGTGGTGTGTGTGCGGTGTTGGGTAAAATATGGGTGTTTCCCCCATGCTTATGTTCCCTGCAATACAGGCGTGTCTGCGCTATCTTTGTTTAGTGGTGGGTAAAATATAGGGACTGGGCTAGCAAGTGCCCCAGCTGGGATGTGAACCTCTGACCCTCTAGTCCTAGAGGTAATGGCTCTGTCCACTGCACCACACTATGGCCACAGAGACAATGCAGCCCCTGGAGGTAGTAAACCTGGCAGGATGGAGTCACAAACCCTGCTGTACGCATTTTTACTGTGGGCACATGCACCCTGTCTGGTGACAAACGTGCACATAAACCCCGGAAATGACCATTGCAAATGGGGGACACAATATCACCACGCTGGGCAACAGTGATATTAATGGGCAACCATAGAAGACACTCCCAGGAAAGCTCCAACAAAAAGGAAATGTTTTTGGAAGAGTCTCCGCTCCGTACACCTTTCCAAAAAACATTTCTTTTTGCTGGAGCTTTCCTGGGTGTGTTTGTTGGTTTTGCCCATTACTATAACTGTTCCCCAGCTGACTTCCTATTTTTACAATTTTTGTTGTGGTCCTTTTCTATTTTTATTTCCACTTTTGGGCTGTGCACATGTATCACACTGCTCACGTTTTGCAGGTTTCCCCGGTTTTGCTGTACATTGCTGACGGAAATGGTTTCTCTTCCCTTTAAATGCATTCTACCGCGAGTGATTCACTCGCGCTATTTTTTTTGGGGAAATTCAGCACCGATAATGTGCGGGCGCCTCTCCCCTCCCCTTCCCCGCCCATTAACCCCTTCTCTCCGCCCCTCCGGGGCCTTCCTCCGCCCTCCGTTAGCCTTTCCACGCCTCTATCGGACATTTGCGGGCCCGTACTTGTGCGGCACCCGTTACTGTGACACGCAAGTGTGCGGGGCTTCATCGCACGTCTGCGGGGTGTTTAAGAGCACTTAAGTGCTGCTTTTAGTGCGCTATTTTGCGGCGCGCAAATTAGCGCTTTTTAGTAAACATGCCCCTAAGTGGTTTAATTGAGGACAGATTTCTTGTTCTTCTTTATGAAACCGCATATCTCTATAGAGACTGAATATATTGCCGATTATCTATAAAGTTGGCGCTGGGGCGAAGCATGAGTCTGCCACCTATCTAGAAAGTGTTGGAGTGGCCTAAGAACTTTCAGCGGCAATATACATGCTTCAGTCAGTCATTACAATGTAAGTGCGCGTAAGCCCTATCATGTGTACTTTCAGTTTGGCTTTGTGCAGGGGCAGAGCTTGGACAGAGACTAAGAGGTATGTTTACTAAAGGACGTTAAGGAAGCCAATGTGTCATTAACACCTGTTATCAGTACTCTTGCACCCTTAATGCTGTGAAAAAAGCTGCTTTAACGGGCATTAAAGGCTCTAGCAGCATAAAGGGCGCAGTAGGTGGAGAGTGGGCATTAATGGGGCATGTGCTCCCTTAATGCCTGTTATGTAATGTTTTTAAATGCCCTTTCATGCTGGGAACCCTAACGGCAAGTAAAACCTCACAGAAAGGGTGTATTTAGAGGGGAGAGAGCCTATTAATTGTCTGCAATGTGATGCACTGACAGGGGAGCCCTAGACAGTGATAGTAGTGCTCCCTTAGCAGCATCATGGTGCCCAAGTATGAAAGGGCACTATGTTGATGGTGCAAATGGGGCAAAGGAGGTATCACGTGAGTCATGCAGTGGGGGTTGCTGGTGCATAGGGTGAACCAGGCAGATGCCCAGGTGGCACATAAGAACATAAGATCATAAGATATGCCATAATGGGTCAAACCAAGGTCCATCAAGCTCAGTATTGTGTGTCCAACACTGGCCAATCTAGGGCACAAGTATCTAGCCGTTTCCCCAAAAGACACACAGGTTCCACAATGCCTGTATTGGGGCAAGCAATCTGGACCTTGTGCCCTAGGTGCCCACCAAATCCTCATATTGCATGGGCTGGGACTGTGCACCACCACCACTGACAGTATGTGGGCATATCAGATGGTGTGGGGGTGTTGGCAGCGGGGGCAGTGAAACCTACCTGTAGCAGACCACAGCCATGTCCTGGTCCTGTGTGCTGTGAGCATTGCAATGTGTGCCAAGGTCTGTCTGATGGGGAGCATGTCAGCCTCAGGGACTGTTTTATCCATTTGGCAGCACCGTGGCTTAATGCACCCAGTCAGTGTGTATACAAGGGGGTACCCAAAAAAAACAGGAATTATTTTTTAAAAGCTACTTATTTCAAATTCTTTACAAAACAACCTTATCCCCTTCAAAATACTATCCATTACAACTGATACATTTGTCCTACCGGTGCTTCCACTGTTCGAAACATTTTTTGTAGTCATCTTTAGAAACGGCTGACAGCTCCTCCCTCGTTTTTTTCTTGATTTCTTCAATGTTGTCAAATCGGTGTCCTTTCATGCCCCTTTTCATGCATGGAAATAAGAAAAAGTCGCACGGAGCCAGGTCAGGCGAGTAAGGTGCGTAGGGCAGCGGAACCATGCCATTTTTAGCCAAAAACTGTCTAACAGAGATGGCTGTGTGTGCAGGTGCGTTGTCATGGTGGAAGAACCAGTCTCCTGTCTGCCACAAATCGGGTCTTTTTTGACGAACACTGTTGCGCAATCTTCTTAAAACTTCCAAATAAAAGGTTTGATTGATGGTCTGACCTGGGGGAACAAACTCTGAATGAACTACCCCCTTGGCATCAAAAAAGCAAATCAGCATTGTTTTGATGTTTGATTTGACTTGACGACATTTTTTTGGACGGGGTGACGATGACGTCTTCCATTGGCTTGACTGTTGCTTTGTTTCTGGGTCGTAACCATAGCACCATGACTCATCACCTGTAATGACCTTGGACAGAAAATCTGGATCAGTTTCAAGCTGTTGTTTCAAAACACGATGTTCCTTTTGATTGTCAGTCAGAACCCGAGGAACAAACTTGGCAGCAACCCTTTTCATTCCCAAATCTTCCGTTAAAATTCGCTGAACCGAGCTCCAAGATAACCCACTAATCTCTGACAGTTGATCAATTGTCTGTCAATGGTCTGTGAGCACAAGCTCTCTAATTTTTTCAATATTTTCATCGATTCGGGCAGTTGATGGACGCCCAGAACGAGGTTTGTCATCAATCGACATGTCGCCATTTTTAAACCGAGCAAACCACTGGTACACTTGACTTTTTCCCATAGCGTCATCTTGATAAGCTGTTTTCAACATTAAAACAGTTTCAGCAGCATTTTTACCAAGTAGAAAACAAAATTTCACAGCTGCACGTTGTTCACTTAAACTTGTCATCATAAAAAAAGAAACAAGAACAAAACAGCGCTAGCAAAAACAATCACTGCAGATGAACAGAACAAGCCAGGTCGACAACACAGGCGGCTCTGAACTGACAATGAGTTGCACTATACACGCCTAGCGGCAGAAGTGCGTACTACACAGCTCCGCCCACAGCAATGTTATTCCTGGATTTTTTGGGTACCCCCTCGTATGAGTGGAGGGTTACAGATTCAAGTCCTGGATGTGAATCATCTTTTACATGTCCCTGTGACTAAGTTTTAGCCTACATCACAGGTACAGCACCATCATGTGCAACCCTCAATGAATTGGCCAGCAAGGGTACAAACACCCATCAGCCACACAGACAGGCTGCACTATCCATAGCTGGATGGAGAGGCAGACTGATAGCACCTGCACACTGAGCTGGTGCTAACAATTATCATTAATGTCAGAATGCGTTACTAGAGCCTGCACAATGAGCATATCTTAACAATGCTTGAGCTGATATAGAGACCAAAATGGCAGGCAGGAATGCCAACCATCCTCACTTGTGCACATCATGGCGGGGTGTGTGTGTGTCTCCATTGCACTGCACTTTACTGTATCTCGAAATGCCTAAGCGGTTCCCAGCGTTAGTCTGCAAATGTTCATAATGAGGAGCAGAGGATTGTGAGTATGGCCTGAAAAAGAGTGGATTGGCCAGCATAAGGTCAATGCTGAGACTACGTAGTACCCATCTATTATTTGCATGGCCTGGGTGGCCACAGCATGTCATGCTGAGAGGGCATTCTCCCTCTGACTGAGCAGTGACAATGGTATAGCTATGTAGTCACATAGTGCGTCAGTGTCCAGATCCTGTGTTGCTGCTCTGTCTCCCGGCTCCCTGCATTGTGCCAGCTCCGCCTCCCGGAGGTGACATGGACGCGTGAAACACGTCCACATCAGTGTCCAGGTACCTCGCTCCTTTCAAATATCAGACCGGCGGCATTCCATGCTGCGGTGGCACGCGCCATGGGCACGCGCCAAAGGAGCGTGCACAAGGAGCAGGACGCGCTCCTTGGGCGAGCTCCTTGGGGCGGCGACAGGGGCATACGTTTACAGCTGTGCTTCTCCAGTACTGCTGCTCCATATATTTATCCCCTAATGCTGCTTGGTTTATTCCTTTTTGCTCAGTCCTCTCATTTTACGCTATTGGTTACTCCTGCTGTCAGCCCAGGACTGCTTCTTCCTCTTTGTCAGCATATCCACCGGTTTTTCTTATCACTCATACGCTACGTCCTATGGCTGCCCTCCCCGTGCTTTGGGGTCATCACCCCCTTCCTACTCTCCTTCCATTCAGTGGGGCAACCGCTCGCAACTTACATAATCTTCTCCCTTGCCAGCCCAGCCACGTACCTCCTTATCCTCTCAAATCTGCCTCCTCATGTCTGTCACTTTTGATGGTTTCACTCGCCCTTCTGAACTGCTGGTCTTTACGTACTAAGACGTATTTGATTTATGACCTCCTAAGCCAGCATTCACTTGATGCCCTTTTCATCACGGAATCTTGGCTCCGTGATGGGGAGGATGGTCTCCTTCACCAATGCCTCCCCCCTGGTTACACTTCCTTCCATATCCCCTGGTTACACTGTACTGGGGTGGGGGGGAGTTGCAGTTATTCATCATTCGTCCCTTCCCTTTTCTATTGTGTCACCTCCACCCCAATATCCCGAATCCCTTCTCTTTCGCACTACTTCCTCTACACCCATATATTTCTTGCTATTGTACGCGTCTCCATCTCTACACGCTGACCTTTGGGATTCTCTCCTTCTTTCTCTCTCAGAAACTGTTCTTTTATCCCCCCACCTCGTCATTCTGGGAGACTTTAATGCCCATCTCGGCTCTCGGGCAAGGCAACGCAGTAAAGCACTCTCTTCTCTCTTTAGTGATCTCTCCCTCGTTCAGCATGTGACCTGTCCCACCTACACCTCAGGGCACATTCTGGACCTGATTCTTACGCCAGCTTCCTCCCCATTTTCACCAGCCCACATCACACCACTATCTCTTCCGTGGTCTGTATTCTCTTCTCCCTTCCCTTTTCCCCATCCTTAGCTCCCCTCTTAGATCCGCTCCCCCCCCCCCGACGTCTGATACGGTGTATTACCCCTGCAACATTACAGCGTTTCCCACCAGCTGAGTCTATTCTCCCCTCCGACTTCTCTTCCCTCTCTGTAGACCAACAGGTCGGTGTTTGGACCTCCACCTTGTCCTCCACTCTTGACTCCATCGCCCTTCACTCACACTTATCCCTTTCACCCTCACCATTATTAATTCTAGTCTCACTTCCGGTTGTTTCCTCTCTGATTGGAAACACACGTTAGTTCGCCCTCTTCTCAAGAAAGCCACTCTTGACCCTGCTGTACCCTCAAATTGGCTTCCTGTCTCCAACCTTCCCTTTCTTTCAAAAGTCCTCGAAAAACTCGTCTTCCACCAACTCACTGCACATCTCGACTCCACCATCTCCCTACACCCCTGGCAATCAGGATTTAGGGTCGGTCACAGCACAGAAACTATCCTTGTGGCACTTCTTAATGAACTACACCAGTCCCACGATAGGGGTGACTTTTCCATCGCTGTTTCACTGGATCTCTCCGCTGCATTTGATGTCGTTGATCACTGCACCCTTCTTATCCGTCTGTCTGATCTTGGTATCCAGGGCACAGTCCACCAGTGGTTCCAGTCTTTCCTCTCCTCCCAAACCTTTGCTGTCAAATCAGGCTCCACCTCTTCCACCTCTTTCCATCTACATTGCGGTGTACCTCAAGGCTCCATTCTTGCACCGCTTCTTTTCAATGTCTTTCTTGCCCCCCTTCTCTACTCATACAACAAACTGGTCTATCTGCCTATTTTTTGTGGATTATATCCTTCTGATTCACCACACATCTCCTTCAGCCCCAGATCTGAAGTGGAGTGGAGTGGAGTGGCCTAGTGGTTGGGGCAAGGTACTTCAGGCCGGAAAGTCAGGGGTTCAAATCCCACTAGAGGACAGCAACCTTGGGCCGGAAGGACTGGGGTTTCTAATCCCACAGGTGCTCCTTATGGTCTTGGGCAAGCCACTTAACCCTCCATAGCCCATGGTCCCTGTAAAATAGTTATCTTCAAGTTATAATGCCCTGTTCAATGTAATTTCAGTTTGTTCAATGTAAACTGCACTGATGCAGAATAGCACGGTATATAAGAGAATGAAATAAATAAATAAAATAAAAATAAAATCTTTCTCTCCTCAATAACAGTCTCACTTCCATCTCCGATTGGTTCCGTAGTAATTTCCTTATCGCCAATCCTTCTAAGTCAGCGGCTATTTGGTTCACCTTTGGTGTCCCCTCCCCTACCTTGACACCACTTATGTCTGGCTCACCAATCCCTTTGGCTTCAACTCTCCGTTATCTTGGTGTTACCTTAGACTCTTCACTCTCATTTCACCAGCACATCTCTGGAGTGGTGCGTAGTTCCTTTTTTCATCTTCACAGGATCAGGGCTGTTCGGTCCCTCCTTCCATTTCCATCCCTCACCACTCTTGTCCTTTCTTTGGTAATCACTCAGCTTGACTATTGCAATTTGCTATTCGCTAGTCTTCCCCAATATCAACTTCATAGACTGCAACTAATCCAAAACACAGCTGCCCGTTTTCTTACCTTTTCCTCCCCCAGAGATCATGTCACCCCCTGCCTTCTCTCCCTCCACTGGCTCCCTATCAAGGTCCGATATCTTTACAAGCTCCTTACCATTACCCACAAGGCTCTCCTCACCAACACTCCCCAGTATCTAGCTGATCTTATTTATCTTCAACCTATCCCCTGTCTGCTCCGTTCTGCACACGGCAACCACCTCTTCCTGCCATCCCCCACCCAGGCCCACCTTGAATCCACCTGTCACGCTGACTTTTTTTTGTAAGTCCCGCCCTATGGAACTCTCTCCCGCACTCCCTCCGTAAAGAAGCATCTTTTTCTCGGTTTAAGGCTCTTCTCAAGACCTATCTTTTTTGTCAGGCTTTTGAACTCCCCCCCCCCCCATCCATTCATAATCTGTCAAATACACTGTCTGCCAACAACCACCTAGCGGCCCAGGTATCCTGTCCTTTATCATAATCCCGTCCTCCCTCGTTGGCCCACCCACTCCCTTCATGTATTCTTTACCCCGGTGTCTTTGTTTTTGTTGTCACCTCTCCTTTGCTGTCTTTCTTCCTTTTCTTTCTAATTATTTCCTATCAACTCAATGGCGTTCCCTTCTCTCTATATTTTTCCTGCAGCCAAACTTTTGTTGTACACCGCTTTAACACCTCGGTAATAGGTGGTATATCAAATGTTGCTAATAAAGATAAATATAAAGATATACAATCCCTGGCTCCAGTGATGTGGATACAAATTTTGTCCAGGGAGCCCAACTACTGAGCCAAATGCTGGGTGCCTATGCCATTTATCCCAAGACACGGTGCACATGTTTGATCTTTGCACATGCATTGTGTACTGACTAGTGGACTGGCTGTGGTCGGTATGTGCATGGCTTAAAACACCCAGTGGTAGGCAGGAGGTGCAGTCTGACTTGCTTGCTGTGTTGGATTGTTAGTTCTAGATGGTTGGGACAGCAGTTGTTCCTGGCCTACTTACTGTGATCATGGCAGGACAGTAGTAGCAGCCCCCAAGCAAGCCTAGAGGCCCCCAGAGGCGTAGCGTGGGGGTGCAGGGGGGGCCGGCCGCACCGGGCTCAACATGGGGGGGGGCGCTCGCACTCACAGCTCTCTGTTGCCGATGAGGGGGAAAGGCAGGTCCCTATGATACATGTTGGCGCATACGCCATCTGGTGGTGGCACTGCAAAGAGGTTTGCGCTATAGCCCTCGAGCCCGCAGTCCTGGGAGTTGCATTGTCCTTGGCAAACCCTCGGCAACAAAGCGCAGGCGATGCGATTGACCCCCTCTAGGTAGCTATTTCACACAAGCTGCCGGGGCGGGGTAGGAGGGGGACTGTTTATCGCGTCGTCGCCCCTCGATCTCAATGTAAAGCTGGGGTTGGGGTCGGATCGCCCTGTGCGCTCGAGAAGGCAGAGCTGCAGGGCGGCATCGCGAGTTTCTGGTTCCGGATCTCCTCCTCTTCCCTGCTGTTGGGCGTTTAACCATGCTTGTCGGGCTCTTGCTGCTGTGCTGTTCGTTTCCCTGGACTCCGGCTCAGCGAGGTCAGTGCTGACGATCGCTCCCTCCCGGGGTAGGATCACAGTCGGCTCCCCCGCGCAAAGAAGCTCCCCGGCGGCTAAAATCCACGGGTTAGGGGGCGCAAATTACTTGCCTTGCCCCAGGTGCTGACAACTCACGCTACGCCACTGGAGGCCCCCACATTATTTTGGTGGCCATGGCATCAGCTTTTTAACAGCATCTACAGCAGGCTGCAATGGTGCAGGAAACAAAGTATACACTGCAGCATAATACACTGCAGGCAATATCAGCCACATGCTAGCAGTGATGTGGATCTGCCATATGGCCAGCAGAAACCATCTCAAATAGTGTGAGTTCTGGGGACTAGGTCTGGGTGCCCATCCTGAGTCAGGGTCAGGGTGACTGCTAAAACTGCTCAGTAGCATGGTTTTTAGCTGTTATGTGCTTGTAGCACACACTGTCAGTGTGTCTTACTGAGCTGATGTGATGGATCAGTGCATTCTCCATTTGGTGATCATCTGCAGACTGCTGTTCCGGATGTGCAGTGCCTCATGGGTACTGGAGGGCCTAACCCAGAGTTACTCAAATCCATTCCTGGAGGGCCGAAAACCAGTCAGGTTTTTGGGATATCCCTAATGAATATGCATGAGATATATTTGCATGCACTGTCTCCATTGTATTTGAATGTCTCTCATGCATATTCATTAGGAATATCCCGAAAACCTGACTGGTTTGTGGCCCTCCAGGACTGGATTTGAGTACCCCTGGCCTAACCTATATTGGCACACACAGCAGACAGTTTAGGCAGGTACATGCAGCCTCTTTGTCTAGCCATTAATATGTAAAACAGTGTGGAGGTGTAGCCTACTGATTAGTGCAATGCCTCTATAAACAAGGGACAATGGTTTGATTACCCCTTGTTCATTTTAAACCTGTGTGCTACTCAGGCCATTTCCCTACCTCTTACAGTCCTGACTCTGCTGTAACTTGCAGACACTCATCCTTCTACGTTATGCGTTCTGGCCACACTTTGGGTCAGCAAGCATGCTATTCCCCATTATGGCCTTCTGAGAGCATGGCTTTATTGGCTCTGCTGCAGCCCATTGAAGAGGGTCAGACATGTTCACCCTGCAGATGTCAAGCCCCTGCTTGGAGACATGGCATGATGGTCATGGTAATGGCTTGGGGGCCAAGATGCCACAGTTTGAGTCTCACTTTCACTCCTTATGTGACAGTTCGGAATGTGTTACTGTAACATTTTATGTCTGCCACAACCTTCATGGACTGACAACGCTGCCTTGTGACCTTGAGCAGATCACTTAACCCACCAATGGCTTAGCTGACTGCAAGTATAGAGTCCGTCCAACAAAAAAGCACAAACTCCATGTGCAATGAACTATCCCAGTCAAAAACATGGATAGCACAGGAAGAAAATCTTTATTATATCACTTTCAGCCAATAGCCCGACACAGGCCATGTTTCGCTATGTCTATGTTTGATAGCATTAATGGTTTTATACCATATCCTCATGTGTCACATACCTTTTATGTTTTTAAATATTTATACATTTATTTATTGTTATATTATGGTTTCCCCCTTTTTTTAAACATTTTGTTTGTTTGTTTATAATTGATTCATTTATTAGCTATATACTTGTAATCAGTGTTGTTTTATACACATTTACTTTTATCCCCCTTTTTTATTTAATGGAATTTTATGTTATAGTGCTATGTTTTTTGTTTCTCTCTCTGTAATTTATATTGCATATTTTTATATGTTTGTAGCCAATTCTCACCCCTGATGAAGACATAGGGGTATGTTTACTAAACTGCGGTAACGGTACATAACGTGCGTTATGTAACGTTAACGATCGTTAACGCATCATAACGCATGTTATGATGCGCTAACGAGCGTTAACATTACATAACGCGCATTATGATGTGTTAACGATCGTAAAGCTCCGCGGCGCGGTAAAACACCGCAGAAGGTGGAGAGAGGGCGGAGAGAAGGGGTCAATGGGCAGAGTGTGGGCGGGAGAGGCTCCCTGCACACTAACGCGCTGGTCTGAAGAGCTGAATCCTAACGCGAATGAAAACCTGCTGTTAAATGCACAGTTCAGGGGAGAGAAACCATTTAAGTGTCAGCAATGTACAGCATAAGCAGGGAAACCTAAAAAAAGTGATAAGTGTGATACATGTGCACAGAACAAAAGGACACATAAACATTGAAAATGACCTCAACAAACTGGAAAAAAACCATAACCAAGATGGCCAATAGTGATATTAATGGGTACCATCAACCCCCCCCCCAGGAAAGCTCTAAAAAAACGATATTAATCGTGGAAGGGTCTATGCTCCGTCCCCATACAAAGTGAATGAGCCCACAGTGAAATTGCGCTGTGCAGGGTTTTCCTCTCCATTGGACAGATGTCCTATGGCATGCACATGTGCGGCAACAGCAGGGCGGGCATGTCGGAATGGCAACTGGACAGATGCCGGAAACAGGGATACAGAGGGTCGCAGGCGGCACATGCTGTGGTGCAGCTGGGCCACAGTTCGGAGTAGGGTGATGCCTAGGTGGCCCATACGAATGCCGAAACAGCAGAGCAGCCAGACAGCAACTGCTGAAGGCCCAACATGGGCACGACTGTGTGTCCCACAGTGTCACAGGGGATAGTACCCAGCAGCTACCCCCAAGGGCACGGAACATTGGCAGGCGGGCTGGGGGGAAGCGTGGACACCTATGAAGGCACCTCTACCCCAGAACTCGCACCATAGGCAGCCGCCTACCCACACACTGGATGGCCTGAGACTGCGCTCCACCAGCACCACCTGCAGAAGGGAATGTCAGCATGGTGGCAGAGGGTTACTGGTGGTGGAGGGGGCAGTGGCAGCTGCCCAGAGCAGACCGTGGCCTAGCCCTGTGTAGGTGGGTGCCATGCACTGCAACAGACAGGCCCTGTCTGACCAATAGTCATGGTATCACCAGGGAATGCACCATCTCTGTAAGAACATGGTGGTGCCGTGCACAAGACCAGTGTATTCAGAAGCAGAAGGTCAAAGGTTCAAGTCCCAGCTGTGGTTTCTGCCAACCCAGTCCTCATATTTTACCCACTATTATAACGTGCTAATACAGACAGAACCTTTATTGCAGATGACGTAAACATGCCCAAATCACCTACATTTTACCCTACAGAGCACAGACACCATACCCATGTACATTACCTAGAGCATAGTCTCCCAAATGCAGTCCTGGAAGGCCAAACACCATTCAGGTTCCATGCTGCCTCTAATAAATGTGTCTGTGCTGTCTTGCTATGCACCGCCCCCATGATATGCAGTTGTATCTCATACATATTCATGAGGGACAGCATGAAAACCCGAACAGTGTTTGGCACACCAGGACTGGAGTTGGGAACCTCTGCCGTAAAGCAGCAGCCAACAGGCGTAGACACACCCGCACCCACAGGCTCCATTATCCAATGCCTCCTGGAAAGGCAGGACACTGGGCCCTGCTGCATCTCCCAATACTAGCACTTGCATACCTTAGCAATGCCACCCTAAACCTGGGAATACGGTACACAGCTATCACAAGTTTGCTATGATTACTGGCAGATAGCAATTCTTAAGTTAAGCACAATTTGCTGATTGAGCTGCAGCATAGCAACCTATCTGATGTCTGTGGAGTGTGCTACAGGTCTTGTGTCTGACAGTGTTTACCACCCTGGGGAGTGACCCCAACAGTATTGTTTACCATAGCCATGCCTGCACTCTGCCCAGGACTGGTGTGGTGGCCAGGGCTGCCAAACACCTCTATAGCTGTACAATGCTGTCATAGGTGTGGGGAGTGTGTGTCTGTCTATCCAGTGTATGGTGGCTGCAAACACCCTCCACAGCCCACACTGCTAGCACTGTTGCCAGTAGTAGCCTGCCAATGTGCATAATGAGGAGCAAGGTACTGTGGGAACAGCCAGGACAGGATGGCCTGGCCTGGATCCATCTGTACATAGCATAGGGCAATGGCTCGGAAATTGTAGTGGCCGACCACCACCTGCACGGACAGAGTGGCCACAGCATGTCCTGCTGGGAGGTCACATTCACCCTGACTGAGCAGTGACCACGGCATGGGTAGGTTCCCCCATAGTGCTGTACAGTTTTTCTCTCATGGGTTTTCTTTTGGTGCCCGATCACTGACTTATCTGCTTGGTGTGTATGCTGACCTCCCAGTTTTGGGTACATGCATTATGGCCTAGCTAGCAGACTGTTTGTAGCTAGTATGTGTGTTGCTGGAACACCTTGCAGGGTGCAGCGGCTGGAGGCTTGCTGCTGGAGAATGTCAGATAGGGGGGTGGGCAAGCTGGGCATTTCCAGGCCTTCTGTCTGCTATTGCTTTATGGATGTGTACAGCTCTGCATTGCCTGCCCTGTAGGGTGTTTGATCCCTAGCAGGACTGGGATGAAGGTCCCCTCTACTGCCACCATTGCAGGAGGGTAGAAAGTGGATCTTTTGGCGAGAGATCATGTCCCCCACCCTGAGCCCCAGAGGGTGCGTTGGTGGTGGTATGTAATCTCCCTGTGGGTCCCAACACCCCCCTTCACTTACATCATGTGACCATGGCACCCAAACAGGGTATGCACTTTTCTGGGTGCATCATAGTCCACAAGGGCTAGATGTGACATACAGATGAACACAGGCATATCCTAGGGTTGTTTGCAAGGACTACCTAACACACATTGGCACTAATGGGGACCTGCAGCATAGCCTATCTCAGCAAAGCCAGGTGATGTGAGAATGGTGCTGGGCACCATACCTCTCCCTCAGGGTGAGCACAGGACCCGCACACTATGACGGTCTGTAGCTACTTTGTGCCACTAACACACACCATCGGCACCCCCTACCAGGCTGAGGTGCTGTGGGGTGCATACCCCATCTTGTGATCATCTGTAGTCTGCTGACTAACATGTGCTGTGCATCCTGGGTACGGATGGGTTGACCCTATCCTGGTAACCACAGCAGAATGTGGGTGTGGTGCCGTGCAGTCCTCCTGTAGCAAGGCAGGTGTTTGTTAGCAGCTCTAGCCCACTAGTTACTTCACTGCCCATCAAGCCAGAAGTCATGGGTTCAAAACCCACAGTGGGGTTCATCAATAGGGCTGTCTTAGGCATTGTCTATTTTTATTGTATATTAGTGCTGCCAGCAGAACCACCCTCAGAGTACTATCACCTTAGGGTGCCTCATAAGGCGCCCTATAAAGCGCCTTATAAGGTGCCTTATATGGTGTCCTATAGGGGACATTATAGGGTGCCTTGGCAGACAGCGCACTTTATAATGTGCCCTATGGAGTGCCTTCTAGGGTGCCTTATGTGGCACCTTAGGTTACGCCACTGTGAGGGTGTGTTTGCTGGCAGCACTATTAAAGTACAACTAAACTTCCTCACAGCCCAATACTTAACCCTTTCCAGGCCAAGCCCAAAACTTTCTGGATCCAAACTTCTGCCTAAATATTCCTATCAAATGGTATATAATACATGACCATGGCAGAGGGAACGTCATTATTGGAACATATTAAATAAGACGGGTACAATTTTCCTGACATATGCAAACATTAACCCGGCTGCAGAATGTGGATTAAAATATTATAGTAGGCCTTCAAAGGGTTACACATGACACCTCAGCCAGCCTTATTCATTAGGCACATTGGGGAATCAAACCCATGACCCTTGTACCAACAATCTGTGTAGTAACCATTGTGCTACAGCTCTGTTTCTGTATTTGTGTGTCTGTGCGCCTTCTTAAGCTTAACGCGCAGTAATGCGCCCTGTAACAATCGTTGCTGCGCGGCGCCTTATAACGCGCGTTATCGGTAACGATGTACCGCCCATGTCCTTATTTGGGGTTTCTGCCTCTAACGCGGATCCTAATGCGAATCACACTAACGCAGTTTAGTAAACATACCCCATAGTGAAACACGGCCTGTGTCAGGCCATTGGCTGAAAGTGATATAATAAAGATTTTCTTCCTGTGCTATTAGCTGACTGCAGGTCCATACAGTCCTTATTTATCATCAGTCATTACCAATTGATGGCAAGATGTACCTCAATGTGACTGCACTGCTACAGCGGTATACTAACAGGGAAGTTACATGCATGCAACTGTAACCTTCTTGGGCAACATGAGTCATGTATAACATCATGACTTGACTGAACAGCTTTGACTCCATTACATCTCTGCAGTACTTGCGAACACATCCTTCCCCTCAGGTAGCCACCGGCAGGTATCACCTCATGTCCGTAAGTGCCCCTTTTGCACAGTTTGGATGACACCTGTGCAGTTGTTATCTGCACATTTGTCTGAGGTATCGTATGGTGGATGTGTGGCTGGAACAGGTCTGAGCCCACATGTCTGGTATCAGGCCTTCCAAGTGACACTGATGCACATTTTCATGCATACTACAAATATATTGGGGATGGCACCTATGTAACATCGATACTGCCACCCATACCACCCTCTCCTCTGCCGCAATCCTTCCTTCAGCCCATCGATCTGCCTGTGTTGGCTGTGTGCAGTCATGTCTTCTTGTACAAGATGCTACACCATGGCTTATACTGGTACTCTTTCCCGCATTTCAGCTCTTCATGCACTCCTCTCCTGTGCCTGATCTCCACGTCACCACTCTTACGCTGTCCTCCTGCCGCTGCACACATCCTGACATTTCTAACTCCACTGGGGAACACGTCTTTCCTATCCTATGCCACATATTGACATTATGCCATTTTACATTGGCACCCCCCCCCCTCCCGTGCATCGGTACAGCTGCCTCCCACATGCTTATCCACTTTACTGGCTGCCATGTAGGGTGCCCACGGATCTGGCAGGTCCATTTGCTCCTACTTGTCCTTCCGTACATCACCTTTGCATTGACTTTCCTTGGTGCTCCCTTATCCAGTGTTAGGGTGACAGCCGTTTTTGGACGTTAAGGTGCATGCTTGACATCTTAATACCCGATGTCCCATTAACACATGTTAAATTGCCCATAGCACCCTTTAGACGGAAACCCTCTTACACACCCAGAGCCCTTTTCACATGTAAAACCCCTTATCACTGCCGTTAACACCTGCTCCCTTAGCGCCCTTTAGTAAACATACACCTAAATTTATGCAATGTTATAAAACATAAATTATGCACCAGTCTGAACAATCTAGATACAGGCAATTACTCCTGCTCTATAGCGAGCGTAACTGGCATGACTAGATTGTGGCGCCTCTTTATGCCCCTTAAGTACATGGGAGTTTATCACCCTCCAAGTGGCTTCATGTGGCCGGTAATTTTTTAACTGGTGTCTAGTTTTAGACACACAGAATGTGCATTTCCTAAGCCTATTATATAAATAAAAGTAGGTGCCTACTTTTCTTTGTAAAACAGGAGCATAAGTAATGCAAAAATCTAGGCCCAGATTACGCCTGCTCTAGGGTGGATGTAAATGCCTGAGCCTAGATTTTTCAAGCACGTTCCTAAATTTAGGTTCCGTCTATGCTTTGGCCAAACTCCATCCCTGTGCAGGCCCATACTGAAGGTATGTCAGAAATGGGGACGTGCCCAATATGCATGTGTATCAGATGTCTATATAGATATTCCCAAGAAAGCAATGAAGAAGCAAGATGTCTAATAACATAATGGATAGAGTAGTTCCTTGAGAACAGAGTGGTCCAAGTTCAAATCATCCACTTTACACTCTGGATGTTTTAAGGTGAAAACAAGCATTTTCCTGATGCCTATTTGTGCCTGGAACAGGTAGAAACATTGACATGCCTGCAAAGGTTTTTCCAACATTCCTGAGATTGAACGTGGACATGTATTACATTGCCACTCCCCAGACATGCCATACCCCTATGCCTACTTGGTTTTCCCTGCACTAGAGATGTCTATAAATGCCATTTGTGGAATAGTTAAGGAAACTTAAAAAATTGCCCTTACTGAATTGCAACCACGTAGTATCCATCTTTATTTAACAGGGGTTTTTTTTAAACCACCTTATCATTTCAGTCAAATCCATTACATAGTAACTTAAACTTGCCAATGTACATTAAACTTGAATTTGTCTGAGACAATGGAGGGTTAAGTGACTTATCCATGGCCGCAAGGAGTGCTAGTGGGAATCAAATGCTGGTTTCTTAGTTCCCAAGTCAGTGCTCTAACCATTAGGTTACACCTCCACTCCACTGGCAATGTCTTCATGAACAGCATGAATAACCGCATGAACATTAACAACATAATTGAAGAGAAGAAAACAGTTAAGCATATTCCAACATAACCAGGGTCGCCAAAAGAAAACAGCTGCCATGAGCCTAAGTACTCATTTATGCATGTAAGACCTTTAAAAAGGGATTTATGCATGTGAATGGAACATATATTTAGGCGGCTCGCTTATAAAATTAGCCCCTAAATGTATAAACCTTTTTGAGTATTGACATAATAATATTTTTTGACTATGCCCTTGGGTTGGAGGCTAATGCAGTATCTGCCTGCCAAAATAATTTCTGACATAGGGTAACTACAGGAGTGATTCAGAAATGCTATGTAAAGCAAATTCAGATTTAAAATTTATGTGAAAGTTTAAACTAATATCCTTATTAACATATAAACATATATTTTATTTAGTTAAAAAATTTAGAATCCACTTACAAAAGTTGAAAGTGGAGAACAAAAAACATGCATAATAAAGCAACATTTCAAGATTAGGTAATACAATGCAAAAATACTGTAAAATTTCAATCTGATCCAAAAGCATCTCTAAATCAATGAGGTTTCAAAAGTTGTCAATAACTTTAAAGATTATCACATGGCCTCAGGTAATCAGGGAGACTATTCCACAATTGCAATTTGTAAAACACAAAATCCCTTGAATAAGTTATTTGTAAATTCTCAGTATTCAATGAAGGAGCTAGTATGGTATTCTGATTCTGAGATCTAATTGGGCATTGAGTAGCATACCATTGCAAAAAATATCCTTAAACTTAATTTAATCTTGAAAATTAAAGCCAATATCTAATAATGAATACAGTGTTCAATTGGCAGCTAACTTAAATAATAGGACTGTGCAATAGTTTTCATCTGAAAAGGAAGATTGATGAAAATAGCGATTTTCAGTTCATCCCAGTGAAAATGAATTACATGTGAATGCTCGGAAAATTTTCTAGAATCACATTCATGTATTTTGTTAACATGTGTGTGGACACATCCAGATTCACTGAAACCAATCTAGTAAGAGGAGGAGGTCAAAGAGCAGTCACCAACAGCCAGCACGAGGCATTTGACCAATCCTGCTTGACTGCCAGCCAGAGAAAAATATCCCTGTCTGACTTTTGCAGATCTCATAGCTGATGAGATCACAGCAGGGCTGCAGCCCACAGCCAACACAAATGGCAGAGAACCATTTTGGCTCTGATTTTCAGAGGGTAAGGAAGGACTGCTGGTGTGGGCTTTAGGATGTTAAGGGGGCAATATGAGTTTAGCTGTGGCTGGGGTAGGACTGCAAAATATACCAGTGTGTCTAGTGGCTACTGCCATAGGGCTGTGTCTGGAACAAAAGGGGACTTTAATATAAGAACATAAAGCTTTCTAATAATGAGCAAGAGTGCAAGCTTTTTTTATTCATTTGTTTTTGGCATTTTAGTTTCTCGTATTTCCTGATGCAAAATATCTTAAGGTATGAGTCTACAAACCTCTCAGTGTCTGTTTTAAAAAGGAACACAGTTTAAAAAACTAAAGCCCAAAGTCATCTATCACAATTTATATCCAAAGACATTAGTATGAAAAGCTCTAATTCATTACTATTTTTGAGCTTAACGTATCAGAATTCTAGCCCTTTAAGAGATTGAAGGAACCACTCCCATACTCTAACTTGATAGCATTTAAAACCTAACCCTGTCTTTCCTGTCAGATAAGTGGTGTTCCTTTCTTGCTCTTCCCCTACAGTCCTTTGTAGTGTAAAATGCTTTTATGATTTGGCCCTAGCGGTATATCCAAAGAGTGAATAAAGATAAAGAACACCTACAGTGGCTAAGATGGGATACTGAGAGAATATCCAGGCCATAGGTATAACCTAGAAGCAAAGCATCACAGTCCCATCAATAACTGGGAGGACATAAAGGTCACCTTACTCACTTTTCTCCTAGCTCCAACATTCTCCCTCAGCTTAGACAACCTGGGTACAAACTATATCACAATGATAAGGTGGATAAAATTGGTAGGGTTGCACTCTGTTAGAGAGGGCATTGAGTCACACAGGATTAAAGCTTTGCAGGAAACAAAATACACTGTAGAATCTCTATGATACAAATTCCATGTGAAAAGAGGAAGGTGATGGCAGTGGGGGTATACTACCGACCTCTTGGCCAGAATGAACAGGTAGATGATGAAATGCTAAAAGACATCAGGAAAGCTAGCAAAAGTTACAACATAGTAATAATGGGTGATTTCTGTTACCCCAGTATTGACTGTTTCAATATCACAACAGGGAGATAGTTTCTATATGAAATAAATGACTGCTTCTTGGAGCAGCTGGTTTTTGAACTGACAAGAGGAGAAACTATTTTGGACCTAGTCCTTGGTGGAACACAGAATCTGGTGCAAGAGAAAAGGGTGTTAGGGCCAATAGTGATCATCGCATGACTGCACCTGATTTAATAAATAGAGTAAGGGTGACAAGGAAATCCACAACACTAACTTCTAACTTTCAAAGGGAAACTATGATAAAATGAGGAAAATAGTTAAGAAAAATATAAGATGAGCAGCTGCAAAGCTTAAAGATTTACATCGATCATGGGCGTTGTTTGAAAATACTATCTTGGAAGCCCAGACTAGATATATTCAATGCTTTAAGAAAGTAGAAGGAAGACTAAAAAACTGCCAGCATGGTTTAAAGATGAGGTCAGAGAGGCTGCTGTAGCCAAAAAAGCATCTTTCAGGAAATGCAAAAAGAAGCCAAATGACAAGATGCAAAAATAACATAATTACTGGCAAGTTAGATGCAAGGCATTGATAAGGCAGACAGAGAGTTTGAAAAAAAGCTTGCTTGGAAGCAAAAATACATAATAAATAATTTTTCAAGTACATTCATAGCAAAAAAAAATGCATAAGAGAGTCAATTGGACCATTAGATGATACAGGAGTAGAAGGAGTTCTAAGGGAGGACAATTATTTGCTTCACTCTTTACTGAAGATGTAGGGAAGTTACCTATGCCTGAAATGGTATTTAAAGGTGAAGTATTGGAAGAATTGTAATAAATTTTAATAAACCGGGAAGATGTATTACAACTATTTGATAAACTGAAGAGTAGCAAATCACCTGAACTGGATGGTATACATCTGAGGGTGTTGAAAAAACTGAAATATGAGATTGGAGACCTACTATAAGTAATCTTTGAACTACAGTATCATTAAAATCATCTGTAGCACCTGAAGATTGGAGAATGGATAATGTAATCCCAATTTTTTAAAAGGGTTCCAGGGGTGATCCGTGAAACTACAGACCGGTGAGCCTGACATTAATACTGGGCAAAATGGTAGAAACCATTATGAAGAATACAGTTATTGAATATGTAGACAGTCATGGTTTAAAGAGAGAAAGTTAACATGGATTTAGCCAAGGAAAGTCTTGTCTTACTAATCTGTTATATTTTTTTGAAGGTGTAAATAAACAGGTAGACAGCCGGTCTATATAGCGTATCTAGATTTTCAGAAAGCCTTTGACAAGACCCCTCATAAGAGACTCTTGGCTAAATGAAAAAGTGATGGGATAGGAGGCACTGTACTATTGTGGATCAGGAACAGGTTAAAAGATAGAAAGCAGATAGTAGAACTAAAGGGCCAATAAATGACCTGAAATGGGAATAACAAGTGAGGTGATCAAATTTTCAGATAACACAAAATTATTAAAAGTTGTTAAAACACAATAGGATTGTGAAAAACTGCAAGAGGCGCTTGATACATTGGAAGACTATGGAGTATGTTTACTAAAGGGCGTTAAGGGAGCAAGTATGCCATTAGTCCCATGGCCACTCCTTGTGGCCTTGGGCAAGCCACTTAACCCTCCATTGCCTCAGGTATGCTTAGATTGTAAGCCTTTAGGGGATGAGGGAATAAAAAGTGCCTGTTAGAATATATCTGTAAACTGCTCTGATACACATAGTATAGGATGGTATATCAAGTATTTAAACCATTAACCAAACCATTAATGCCTGTCATCAGTACCCTTGTGCTCTTAATGCTGCAGAAGTGGCCTATAATGTTGCAATAATGAGGGTTAGAGGGAAAAGGAGGTGAAGAGTGGGTGTTAACAGGGCGGAGAGTGGGTGTTGACAGCAGGCGTCAGCACTGGTAGCCCTAACATCAACTAAAACCTCACAGGAAGGGGTGATTTTGAGGATACAGAGCCTATTCCAATGTCTGCAATGAGTTCCACATACAAGGGAACCCAAGATAGTGATCATAATTCTCCATTAGCAGCAACAGCATAGTGGCCAAGTATGAAATGACAATGTGTTGATGTTGCAAATGGGGCAAAGGAGGTACCATGTGGGTGATGCAGTGGGGGTTGCGGGTGCACAAGGCTGACTAGGCAACTGCCCAGGTGGCACATCTGTGATGTCCATCATGACCCCACAATGACAGTGGCAGCACCCTGTCTACCCCCCCCCCCCCCGCTGCTGTCAAATCTGCCTTTGGAGGGATAGGCTTGCAGTGGCAGATGAAGTATCACTAAAGGGGGCTGCAAAAAGCAGCCACCCTCAAAAATGCTGCTAATGTGGCTCTGCCTCTCTCTCCTGAGATGAAATCAGTGGCATCCAGGGAGGGGTGTGTGGCGCTGGCAGTAGGGTGGGGGTGGCATGGCTGTGCATGTGTGTCGCTGCTGTACCCATCCAGACCTGCCAGCCTTGGTGCCTGCCTAACCTGCATAGTGGACATGTCGGCACTGCGCACCACCCCCACTGCCACCATACTGCCATGCCAGCATGGTATGGGGGTGGTGGTGGCGGGTACAGCTGTTCCCGCCTGCAGTAAACAACAGTAGAGTCCCAGCCCGGTATATCCAGTGTAATGCAACATTCGCCAAAGTCTCTCTGATGGTGAACATTTTAATGGCAGGGACATCAGAGCACATGCTGATCCCTCCCCACCGAGGTTGGATGTAGAAGAATGTGTGCCCACATCCCCTGGTGGAGGGGGGCAGGATTGGCAAGGTGTGCACAGCTGCACGGGTGCAACATCAGGGAGGCCATCTACAGCACTGAACCGGTGAGTGTGCCACGATGTTAGGGAGGAATGATGCGGCTGGCAGGCTGCCCACAATGACCATTGGCCCATGAAACCAGTCTAGTTAACCATGTGGATCGCTTAGGCCTTGGATCAGGATGCCCCCCACCCACACATAGTGAGTGGATATGTGCATATTGGGAGGTGGAGGAAATGATCCTGCAGAAGGAATACTATGCAATTGGAGAACAGGGCATCCCTAAACATAATGTCCACCTAAAACCATCACCTGCCAGATGTTAACCCTACTACTGATACTATACATCGCCCATAGAGTGTTACAAGGCATACGCAGTGCTGTACAAACACATAAGAAGACAGTCCCTGCCTGAAGAGCAGCCAATCAAGTGATGGCAGACAGTACAATATAAGAGAATGAAGGATACAATAGGGAGGGGAGACATCAGGGAAACAAGAGAGAAGGATCCAGCAGCAACCTCAAAATGATATGCTGTCTGCATGGATTTGAAGAGGGAGAGAGATGAGACGTGATATACTGATAGAGCATGCTTGCACCAGGCATAAGGAGAAGCAAGGTGAAGGGATCAGAGTCTGGAAATGGCAGTAGAACAGAGCATAGAGAGGAGGTAACCAGAGGAGGAGCGAATTCCACATGAAGGGGTGTAGGGAGTAAGGAAAGTTAATGAGGGACAGTAGAAGGGATGCATTGATAGGTTAGCACACATTGCATGGGTGAGAAGGCTATGGAAGTGGATTGGGAGCTAGTGAAGTGATATCAGGAGAGGGGATAAATGAGTGTATCAGGGCTGGTGGAGGATCAGCCGTGCAGCAGAGTTCTGAAGAGATGGAAGGGGGGAGAGAGACCAGCAAGGAGGAGGCAAGACAGGAGGTAACTATAGAGAGGACAACAGTTTTTTTGTGTGTTCAGAGAGCACGGGGTTCTGTATGATCTGGGGCCCCCTCCGAATGTAAGGTCCCAGTCATCAGCAGCCATCTGAGGCACATGTGAATCCACATCAGCAGGTCGGTTACAGGATGTGAGGTCATGCCATGACTGCACCACAGGCACGCACCAGGTATGGGGAAGCATGGTCATTCTGCTAGATCTGCCATGGCATGTCTGTGTGCCTGTCTCATTGGCTGCCCCTCTGAGTGGACATATCCCATGTGTTAGACAGAAATGTCAGTTGCACCAGCCATATAGAAAGCCATCGTACCATACAGACCGGACAACACATCCCCCTCTCATACCCGCCAAACACACCTTGTCAGGCAGGTATGGCACAGGTCCTGCAGAGATCCCAGCAGACATAGGCAGAATCCTGTAGTCAGCTTGACAATGACCACATTTACACCCATGGATTACAGAGCACATAAGGAACCTCTATGGCTCAACACACAAGGCCAGGATGTATGTATGAGGAGGGTCGCAGGTTCAAGACCCAGATGTGTTTCATGTTTTTTTATGTCCCTGTGGGTAAGCTTTATCCTATATTGCAGGTACAGCACCAGCATGTGCAACATCCAATGAATTGTCCATCAAGGGACCGCTTACCCATCAGCGGCACAGCCAGGCTCCACTGCCCACTGGTTGAAGGGGCAGGCTGATAGCACTGGCATGTTGAGAGGGCATTTATTTATTTATTTATATTCTCTTATATACCGCTGCATCACTGCGGTTTACATTGAACAAACTGAAATTACATTGAACAGGGCATTATAACTTGGAGATAACTATTTTACAGGAAATATGGGATATGGAGGGTTAAGTGGCTTGCCCAAGACCACAAGGAGCACCTGTGGGACTAGAAACCCATTAACAACAGATGGGCATTTCAGAGCGTGCTAATAGTGCATGCACAATGAACACACCTTAACGATGCTTGAGCAGATAAGGAGACCAGAGTGGCAGGTAGGAATGCCAACTACCACCACTTTTGCACAGCACAGTGAAGTATGTGTGCGTGTCTCCAGAGTATTGTGGCCTTCTGCGATGCAATGTGCCCTACATTGCATAAGCTGTTCCTTGCATTAGTCTGAAAATGTGCAGGATGAGGAGCAGAGGTTTGTGGGTAAGACCTGAAAAAGAGCAGTTTGTCCAGGATGTGTCTGTGTCAGAAGTGGGGTCTTTGGCTGAGACTTTGTAAAGCCATGTGCGTGGCCTGGGTGCTCACAGTCTGTCATGCTGAGAGGGCACTCTCAGTGTGACCATATGACAGCTAGGTATCCACATGGTGTTTTATAATGTCAAGCTGCAGTGATTTGGGTGCTCTCCCTTTCCTGGGAGCCCAATTACTGAGCCGACTGCTGGGTGTCCATGCTGTTTATCCTAAGCCAGGGTGTACATGGTCACTCTGTGCACATGCAGTGTGTGCTGACCAGACTGGGCACAGTTGATATGTGCATGGCTGAGACAGCCCTGTGGAGGGTATCAAATGTAGACTGACTGTATTTGATGTGATGGATTGGTAGTTCCAGATGGTTAGGACAGCAGCTGGTCTTGGCTTGCTCACGATGATACTGGTAGGCCCAGCAGTACAGTGACAGCAGAACCACACCAGCCTAAACAAACCCCACCTTATTCAGCTTCCATGGAAACAGCTGCCACAACCCTGAGCAATTCATGAGATGTTCTAGGAAAGTCTCCTGGCTAGCTAGAGCGGGATACAGATGTAACTGACAACTCCAGCATACTATAATTATGCAGAAAACCAAGTGACTAGTATCACACTCTGCCACATACTAGCAGGGATTATGGATCTGCAGCAGGGCCAGCAGAATCACCTCTGATAGGGTAAGCTCTGGGGACTAGGTGCTGTGTGCCCCTCCTCACCTTCAGGGTGACCGCTGAAACTGGCCAGTAGCACAGTTTGCAGTTGTTATGTGTTTGTAGCACACACCAGCAGTGCGTATTACTGAGCTGATGTGATGGATCACCACATTCTCCATTTGGTGATCAGCTGCATAATGCTGTTCTGCGGGTGCAGTGCATTATGGGTAATGGAGGGGCTAACTACATCGGTACACATAGCAGGCGCTGCAGGCATAATGGTGACTGTGATCACTGAAGCACAACCCGGAACCCACCTGTCATCTTTGATGGTGAGAAATGTGTGCATGTTCCCCCGGGTAGCAAAGGATGGTTTGCAATGGACTGCATGGCTCATTACTGTGGTTTTTGTTCATTGTATGTGCATGTGTACCTATCCCACAGTGTGCAGCAGGTCACAGGGGACTGCACAACATGCACATGTGTTACCTCTGGGATATGTGGCACACTGTGGCGCAGAGGACTCATGCGCATAACTGTTCTTTGACGTTGGGGTACAGTGCAGGGATGGTCCTCAACCTCATCTGTGCCTTGGGCTTTGCAAAAGGGAAGTAGCCTGCAGCAGTGTGTCTGTAGTGCTGCTATAGTACTCTGTGTCCTGGGCATTACGTACTGGATGTGTGTGAATGGAGCCAGCACCTAGGTGTGGTATACCACTGTCTCGGCATGTGCCAGCCACGTTGTTTCATGTCCTGGAATCCACCCATTGCAGACAGGGACATACAGTCTCTTTGTTTCCAGACATTACTGTTCAGAGCAGTATGGAGGTGTACCCTAATGGTTAGCACACTGTATCCCTAAGCAAGGGAAATGGGTTCAATTCTCACTTGTTCTCTTTGGGCCTGTGTTCTACTAAGTTCATTTTCATGCTTAGACCAGTCCAGGATTTGCTGTGACTGGCTGACACACATTCATATGCTATGTTATGTTTGGGTCTGCAAACATGCAATTCGCCATTATGCCCAGCCAACAGCATGACCTTATTGGCGCTGCTGTAGCCCACTGCAGAGAGTCAGACATGTGGACCCTGCAGATGTGTGACACGCATGGAATATTTCATCCTAATTGTGACGGAACATCTTTGATTCCATCACATATGTACGGTACTTGCAGGCACATCCCACTCCTGTGATGACCTCCTGCAGAAATCAGCACACATCTTTACTTGCTCCATATGGCCGATATGAGCAACACTTGTTTGAGTTCATTGATGCACATGTGTCAGGATGATTGTATGGTGGTTAGAAAAGCTGAGGCAGCTGTCCCACCCACACAGATGGTATTGGGGGTGGCCCATGGCACAGTTACTATTTTTTTACTCACACTCTACTACCACCATCCAGCCCACAGACCATCAATCACCATATTCCCATCATGTGCAGTCATGTATTCTCCAATCAACTGCTACACCATGACCCACACAGGGACATTTTGGACATTGGGACTTATCACTCACACTTCACCTGTGACTGATCAGCATCAACAATCATACTCAGTCATCCTTTTACTGCCCACATCATAGACATGCTGGCTCTGCCAAGTCACACTTCTTGCCTATCTTAAGCTGCTCACTGACAGTAGAGCTGATTAACTGGGCATGCCTCACTGATACAGTCATACTGACTCCCACATTGCCATCCCATTTACTGACTAACACCAGACATGTGGATCTGACATATGGATCTGACATGTCCATCGGCTCCATTTTTTCCTCCATCTATCAGCTCAATTCTAACTTTCTCAAGGGCTCCCTTATCCTGCGTTACGGTGACTACAATTTAAGAGCATTAAGGTGCATGTCTGGCACCTTGATGCCCACTATCTTGTTAGTTCCTGATAAGCAGAGCACAGCTCCCTTACCACCGTAACACCTACTACCCACCTCATCCTTTATTGTTCAGAAAACCCCTTATTGCTGCCTTTAAAACTCACTATCCCCTGCTACCTTAATGCCCTTTAGTAAATATACCCCAATGTGCCCAGATGGCAGATGAAATTTAATGTGGACAAGTGCAAAGATAGGCACTTAGAGAAGAACCCAAAATATAGTTACATGATTCCTAGGCTCCACATTAGGAACTACCACCCAAGAAAAGGATTTAGGCATCAGCATGGATAATACATTAAAACCCTCCATCTAGTGTGCAGCAGCAGCTAAAAAAGCAAATAGAATGCTAGGAATCATACTTAGCTATACTTTATTCAGAAAGGACAGGGTAGGAAGAAGGGGAGGAGGACTGACCTTTTCAATGCCTCGTTGGAGTTGGGAGTGGTGCCAAAGGACTTGAGAGAGGCTCATGTGGTGCCTTTACACAAAAACAGAAGTAAGGATGTGGTTGAAAACTACAGGCCGGTTAGTTTAACTTCGGTGGTGAGTAAATTATTGGAAACACTGCTGAAAGAGAAAATAGTGAGGTTTCTGGAGTCCAGCAGATTACAGGATCCGAGGCAGCATGGATTCACCAGAGGCAGGTCTTGTCAGACAAATCTGATTGATTTCTTTAACTGGTGACCAGAGAGTTGGATAGAGGGAGAGCCCTAGATGTGATGTATTTAGATTTCAGTAAAGTCTTTGACACTGTTCCTTACATGCGACTTATAAATAAACTGAGCACCCGAGGGATGGACCCTAAAGTTACTGCTTGGGTTACAAATTGGTTGGGTGGGAGGTGACAAAGAGTACAGGTGAATGGAGCTCACTCTGAGGAGAAGGATGTTACCAGTGGTGTATGGCCCAGGGATCTGTCCTTGGTCCGATTCTTTTTAACATCTTTGTTAGTGATATAGCGGAAGGGCTGTCAGGTAAGGTTTGCCTCTTTGCGGATGATACCAAAATCTGCAATAGAGTAGACACCCAGGAAGGTGTAGATAGCGTGAGGAGGGATATAGCTAAGCTTGAGCATTGAGCTGCAGTTATCACCAGAGCACTACTACTACCTCCTGCACAGTTTAGCAATGTCGGCACTGTGATCAGGACCAGTGTGGCAGGCAGGGTTGCCAACCACCCCTATCGTTGCACAATGCTGAAATAGAGTGTGTGTTTGTGTATGTCTATACATTGTTCTGTGGCTGCCCACCCCTCTCTGGGCCCAGAATATCCCACTGTTCCCAGCGTTAGCCTGAATATGTGCATAATGAGGAGAAAGGTGTTGTGGGTGTGGCCCAGACAGGGCGGATTGGCCAGGATGCATCTTAACAACGTGTGGGAAAATGGCTGGGACACTGTAGTACCCAACCACCGCCTGCTTGGACAGGGTGGCTACAGCATGTCATGCTGGGAGGGCACTCACTCTAACCGAGCAGTGACCATGGCATGTCTAGGTTCCCACATAGTGCTCTACACTATCTGCCTCCAGTGATATTTTTGTGTTCTCAGTACTGGAGCCCAAATCATTGAGATGCCTGCTTGGTGCACATAGTTTCTCTGTAATCATGCACTGTGGCCTGACTGCAGTTAGACTGTGCATGGTTGGAACTCCTATAATGTGCAGTCTGACTGTGCTGTCTGCTGGTGACTGGTAGACAGTGGTGTGAGGCAGTTGGGGTTTTCCAGACCTAACCCCAACATTACTGCTGGTCTGCCACTGTTCCAGTCACAGGTATGGCTCTAGCTCACCAACCCAGCAGGATGGATATTGCTTTACCGGGGCTGGGGTACCTGTCCCTTACCTACAAAAAGGGTGATGTGGGTCCTTTGGGGTATGTAATGTATGCCACTTTGACCTTATAAAAGCACTGCTACACAAACCTCATGCAGGTCTAGAAACCCCTCTACCCTGATAACAGGTGCTCATGTCAGCCAGACCCTAATACAGGGTGCACACTAATCTGGGTGGTGTCTGGTCACAGAGGGCCACATATGACTGCAAGATACAGATGGACATCAAATTACCTTCAGCTACACTGCAAGGAAAACCTGTCACACACTGATAGTATTGGGGATATACAGCAGGACCAATCTCTAGCACCACATGTACTGCGGACCTAGTGCTGGGCACCCATCCTATCCCTCAGGGTGAACACATAACCTGCACAATGGCATGGTCTGTAGCTACACTGTGCCAGTATCATGCACTGTCAGTTCGTCTTTCCAAGCTGAGGTACCAGAGAGGTGCAGACCCCATTTGCTGATCAGCTGTAGACAGCTCTTCAGCATGTGCATTGCATCATGGGTACTGGTGTGGTTACCCTATCCTGGCACTCAGAGCAGACAGTTTGTGCGGTGATCTGCAGTTCTTCTGTACACAGCCATTGCTGTAAGATACACCAGAGAGGTATAGCCTACTGGTTAGTACAATGCCATTCTCGGCAGTGTTCCTGGGTTCAATTCCTCATTGTTCCCTCCTTTCATGCCTGTCCTAGTCAAATAGTTTGCATGCCTGTAACAGTCATATTTTTGCAGATCTGTGCTGCCAGCCCATAACACCCTCACCACAATTGCCAACATTCCTTTGGTCCGTCTATCTGCGTCTGTCAGCTGTGTAGAGTCCTGTCTGCCTGTGCAGGCTGCCACCCCATGTCCTGCACTGCTACCCTTTCCTGCATTGTGCCTCATCATGCTTGCCTCGCCTGTGCCTTATCTGCATGGCACCACCACTCCTCTGTCCACCCATCATTGTAACTATCCTGCCACCTCCGCCTCCACTGGGGGACACGTATTCCCACCATCTGCCACCGACTGTCTTTCCAGTACTTTACATTGCCAACACCCTGTGCTGTGGTACAGTTACCCCCACATGTTTGTCAACAGTACTGGCAGCCACATGGGATGCCCGCAGATATGGCAGGTCCAGCGGCTCCCAGCTCTCCCTCCTTCACTCCCCTGTTCATTGCCTTTCCTCAGTGCTCTATCTAGTGTTAGGGCTACATCTGTCTCTGTGCCTCACAGGTCATGCATGTCATCCTGAAGCACCTTGCAGCCTTTAGGGCACACTAACCTAGGGCACCATAACCTTGTTAGGCCAACTTAACCTATGGTTCCATAGCTCAGGGTGCCTTTTTCGGTGCCTTGTCCAGGGGTGCCTAATACGGCGCTTAGCCTAAGGAGCCCTATAGGACGCCTTACAAGGCGCCTTACTTATAAGGCACCTTACAAGGTGCCTTACAAGGCGCCTTGTAAGGTGCCTTATAAATAAGGTGCCTTGTAACGCGTGTTAGTCTAAGGCGCTTTGTAACGTGCTTTAGCTGATACGGCTTGCTGTAACGATGCACCACCCACGCCTTTATATAGGCATCTGTACCTTTACCGAGAAACCTAACGTGGGTGATATTACCGCAGTTTAGTAAACATACCCCTATGTCTACTTTCACTAAAAGGTAATGACTATCTAGCTGTAAAATTAGGAAAATGGCCTGATTTAGGGAGGCATGCTGCACTTAACAGAGATAGGGATCAATGTAGTCATTGACTGAAAAACTCTCATGATAAGAAATTGTATATGAGGTGGAATTTCCTGTCATCTTTTTTAGATACATTAACAAGTGGTGACACAACCAAGTCTGGCCTTGGTGGGCTAAATAAAAGGCCAACGATTCCACCCAAAGCCACCCCCTTATCAATTTTTTCTTTGGCCTCTTGTCAATGGTGTTGAATCGATGGTGAATTACAGGTGCAGTTTTAAGTGTCTCTGGGGGGATCACTATAGGGGATGCAGTAACCTCAGAGAATCCCTGTGTGATAGCATTTGCCTGTGTCACCTTTGGGTACCATTTTCACCAAGGATGCCTAGCACACATTTTGTTGGGATTTTGAGCTAGCTCCCTCATTTTATGATATGCCTGATATCCTTATTGTTACCTGTCCTTTGGGAAACAACAGTGACTTGCCAAGTGCCTGAAATCTTCATGGATTGCATCAGCAGAGTCCATTACTGTACTGCCTATAGAAATTCTTTCTGGTAAATTGGGATGAACCTTGAACATGTTTGACTGAACGGAGTTGTGCACTCTATCACCGCGGACTGCCCGATGCATTGCCATTTTGTCAAACCATAGGTCTACCATTCTATACCTCCATGTGATGGAAGGGTCCTCAGCTCTACTCTTCCTGAATTTTATATCGTAATTGAGCCAGGCCCAACTGCTGTAACGGTCATGGGCTCTTATTATGGTATCCAAATACCTGATCTTAGGCTCTCTTTCCACTATCACAGTCATGAATATATAGAATGCATAAATCCTATTGCTAATATACTTAAATATTTTGTGTTTTTTTCCTTTTCCACATTATTAATTTTGTTATCCTTTGTATCAGTCCCCTCCCCATCCAGATCTCTGATGAAATTGTCTATGAACTCCCTTTTCCACATTTTCTTTTTAATTTTCCTGGATACACCTTTCGCTAGAGAGTTCACCCTTCATGAAATATCATCATTTGGGATGCTATGGGGTTCTTTGGGTATTGATGCAAGTATAGTGTTAGATGGACCAGCTACCTCGTCCTCCCATGCACCCCCTAAACTTTAAAATTTCTTGAAGCCTTTTTCTTTTTAAATGTCTTACAAACATTCTGAATGACATTAGCCATTACTAACTCTTCATCACTACTGTCCAAGTTCACAAAGAAACAGTACTGACTTGTGTGGTTTACCTGAGTTAGATGTGGTTATAGCTTTTCTATGAAACAATGGTTGGGTATGAGTCATCTGCAAGGTGGAGCTAGAATTATCTCAGAGCCGCTGACCGTACTGATACTGTATGTCCCTATCTGACATCAAAGTTCAGTATTGAGCTCCTCCAGTTCAGGATGGTCATCTTTCTCAGCACATTTGGTCCTTCTTGTTGGAGTAGAATCTGCTGTATTTGCTGGTTTTCTTTTTACCATAATCCTTTTTTATGTCTTCACTTTCTTATCAGTCTTCTGGGTCTGCACTCCTGTTCTTCACTTAGGTTTCATAGCACTGCAAACTAGCAAACTTCACACAGTCTTGATAATTTCCAAGCACACCTTGATAAATTGCCTATGCACATTACATCTTATGAACTCCAGGAGAAGGCTCTCTTTGGCATGATACAAGTACTACGCTGAGCGTAGCAGTAAATTTGAAAGACTGCGATCATATTCTACATATCTGGCTTAGGAGTAAGATTCATTACTGTCATGGAATGCACAAGCTAAACCATTTAGAGACATAGCCCCCCTGCAAGTGATGGGCAAACCGGGTCCTGAGAGGGGATGCAAGGGTGATTCTCCACCAGAGAGCATTTCATTTTCCCGGTGCGGCGCTTGAGTGAAAAACATTTCACGTCTTCCCACACTGTCCCTGACCTGGCTAAACAACAGCATGGGTCCAATGATCTGCAAGCCTGGGCCTGAAAAGGGCTGGGGAGGTGCACATTGCCACTGTTTAGAAAAAGATACATGAGGTACAAAGTAAAAGAAAATAGCACCGCCCCTGCTCCTATCCCTTAAGTAGCACCTCCTGGGCCTGCCTACTCCCACCCTTTCCCTCCCTCACATTTTCCTAAGTCCCCTCCCTCCTCTTCATACTTTACTACCTGTCTTTGCATCTAAGCCCTATCACTGCCTTGTCTTACCCTGCCTCCTACTTGCAAACACATCCGCCTGCTCCTCCCCCCACCTATTCCCTCTGCTCCTGGCCTCTGTCTGTTTTTGCCCAGACTCCCTATGTGCATCTAGTTCCTTTTATCTTTAAAACTGTAAAACATGTTTAGCAGTAGAAATATCTTCTAGGATGTATGTTCCTCAAATTCATAGAAGTGTAAGTTTATAATTTAATATTTTAGGCTTTTTGACATATTCATAAATGACCTGGAAAAGGGAATAACGAGTGAGGTTATCAAATTTGCAGATGACACAAAACTATTTAAAGTTGTTAAAACCCAAGAGGATTGTAGAAAATTGCAAGAGGATCTTGATAAATTGGAAGACTGGGCATCAAAATGGCAGATGAAATTTAATGTGGACAAGTGCAAAGTTAGGCACATAGGGAAGAACAACCCAAACTATGGTTACACGATGCAAGGTTCCACATTAGGAAGCACCACCCAGGAAAAAGATTTAGGCGTCATTGTGGATAACATGCTAAAAGCCTCGGCCTAGTGTGCAGTGTCGGCCAAGAGAGCAAATAGGATGCTAGGTATCATAAGGAAAGGAATGGAAAATAAAACAAAGGATATTATAATGCCTCTATATCATTCCATGGTGAGACTGCACCTTGAATATTGTGTGCAATTCTGGTCGCCGTATCTTAAAAAGGATATAGCGTTATTAGAAAAGGTTCAGAGAAGAGCCACCAAAATGGTAAAGGGGATGGAAGGATACTCCTATGAAGAAAGGCTAAAAAGGTTAAGGCTCTTTAACCTGGAAAAGAGATGGCTGAGGGGAGCTATGATAGAAGTCTATAAATTAATGAACGGAGTGGAACGGGTAAACGTAGATCGATTTTTTATGTTATCAGAATATAGAAAGACTAGGGGACATGCAATGAAGCTGCAGGGTAAACTATTTAAGACTAATAAAATAAAATAATTTTTCACTCAACGTGTAATCAAACTCTGGAATTTATTACCGGAGGATGTAGTAAAGGCTGTTAGTGTAGCTGGGTTTAAAAAGATTTGGACAAGTTCCTGGAGGAAAGGTCCATAAAGCATTATTAATAAGGGACCCAGGATATCAATGCTTGAGCCAGTACAAGCATTGTGGAACCTGTGTCTTTTGGGGAAACTGCTAGGTACGTATGACCTAGATTGGCCACTGTTGGAAACAGGATACTGGGCTTGATGGACCTTGGTCTGACCCAGTATGGCATATCTGATGTTCCTATGTTCTTATGTAATTGCACCATGCGTTAATGGGAAGGGCATACCTAGCGTGTTCCCAGCAGTTAGCACACAGTCTGAATGCTAACATGCAGCACACTTAATGTGGGTGCACCAAACGACATTCATAGAGACGTCGTTCGGTGCACTCATGCTAATTGCCACATTGCAACTGAACATACAGCAATTGTCCTCGTGCTAGCAGTAATGCGCTCTCCATGCCCACACTGCTCATTCCCAGCCCCATCGCGAGATGGACAATCACCATGCACTTTAAGGCACAATTGCTGGCATGCCCCCCATGTTAGCATTCCTAGCTGCCAGTTAAAATGTATATTAACCCATTACCAGGCTTTAGTTAAAGAGCCACTTAATTAGGAAAATAGGACTTCAGTCTTCCAGCCATAAATTCTACTGTTAGATCATTTACTAAGAGTAAGGGGCATGCTTACTAAGCCCTACACTGGTAACACACATGTGAGCTGCGTTACTAATGTGGGATGCAAGGTAATTGCAGTTTCTGCGCATCACCGTGGTAAACTAGCTGTGAGTGCAACTAACGTCACCCATTGACATGCATTAGTTGCACCCATGTTACCTGTGCTGAGCTCAGGTAGTGTGGACTCCAAACCCCCATTTTAGCAACACCGCAGCAGGAATGCCCCCTTCCCACCCAGTCACCACCCAGACATGTGTCACAAAGGTAGTGCGGGGCCCTGCGTTACTTCCTAGTATGGTGCCAATATTGAGCGCTAACCTCACACTACCCTAGTGCCGCACATTAGTAAACATGCCCCTTAGCAAGCATCATTGCCACAGGGTCCATTTTAATCCTATGAGCCCTGTGGCAAATAGCAGAGTAACAGTTAGGAAATGACACCCCTTTCTGCCTCTAAGTTTTCTCATTTTCCCATCCTTTCACTTTACAACTCTTTACGGCCCACAAAAGACATGCAAAGAAAATGAAAATAATTTTCTCCCTGCACACCCCTAGTCACAAATTAATATAGTAAAGATATCACCCACAGCGTGTTCATTTCTGTGGCAACCATACTGCTTTAATCAATAATTTCCCAGAAATGCTAATTTATGGGGAATCTTGCGTTTACATTTGTATGAGAATTTTTTTTCTTTCTTAACCATCATTAAAATGATTTACACAGGAAGGAAATATGAGACAATTCAAATCAATGTTTGTATCCTATCCTAGCTTTGTACATTAAAATAGCATTTGCACATGTTAAGAGCTCCAAAGCCAAAGATGAGGTAGATGTTGAAGTACCAGATTATAAATACAGCAGCATAATAAATGAAAATTGCATATCACAAATATAAAATGTTGATTAATGTAAACAATCATTTTGCCATCAAAACAGAGGTATTACATAAAAATAGAGTTTGAAGACCATGCCATGATTAAAAGAGGAAAAATGGACATGAATAAAACCTTGTTTCTACATGATCTTCTTAGTATATCTATCTGAGCATAATGATATTCCTGAGCTTTGATTCCGACCTGATCGTCTTCAGTTTCTTGATCCACCAATGCTATACTGTAAAGAAGACCCTGTCACATAGAGAAAAATCACAATTCTGAAATGTCTGATAATATTCAGGAAACTCATGATAAACCTCTTCTCATAAATATTAAATTCATCAAAAAATGCAAACCCCTTTCCGTCTTCTATCGTTAATTCTTTTCCCAATTCTGAAAAAGTCTTCAGTGAAATTGTAAACCAGATACAAGACAGACCACATTTTACAGAGCACTTTCAACTCAAGCCTCCAAAACTTTAGGATTAAATTGGAGATTTGCTGGGATATTTTATGCTAATACTTAGTAGCCTAACCTTGTACAATTGAGGATATGTTCCCACACCCTCCTTCCGCCCACATTCCGTTCAAGATAAAACTTCTATCTTAATCTATCTTTTTTCCCCAAGGTTTTACAGTTAATCTTAATTGTGAATTCTGCAGTCTTATAAATGAGTACAGATTACTTCCAGTGTTTGTTATAATCTTACAGTGTGCAGATGTGGTTCTCTTTGCTACATGCCGTACTCACTGAACTCACAATTTCCATAATGCTGTCACATTCTGCATAGGAAGCAGATTTACAGATAGGAAATCCATGTACGGCATTTTCAAGGCATCTTATTAAAGGATTGAGGCCTGCTATTAAATTGCATATGCTTTCAATGGCTAAAAGGCACACACACAATCATAAAATACGAGAGAAAGACTTATTTCAAGATTTCAAAGTAGGGCCTTAAAACTTTTTTTCTTTGCATTGTATTCTAGTATATATTTAAGTATAGTGGTAAGTTTTGCTGTCATATCTTTCATCATACTAGCCAAAGACCCCCTTTAAGGGTCACTTTTGATTTGTATATTACCTAACACATTCCATCATATAAATTTGTAGAGGCCTCGGGGCTGAGTCCCCTGGTGGTCACCGGTAACCCGGTGCCCGGTGGAGAGGTATGCTCCCTCTTCTGTTTCTGAGTGGCTAGGAGGAGGAGTGGGTGCTGGGTATGGCATGCTAAGAAGGCTGGAATTGGAAGGTGGATAGGATGGTGGTATTGAGAAAATGTTCACTTTTTTTTTTAGGGTGGGGGGTGACTTAGGCATTTAGTTTAAATTTCATTCATGCTGGGTGGGAGAGCTCCAGAGACTGTGTATTGGGCACTAACGTAGGGGGATGAGGAGCAGCTCTGTGAGCAGTTTTGAGTTTCCTTCAGTTTTGCCTGCAGAGCTCACCTTCCTTGGGCCATTGGCGGTTAGTGGTCATTTTCTCTCCCTCCCTCCCTCCCTCCCTTCCTCATTGTTATGCTTGGATTCTGTTGGCTACAAGTTTGGGTTCTTTGGACTTGTTGCAGCTGGAGGAAGGTGTTGCCCATGCAAAGGTGAGGATGTAGTTACATACCTGGAAAGTTGGACTGTGAGCAGATGAATTTCAGCCCGTTTTTTGGGTTGGACATCATGAATGTTCAGTCGAGGGATCCTCACCTCAATGATGCTGATTCTTTCCTAGTACAAAGGGGAGGGGGGGGACTAAATTGACTGGAGCAGTACTACAGCAAGTCAGATGGGGAATCTGCCTAGCTAGTTGCATGGCGGGTGGCAACTGCATTTGGTCTGAGTAGAGGAGAGGGGTTTGACAAATAGGCTGTTCATATCCTTTTTTTGCTTGGGTTTCTGAGTTCCATGGCATTGACTTGTGTGGTAATAAAGCTGCAACCAAATATTTTTCCAATTACCGGGGTTGGTGTGATTTTTTTATTGGGAGGCAGTACAATGGTGGGGGAATTGTGCTCTCCCTCCAGCAGACTGGAGCCCCGATCGATATCGGTACAGAGAGCAGGAGGTAGAAAACTCCCTCCTGCTCTCCAGATTAAGGCCAATCAGTGCCCAATGTGGGACATTTAAACAGAAGTGCCTCCCGGCGCCAACAACACCGCCGGCTGTCCCTCCAGCTGACCGGAGCCCCGATCGACATCAGCACAGAGAGCAGGAGGTAGGAAACCCCTCCTGCTCTCCAGATCAAGGCCAATCAGGGCCCGATGCGGGACATTTAAACAGAAGCACCTCCCGGCGCCAACAACACCACCGGCTCTCCTTCCAGCTGACCGGAGCCTCGATCAACATCGGCACAGAGAGCAGGAGGTAGGAAACCCCTCCTGCTCTCCAGATCAAGGCCAATCAGAGCCCGACGTGGGACATTTAAACAGAAGCACCTCCTGGCACGCCCGTGCCTGAGGGCCTCACCAGAGGACCCTTTGGCATGGCCCTAAGGAGGGGTCCTAAGCAGCTACCAGATCCCGATGCCCCCAGCAAGCCAGCAAACGCTCACCACTGCAGGGAACAGAAATACAGCACGCTGAACACCGCTGATATCAAGCACTTCACCTCTCTGCATCGGCAGCCTGATCTGCATCGGGGAGTGAATAAGAAGGAGTGCTCCTCCCCGATCAGCTCAGCAGAACCAATCAGCGACCTACACACCCTAAGACAATGCTATCCCAAACCATGCCACTCAACTGGTAAGCAGCACATGATAAGCAAGACAACCTGCACTGCACAGCCTGTAGGATCCATTGATACCTTATTGCTACCTTACTGCTACCTCATTGCTTCCTCACTGCCTGTAAAAATAGCATATGCTACACAGCCTGTAGACTCCATTGCTACCTCATTGCTTGTAAAAATAACATTTGCTGCATAGACTCCATTGATACCTTATTGCTACCTCATTGTTTGTAAAAATAACATATGCTACACAGCCTGTAGACTCCATTGCTACCTCATTGCTTGTAAAAATAACATTTGCTGCATAGACTCCATTGATACCTTATTGCTACCTCATTGTTTGTAAAAATAACATATGCTACACAGCCTGTAGACTCCATTGTTACCTCATTGCTTGTAAAAATAACATTTGCTGCATAGCCTGTAGAATCCCTTGCTACCTCATTGCTTGTAAATTAATATACGCTGCATAGCCCCTCTCTGTTCCTCTTCTATGGCTCCACATCACATTGTCCTCCTTTTCTTCATACTCCCTAACTGTTTCTCCTCCTACCAGCACCTTCACTCCTTCCTTCCTTATCCCCCCTTAACCATCCTCATTTCCCCCTCCATTCTGTCTTCTAACCGATCATCAGCTCTTGACCTTCATCGCATTCTCCCTCTCATTCAACCATCTCCTCTCTCTCTAAGGCAACCTCACCCTCGTTTCCGCTGTACTGTCTCCTCTCTACCCCGTACTCTGCTATTTCTTCTCTCATCCGTAGATATCAACCCCAATCCTGGTCCCCCCTAGATCTTTGCCTCACTCTGAGAAGAGATCTTCACGCAACATGTCTAATCTTATCCATATCCCTCTCCTTTCTCCTTCCACTCTCCCTTTCTCATGTGCCTTGTGGAACGCACACTCTGTCTCTAATAAACTTGCTTTTACTCATGATCTCTTTATATATAATGTCCACATCTTCTTGCCCTAACTGAGACTTGGCTCCTCCCAGATGATACCGCATCTACTGCTGCTCTCTGCCATGGGGGCATTCTCCCGCACGCCTTGTCCCACTGGCCTGATGGTGGTGTTGGACTTCTACTTTCTCCCTCTTGCCAATTCTAACCCAACCCCTCCTGCTGCCTCAGTCTCACTCTTTTCTCTCTTTTGAAGTCCACTCCATTCGCCTTTTCACTGCACTTCCTCTCCAGGTAGCTGTTATTTATCGACCTCCCGACAAGTCTGCTTCTACCTTCCTCATTGACTTTGACTCGTGGCTTTCCTTATTTCTGGATTCCTCTTCCCCCACTCTTATTCTTGGGGATTTTAACATTTATGTTGATAACCGCTCTGATCCTTATGCTTTAAAGTTCCTCTCCCTTACCTCCTTGTTTGACCTCCAAATTTGTTCCACTGCCCCCACTCACCAGCATGGCCACTGCCTAGACCTGATATTTTTCTCTAGTTGCTCACCCTCAAACTCTATAGCTCAGTTCTTCCCTTATCTGGCCAACACCTTTTAAGCTTTAATCTTCATCACCCACTGCCTCAGCCTCATCCTGTCTCCTCCAACCTATTTAGAAATCTTCTTGCTATTGATACCTTGGCTCTCTCTTCTACTATTTCTTCATCTCTTTCTGCCACTATGTCATCCAAGACTGTTGACGAGGCAGTAACTTCCTATAATGCTGCACTCTCCTCGGCTCTGGATGCTCTCGCTCCGCCCATGCCACGTCCTGTGAGATGTTCTGTACCCCAGCCCTGGCTTTCATCCACTACCCGCTATCTACATTCCTGTGCCCATTCTGCTGAGTGTGCTTGGCTCAAATCCCACTCCCCTGCAGACTTTTTACACTTCAAATTCAAGCTTGTCTCTTTCCAGTCAGCCATAGCTCTTGCCAAACAAGACTATTATGTCCATCTGACTAACTTTCTTGCCTCTAATCCTTGCCGTCTCTTTACTAGTCTCAACTCTCTCCTCAGAGTACCTCCGCCTCTGATCCCTCCCTCCCTTTCTGCCCAAACCCTAGCTGACTATTTCCATGACAAAATCCACAAGATTACCCTACAATTCCCCACAAAGTCAGCTACTTCCTCTCCTCCCCCTCTTCACTCCCAACTCTCCCCCTACCTCTGCTACCATCTTTTCCTTTCCTGTGATCTCTGAAGAGGAAACTGCACATCTTCTTTCTTCCTCCAAACTCACCACCTGCTCCTCTGATCCTATCCTCACCCATCTCCTAAGCCCCATCTCCTCCACTGTTGTCCCTTCCATCTCTCATATTCTCAACCTATCCTTTTCCACTGCAACAGTCCCTGCAGACTTCAAACATGCTGTGGTCACACCTCTCCTCAAGAAACCCTCACTTGATCCCACCTGTCCTTCTAATTATCGACCCATCTCTCTCCTTCCCTTCATTTCTAAATTACTTGAACATGCAGTTTACCAATGCTGCCTCAACTTCCTCTCTTCTCATGCCCTCCTGGATCCCTTACAGTCTGGCTTTCATCCTTTGCACTCTACTGAAACGGCTCTTGCCAAAGTCTCCAGCGACTTGTTCCTAGAAAATTCCAAGGGCCTTTACTCTGTCCTCATCCTTCTTGACCTCTCTGCTGCTTTTGACACTGCTGACCACAACCTTCTCCTCGACACCCTGTCCTTGCTTGGTTTTAGGGGCTCTGTACTATCCTGGTTCTCCTCCTATCTCTCCCATCGCTCTTTCCATGTCTGTTCTGGTGGCTCCTCCTCCTCTGCTACCTCAATCCCAGTTGGCATACCCCAAGGATCTGTCCTGGGTCCGCTCCTTTTCTCTCTATATACCCAGTCCCTTGGTGCTCTTATCTCTTCCCATGGCTCTCAGTACCATCTGTATGCTAATGACTCCCAGAGCCACCTCTCTACACCTGAAATCTCTCCGGCAATCCAGACCCGGATCTCTGCCCGCCTTTCCGACATTGCTGCCTGGATGTCTCATCTCATCCCATAGGTTTGTCTGCAAATTTGGTTAAGTCCTATCTGCGGGTCACTTCACATTTTTTGACCTTACTATCTCAATGCACGTTCTCATTTTCTACAGTATGGCTGGTCACGGTCGATGTAACGGCCCTCTATACTAATATAGATCAGACTGAGGTGCTACAAATTTTACAATCATTTCCATTAGTGTTACCAGACCGGCTTCCACGAGCTTTATTTTTGGAGTTTCTCTCTTTGGTACTTAATCATAATTATTTTTTGTATGAAAATAACTTTTATCAACAAACCTATGGGATAACAATGGGTGCAACTGTGGCCCCTTCCATTGCCATGATTTATTTAGCAGCTTTTGAGGAGGAGGTTCTTTATGTCTCTAATTGGTTTAAGAACATACCATTTTGGGTCCGTTTTTTAGATGATATTTTTTTCGTTTGGACGGCGGACAATTCATCTTTATTATTATATTTGGATTGGTTGAATACTAGGAAAGCTAATCTTCAATTTATTGCAAAATATGATTACCATACTATAGAGTTTTTAGATGTTAGCCTGTACAAAACTGGTCAAACACTTTGTTCAACATTATATCGTAAACCTGTGCAAAGAAATTCTTTATTGCAATTTCAAAGTTTTCACCCGGGCCCTTTGAAGAGAGCCCTTCCACTTGGACAGTTTTTTCGTATAAAGCGGAACTGCACTACAAAAGAAGAATTCTCAAAACATGCAAAGGATTTGTATCAACGTTTATTACATCGGGGTTACCCGGCGCAAGTGGTTCAGAGAGCTTACAAAATAGCACAATATGCACATCGAGCTTGGCTGTTACATTCTGCCACTCATAAAAGGACTTTGTCCTCTGATCAACCCTTTGGGAACCAATCCACTTTGACATCATCTAGTGAGGATAGTAAGAAAATCATTGGGGTTCTACCTTATATGATAGGTTCACCGCAAGTAGTAGCCCTTTTACGCAAACACTGGCATATCCTGCAGCTTGATTCCATCTTTCAATCAGATCTAATGATTGCTTATCAACGTGGTCAAACATCAGAGATTTTGTAGTGCATTCTATAACAAGATCTGAGCGACCAGAGGGATCCCGATTAAATGTGGGACATTTCTCTTGTAAATCTTCTCGCTGCCAATGGTGTTTACAATCACAAATTGGAGCTACATGGACACATATCCCTACGGGACGAACCATTCTATTGAAATGACATACAGATTGTACGTCATCTTTTGTAGTTTATGTTCTCACATGCCCTTGTGGTTTACACTATATAGGTCGCACGATTCGTCCTGTAAAAAAGCGTCTTTCAGAACATAAATCTCGAATTCACACTAAGACACTTTCTGCTCCTTTAGTGGCACATTGTCTCCAAATGAATCATACATTTACTGACTTTTTTTGGTGTATTTTGGACCATGCACCTGAGAGTCCCCGTAGAGGAGACCGGGAACAATATTTGCAGGTCCTGGAGCAACGCTGGATTTTCTCTTTAAAGTCAGTTATCCCCGAAGGACTCAATCAAGAACTCGATTGGTGGAGCATTTTGCCCACCTGATAGGATGTTGTCTGTTTTTTTCAGGGTTAAAAATGGCTGATTTGAATTGTGATGTCAGACGCCATTCTTGTTTTTGAGAGGACACTTTATGAAAGAAACAACGGCTGGGATTTTGAAGATAGCTGTTTTTGTACCATCTGATGCAGGGTTGGAGAACCTGAAACGCAGTGCTGGGTTATGGTTATGAATGTATAAAGCTCTGAAGACGTGTTTTCTCGTTGAAGCTGCCTGTGGAGTTTCTCTGATGAAGGGGGGCCTTCTTGTCAAAAATATTCCGAATGGTGAACATCCGCTGCAGGACCCCATTGCCAGCTAAGTCTTTGACCTTAAATTTCTTTGGTCTTTAAAAAAATAATTTTTTTCTTAGCATGGTGGCTCTTTGGGTCTGCTTTGTTCTCTTAAAAGACTGTTGAACTGATTGAATGAATAATAAAAAAGATTAAAGGGAGAAATCCGATTATATGAAGGGGTTCTCCGTCCCCTGATTTAATGGATGTTCCTACATTTAATTGTGATGTTTCATGTTGTAAGTGTTAGTATATGTTTGTCCTATTTATGAGATCTGATTTTTTGAACGGGTTTTATTTGCAGATCTAGAATTTGGCAAATTTTTTTGGATTTAAATAAAGTATTGGCCTGAAAGGTGGTGCTGCGTTGTACATACCCATTGGGATAGGTCATTATGGTTGAACAGACCAACTTTCTAGCCTTTCTGTTTACAGCTAAGTACTCTTTTGCTTTCCTATTTTAAAATGTAAAGATTAAAATGGACATTTAATTTCAAGAGAGGTATCTCTCCTTATGAACCGTCCAAGAAAAAAAGATTTTGCTCTTGTTGACCTTGTATTATATCTGTTGTATTTCTTGGTGACTAGTGTCTTTTTGGTTAATTTTTGTTTGTACAGTCAAACCTCGGTTTTCATGATTAATCCGTTCGAAAAAGTCTGACTAAAACCGAAACGTATGAAAACTGAAGCAATATTTGCCATAAGAAATAATGTAAATCCAATTAATCCGTTCCAGACACCCAAAAATATTCACAAAAAATACATTTTATAGAGAATAACTATATTTTTACATACAGAAAACAATGAGAAATAAATATAAATGACTAATGAAATGGATAAATGAACATTTAACATCACTGAAAGCAAGCTAAGTACAGTACTGTACAGTACAGTATGTTAACATCTGGCCTTAGCCACCCCTGACAAGCTGCTGTGCCCAGCTCTCTTCGGAATCACATTGGATTCAGCCCATTAAAATACCTTTACATTATCTGCTCAATGCTTCAGAATGGCAGAAAATCTTAATGATATAGCTTCAGACGTACCCTGCAAGAGAAAGAACTGCCTCCCACATTCATGCAACATCTCCTGCTTATGTTGACAGCTTTTCTTCCCTGCTACCTCCAAGCCTGAGGGGGCGCTCCAGAGAACGGGCAGGTGGTGGACGAGATCGGGGCCTTCCTCTCTGCACAATCCTTGCCTTTCTAACTCTGACCAGGCTCGAGGATGTGTTTCATTTACGTGCTCAGCTGGCTTTCGCTTCTCATCACGCTGGCGATCGGTGAGTCCAGGGGGCAGTGCTGCCGGGACCGGGTGGGCGTTCTGGCAGTGTATAGAGACCGGTGTGCAGCGCGAGGGTGTATGTATTTACAGTACTGTACTTTACGAAAACCGAGGCAATGTACGAGAACCAGGACAAAGTCTCAGTCAAAAAAGACGTTGAAAACCGAAGCGATGTATGAGAACCGGGACAAAATCTCAGTCAAAAAAGACGTTGAAAACCGAAGTGATGTATGAGAACCGGGACAAAATCTCAGTCAAAAAAGACGTTGAAAACCGAAGCGTATGAAAACTGGGGCAAATGAAAACCGAGGTTTGACTGTATATCATTTTGCAAGTGGAGACATGCAGCACCACAGAATCAAAATGAAATCTTTGTTTATTTACCTAGACGTGTCTGACCACTTGAGAATTAATTGGGCATGCAGAGAGCACTTTTATGATGCCTATTCATGTCTAGAGAAGATATAAGCATGGATGTGTCAGCTGCCAGGCGCAGACATGCGACGGCATTCTGGAAATCACACTGACCTGCTATCTTTATTGGCATATCTTGGCCACTCCTCTACCACTCTCCATCAGATATGGCCATAATTGTGCCAGAGACGTCCCTCTAAGAAGGGCTTTCTAAAATGGGTTTTGGGACATTTTTGTGATTACACATCTGAAATTACATTTTCAGATGTTGAAATAACAAACAAAGCTTCAAAGCTTACCTTCTACAAAAGGTGAAAAAACAAAAACGGCGAAAATGGATCACTGAAGAACTCTTGAAAATTGCCCAGAAACACAGAGAAATGAAAGCAGGAGGAGAAAGAGAGGCAATCACAGAACTTAACAGCGATTACCAATGTGTAGCAAGACAAACAAGAAGAAGTATTACAATGATGCATGCAAGGAAATAGAATCAGAAACTATTAGAGTTAAAGAGAAAATATCAGCTTCTAATTTGAATGCTAAAAGATGTCCAAAGATCCATATTGATGATACGGAGAATATCAAGAAAAGGTGGAAAGGATACACAGAGTCATACCTTAAAGACCTAATGGACCAATAGTCGTTTCAACATCTATCTTATGGTTAGGAACCATTGGTGATAAAAGAAGAAGTCGAAACAGCATTAAAAGCATTATCAAAGAACAAAGCACTGGGCACTGATGCATTCCCACTGACATATTACAGCAATCAGATGCAGCTGTTACAATACTTACAAGGCTCTACCAGGAAATTTGGAAGACAACTTCATGGCCAACTAACTTGAAAAGATCTGTATTCATACCAATACTATAGAAAGGTAATCCAACCGACTGTGGAAATTATTGCACAATTGCTCTGATCCCACATGCCAGCCAAATTCTACAGTGGAAATTACAACCATACCTAGAAAGAGAACTGCCTGAACTGCAAGCAGAGTTCAGGAAAAGGCAAGGAATGAGAAACAACATTGTGGATGTGAGAGAGATTCTTGAAATGAGAGAAGAATACCAAAAGGATATCAATATGGTTTTATCGACTTCAGGAATCCCTTTGATTGTGTAAATCATGAGAAACCCTGGGCCACATTAAGAGGTATGGGTATACCAGACAATCTGATAGTTCTAATGAACAACCTTTACATTGATCAAGAAGCAATAGTTAACTGAACAGGGAAAAACAGAATGGCTTAAAATCAGCAAAGATATATAACAAAGAGGTAAAATAGGCAAAGGTGTACAGCAAGGCCACATACTTTCCCCTTGCCTGTTTAATATATATGCCGAACAAATCATCAGAAAAGCAGGACTATATGAATACAACTGAGGTGAGAAGATTTGTGCAAGAGTCATCAACAACCTTCGCCGAGACAGGACCCAGATAGGACCCCGCTACCAGATCCAGGCCCCGGCTGCCCAGCCTGGGGTTGGGCAGCAGGGTAAAAAGGGGTCGGTGCTGCAGGGGGTACACCAGCCTGCAGGAGGACATCCCTGCCTCTATGCAGGGGCATGCTGGACTGTCCTCAGGCCTGATTCTGTATGCTGCAGGAATGCTTTGCTCCCGCATTAGAGAATTGAGTCCTAATGGGTCCATCATGCTTGGGGCCATCTGGACGGCTCGGATGTGCCACTTTCTGAATCAGACTCCACGTGTCATAATCTCAGGGGAGGGTCATAAGGCTGAACAACTGCCTAAAGTAGGGCTCTCCAACTCCAGTCCTGGAGGGCTGTAAACCAATCAGATTTTCAGGATATCCCTAATGAATATCCATGAGAGAAATGTAAATACCATGGGGACAGTGCATGCAGATATATCATATGCATATTGATTAGTGACATCCTGAAAACCTGACTGGTTTGCAGCCCTCCAGGACTGGATATGGAGACCCCTGACCTAGGGTGTCCTATCCCTTAGCACCGGCTCTGATGGAACTGCAACAATCACTCTTTCTTCTTGCCAGCCCCCCCCACACACACACACATACACATATGTGTGCACATTTATGCACACACACTTACACACTGCTGCTTTGGCACATTCTATAGCAAGGTCAGTCAATCTATGATATACATCAACTGGACAGGGTGATGTATCCCAGGTGGTGACATATGGAGATATGTGGAAATGCCATGAGCCATGGACACAGAGTGGTAAGAAAATGCATGCACATAGGCATCTAGGCAGGTAGGACCCCCTCCTTTCATGACATATGAAGATGAGATAGATCAAACAGACATTGGTATTATAGTCACACTTGGCCTCACCATAAAAGGCCCATACTGCACCATAGAGCAGAAGTGCACAAGTTGTGCTAGGCAGGAAGATATAGCAAGTGTGGATGTGCTATTGTATATGTTAGCTGTTTGCACAGAACCCCTATGTCCAACTGCCACAGCTCCCAATTACCTGGACAGCATTGACCCCTTAAATGAAAGCCTTTCACCCCAGTCATCTAGCAGGGATATCAGTTGTGAGGGTGGCTGGGGCAGACCAAGCGAACATAAAGGATCTCTAACCATGTGCACCCCACTCTTCTTCTGTAGACATTATCCACAATGTGTGATGCCAAGGTCATCAAAACATAGTTTCTGGACCAGGCTCCAATTTCTACAGAGAATGACACAAGCTGAATCCACAAAGGGTAAGTGATAGCACATTGTGCATATATGTCGTCCCTGTACATCCAGGGCTGACAAATTAACCGGGGAGGTTATTCCACCACCGGTGTGGACTGACCTCCCTGGACATTTTTCTAATTTGATTTGGGGTGCAGAAGGGGCTGGGGAGGGACAAAGTTAATCTACTGTAACTGCAGACAGCCCGCTAGCCAGTCTATACTGCACATTCACAGAGGAACTACACGCACCCAGAACTGGGTTGTACGGCACAGACACCCAGCAGGTACCCCAGTGATATATGTGAGTCCCCTCCAGAAAAGGGGACACACATATATCACTTGAGACAAATACTATGTAGCACTATGTGGGAACATAGCCATGCCATGGTCACTGTTCGGTCAGTGTGAGAGTGTCCTAACAGCAAGACGTGCTGTGGCCACCTTGTCCATGCAGGTGGTGGTTGGGCACTACAATGTCCCGGCTATTGCCCTACCCCCACTGAAGATGCATCCTGCCTGATCCGCCCTCTCTGGTTCATACCCACAATACCTTGCTCCTCAGTATGCAGATTTGCAGGCTGGCACTGGCAATAGTGTATGTTTTGTGGGCCCAGTGCAGAGTAGGGCGCCACACCACAATGGATGGACATGCACTCACCCACCCCCATTGCAGCATTGTGCAAAGATAGGGGTGGTTGGCAAACCTGACTGCCACACTGGTCCCGATCACAGTGCAGGCAGTGCTAAAGTGTGCATGAGCTAGATGTGGGCTCTGCTGATAACCCATGCTCCGAGTCAGGGCAAACAGCCTGACTCTCCATGGAGCTTTGGATAGTGGGGTCTGTGTGTGTGGATGTTTGTACTCCTATTGGCTGCTGCTTTTGGGATTGTACATGTTGATGTTGTATCTGCAATGTAGGGTAAAATGTAGGGACATGCACAGCTGGAATGTGAACCTGCGACCCTCTACTCCAGGACACACTGGTTATGTGTACTGCACCACACTGTTGCCACAGAGGCAGTGCAGCCCCTGGGACTACATTTGCTCTTTCTTAGACAGACCTTGTTTATTGCACTGCACACGGCACACTGGGGCAGGTCATGACCCTAGTCTGTGGCAGGTAGGTGCCACCGCCACTGGAACCCCCCCCCCCCTGCCGTGCTGACATGCCCATTTACTGTCGGTGCTGGTTGTGTGCAGTCCGAGGCCATCCACTGTGCAGGTAGGCGGGGGCCAAGGTTCAGGGTCTGGGGTGCGGTGGCATACATGGACATCTGCACATCCCCCCCCATCACCGCCTGCCACTGTCCTGTCACTTCCACATGGGGGTGAGATGGCTGTGGGGTGTGAGGTTGGTGGACTGGCAACAATTGGCTAGGGTGGACCTGGTTGGTTGATTGTGTTCTGCCGGCAGACTGTGGTCAGGCTGGGGCATGCATTGGGGGTCGAGTGTATCCATTATGGACTACTGAGTGTTTACATATTTCACCCAACGTGTGGTCACACCCTGTACCGCCTTACAAGGGGCTGTGATAATGGGTGCTCATTTTGCTGGGTTTACGGACAGTTTATGACTTATCCTGGGGAAGGTCCTTAGACCCTTGTTAGAGTGGTCCCCAGATGTGCACTGCTGGCCCCATTATGGGCATTGTGGTTCCTGTGTGATGTTTGGGGTACCTGATGGGTATGTGTCCCCTGGATGGGACACTCTGGTACACAGAGTACTGTGCATTTTGACCTTGATCAGACACTGTCATGCTGATTTCCGGTTTCTGTGTTCCTATGTGCCACCTAGGCGACTGCCTAGTCCACCCTGTGCCCCAGTTGCCCACACTGCATGTCCTGCCTTCAGCCCCCTTTGCCCCATTTGCACCTTCGCCATGGTTCCCTTTCCTACTTGGGCACTATGCTGTTGCTTCAAATTGTCACTACTATCACTGTTTTTGGGCTCCCTGTCTGTGCTCTACATTGCTGACATTGAAATGGTCTCTCTCTCCTGCAAATGTGCATCTACCGACAGGCTTTCACTCACGGTAATGTTCGGGCCTTCATGTTCCTGTGTTAGTGTAGCAGGGGCCTCGCCCCGCTCACTCCCTGTCCATTGAACCCTTCTCTCCGCCCTCTCTCCACCCTCTGGGAGGGTTACCGTGGATGGAGACATTACCGCGCATTAACATTGTATCTGGTAACGTTAACGCGCATTAACGTTGCATTTGGCAACATTACCGCGTGCTAATGTTGCTGCTGCTACATTACCGCGCTTTATTAAACATGCCCCATGGTACAGTTCAGACCACAATGGAAAGGCTCCTCTGTAAAAGTTAAAATGGGGAGCACCAATATACAGGATAAAACATATTTAAAATGCTCTGGTCCCCCTCGCTTGTCCCTCTGTACAAGTTAAAATGGGCTATAGGGGCCCTAATGAGCAAATACATACAATGTTAAAAACGTGTAAGAACCCTTTCCCTTCCCACCCTCCAACCACTGCCTTGAGGTCTTCTTTCCCTAATTATTCTATCAAATAATGCTGAAACACTCCTACACTGAAACACTACCTAATAGTTTAATATATCAATAACTCTATAAAGATACACTAGCCCAAAAAGGTCCAACTTTCAGAACCTATCTCCAAGAAAGAATCAGTCAACCATACAACTAACAGTGTTTTGCCAAACAGGGGAGAAAAAGCCTCAGGAGAATAACACATCCCTCTATGCGGCAGAGCACAGCCGTGGGGGAAATAAGAAGCTCAACATCTTTGGTTTAAAAAACTCCCCCTTTTTAAATTTTATTACAAATATAAATATTTGAATTACTATATTGGAATACTTTAAAAATACTTTTTCAGTACCCAGTTTTTACCTAAACACTCAATATCTGCCCATATACATTCAGTAGCTTATATACTATATCAATTCAGAACCTCTCCTTTATCACACAGCAGTAAAGAGGTAGATCATAGAATAAATATGGCAATCAAAGAATATACATGGAAACCTTTGGGAAACATTGTTGCACAATCAGCTCCTGCAAACAGGGCAAAGAAAAGCAATTAGAGAATCTTCAAAATGGTCCTGCAGGTCCCAACCAGTTTACTTATCTCATAAACTGCTGATGGCTGTCACAGCTCATTATTAATGCTTCTGCCCAAAAAAGATCTTTGTTTCACCCTAGCAGGCTTCCTCAGGCTGTATGAATCTTCATCTCCAGGATGCAAACTCCTATTTCTCTTCCTTTACTCTCAACAGGGAGGATTGAAAAGGCTACCACCTGTACACCTACCTGCTTCACCTTCTATCCCAGAACCATGATTTCACTCTTGATAAACTTGGAGGGATACCTAGCAGTATCATTTGTGCCGACATGGATGAACAACATCGGATAATAATTCATAGGCTTGATGAGTCTCACAAACTCTCCGTAACTTCTCAGATTTTGACACATGGCAGACAGCACACTTCCCTAGACATCAAGTCTGATCAGCAGATGGATGCCTCAGTACTCAGTACCCCTCAGAAGAGAGTCAGCAACCATCACTACCTTCCTTGTGGTCTAATTCTGCAGCTTTGAGATGCTTGAGCTCTAGTTTTTTATTTCCTGGGATGCTTTCACCTCCTCCACTTCCAGGGCTTCATACTGGTTCATCAATTTGAGGGCTGGAGGAGTTGGATTTTCAATTCTGTAGGCTCTGGTGACTCATGTTCAATTTTTTCCATTCTGTAGCATACCATCACCTCTGTTGGAGAGCTTGGATGCTTCAAGAAGCATCTCATCAATGTACTTCTCACTATATTGAATGCTTATCAGCCTCGCAACCTCGTCTTTGGTCAGGTGTTTGAAGTGCCTTCGCATGTCTTTGTCTGATTCGAAAGTTCAAGCTTCATTAGGGTTTTGTTGATCCTGTTGGAGAATGAAATTTGAACAAACGAACCAGATCACAAGAGAAGAATGCTGGCAAATGAGAGCGACTGAGTCTAACATAGCACAGTTTTATGGACTTCCAAAAGTGCACAAAGAAGGTGCACCACTCCAGCCAATTGTCTCACTCCCAGGCACACCCACTTACAATCTAGCCAAAGACATGTGGAGATGCCTCAAACATCTGACCTCACAACACTCTATAAACAATGCACAACAGTTTCTGAACCAACTAAAAGACCATTGGATCGATGAAGATGAGGAGATGGTATCATTCAACATCACAGCATGATTTACATTCCTTGACCAAAAACAGTATAATTGAAGACCTACTCAATGACCAAATGATGTGAACAGGGTCGTTGACAACACAAAGCTTATGTGAATTCCTCGAGCTGTGCCTATCAACTTACTTTGCATTTGATGGACAAATCTATGAACAACTAACAGGACCTAGTTGCTGAGATTGTGATGCAAAAACTTGAAAGCATTGTACTCCCACAAGTAAACCCAAAATTGTGGGTATGGTACATTAACGACTCCTTCGTCATAAGAAAACACAACTAAATCAAAGAAACATTCCAATATTCAACAATGTCTTCAATGATATCTGGTTCACAATGGAAATGGCCAAAGACAATAAACTCTCATTCCTGGATGTTCTTGTCATGAGAACCAAAACCAGCAAATTCCACACATCAGTCTACATGAAAGCAATACACACAGAGCAAATCCTGAACTACAGTAACCACCTGAAGTGCCATAAACAAAACTGCATAAAAATGCTATTCAGAAGAGTAGAATCCCACTTCAACATGACAGAAGATAAAACAAAAGAAGAGAAACACCTATGCAAGGTGTTAACAAGGAATGGATACCCATGAAACTTCATCCACATATGCCTGCAGCCAAAAGCCCCAACCTCCAGACCGAAAGAGCACCCCAATGATTCATTCTCCCTTACATCCAGAACACCTCCAAAATGACCACGAGACTACTGAGACCACAACATTACAATAGCCCACAAACCACTGCGATCCTGAGAAGAATCTGTCAAAAACAAAAGGACAACCAAAGATCAAAGGACAAACGTTGTATACAAAATTCAATGCAGTGACTGTGACAAGAGCTACATCAGCCAAACAGGAAGAAAACTATCCACCAGACTACATGAACACCAACTAGCCAGCAAAAGATACAATCCACTCTCTCTGGGTCTCAATTCATGAAGACATGAAAGGACACAAATTCAACTGGAACACAACTGAAATCATAGCACAAGCGCAAACGAAAAGAGAGAATTTCTGGAAGCCTGGTTTTCCACCACAAACTCAATAAAAAGACATATCAACATAGACCCAATCTACCAATCCCTGTGGATCAAAGAGCTGAGGCACCAACAACGCCCAGGAATAGCAACCATACCCCAGCAACTCTCAGGGAAACCAACCAGTCAATCCCTATGGACCAAAGCGCTGAGTCATCACCAGTAAGGCTCAGAAATAGCAACCACACCCCAGCAACCCTCAGGGAAACCAACCAATCAATCCCTGCAAACAATAATGCTGAATCACCACCAACCCCAATATAAGTACAAATGCAAGCATTTAAGCATATTACCATCTGGAACCCTGCACTGAAGATGTCCCCTTGAATAGTGATGAAACGTCTGCAATCAAACTATCAAGCTTGGAGAACAATCCAACATCACATTAAACAATGCTACTCCCAGCACAGACCCCTGGGACATTTTACTGCTTCTGTCTTTCCATTGCCAAAACTGACTATTTAGAGGCATATTCAATTACATTTGTGCTAAAACAAATTTTTAGTATACGATAAACTTCAATTTGGATTGATTAGCACAGGGGATATAACACAGCTAGACACATTTAGGATTTAGCGTGCATGATAAAAATTTAGGGATCTTTTAGGTAATGGACAGTAGCTGGCAGCGCATGTTCTGGCGTGCAGTAAAGATGTGCTGGTACGAATATAGCCAGTTAGCGCAGGGCCATGCCAGTATAGGATGATTCCTGTGCTAACTGTGCAATCTGCATTAGAGGGGTGAGTAGGAAGGGTACAGGCAGAGAGTGGGCATGATGAACTCAGTACAGTTAGTGCTGTGTTCATCTGCACACTAAGTGCATTAGTGTGGGTTCACCTAATGCCACCTCAGTAGATGGTGTTAGGTGAACCTAACATGCTCCATGTTAACTGCAAGGGAAATTCTTTCCATGCCCCCAACAGTTAATGTGGAGGTGTTGCACCTAATGTGTCAGAGTTTCAGTGCTATTTGTGCATTAGGTGCAACACCTTAGCACCTATTAGTAAAAGACCTCCTTAGCACCAACATCTGAGAAACCAATGAAATTTTAGGCAGAAATAAGTCCTTATTAAATAGCATGTGATAAAGAACACAGTTTATTTATTTATTTACATTCTCTTATATACCACACTATTCTGCATCAGTGCGGTTTACATTGAACAAACTGAAATTACATTGAACAGGGCATTATAACTTGGAGATAACTATTTTACAGGGAACATGGGCTATGGAGGGTTAAGTGGCTTGCCCAAGACCACAAGGAGCACCTGTGGGACTAGAAACCCCAGTCCTTCCGGCCCAAGGTTGCTGTCCTCTAGTGGGATTTGAACCCCCGACCTTCCAGCCTGAAGTACCTTGCCCCAACCACTAGGCCACTCCTCCACTCCAGTTTGCCATGCGCATGTTTCCTTTGGTTTTGACAGTTCCTAATTTACATGGATGGAGACATAAACTTTAGCATGATCACATTACGGCCCCGATTCTGTAAGGCAAATAGCAAGGCTGTGTCCCGTTATCCGCTTTCACCGTATGCCATCTCCTGACCCCCCTGTACACACAGAGCCGCTGTGCGTGCTGCGGGGGATGGGGGCAGCATGGGGGCAGAGAGTGGGCAGTGAGTGGGTGGCACCGACCCCCAGATGTACAGGACTGAATCCAGTGATGGCTCTGTACGTCTGGGGATTGCTGGGGGAATGACCAGATTATTCCACCCCGGAGGTGAAATAAGTGCTGGCTGTCCCGTCCCCCCTCGTATTGGGCGGCCAGCCCACCAGCAGCAATGGCAGAGAACAGGGGTAGTCACTGCTGCCTGATCAGGGTCCCAGCTGCTCCCTTCGGGGTCAGGCAGCAGGGAAATGGGGGGGGGGGGTCGGAGGCAGAGGGCAGAAGGAACATTGGGGAGGACATCCTCATGGCTATGCAGAGGCACACCGGACCATCTCCCAGGATCTGAACCTACACCTGCAGGGCCACCTTGCTCCCGTGGTGCGGAATCGGATCCTAACCAGCCCATCTTGGTCGGAGCCGTCCAGATGGCCTGGATTTGCCCCTAAAGGAATCGGGCTCCACATGTGCAGAGAAAGACCTTCTATAGCATGAAAATTTTAATGTGCAAAAAGGACCCTGCTCTTTGTGTAATATTTGGTTATATTATTCCCATAGTCTTTTTTGTTTTTTCCTATCTTTAAGCAATTACCAATGGAATGTAAACCACTTTCTTAATAAACCATAACCGTAAACCATTCAACATTGCATTGTATACCATGAGATTTTAATTTCCTAGGAGTTCCTCGAGTCATTTTATCAAATGCTTTCATAAAATCCAGATACACTGTATCAGCCAGCTCACCATTGTTCACATGCCGTTTGAAACTGAATATAGTCAAATCTGAACTTCTTATTTTTCCCCCTAACCCTCCACACCTTTCCTTCTTTTTCTGTCTCTGTAGATAACACTCTTCTACTCCCTGTTTTTTCAGCCCTCAATCTTTGGGTCATCTTTGACTCCTCCTTCTCCTTCTCTGCACATATCCAACTGATTGCTAAAACCTGTTGTTTCTTTTCTATAACATTAATAAAATCTGCCCCTTGCTTTCTGAACATACTGATCCACTCTTTAGTCAGCTCCCATCTCGACACTGATCCACTCTTTAGTCAGCTCCCATCTCGACTATTGCAACCAACTCCTTGCTAGTCTCCCTCTGAGTCATCTCTTTCCCTTTCAATCTGTTCAGAACTCTGCTGCATGCCTAATCTTCTGCCAGTCTTGAAGTACTCATATTACTCTTCTTCTCAAGTCACTTCATTGGCTCCCCTTCCGTTTCCATATCCAATTCAAACTTCTCCTTTAACCTATACATGCATTCATTCTACTGCTCCTCACTACCTTTTTTCTCTCCTCTCTCCTTACACCCCTTCTCGTGAACTCCGCTCTCCCTCTGGCTTGCTTCTCTCTATGTCCTTTTCTTCCACTGCCAATTCCAGACTTTTATCCTTTCAACTTGCTGCTCCTTATGCCTGGAACAAACTACCTGAGTCTGTATATTAGGCTTAATTTCTCCTCCTTTTCAAATCCATGCTGAAGGCTAACATCTTGGAGACTGCTTTTGGATCCTGATTCCTTGTTTTTCTTATATCTCCTTACCTTTCCCTTTTGTACCCTTTGTTATCATTTATTGCTACAAGGCGTACGCAGCGCTGTACAGACACATGTAAAAGACAGTCCCTGCTCATCAGAGCTTATAATCTGGTCAAGACAGATGGCACAACAGCTGAGAATAAGGATGTATCTAGGCACTAGATTCTAGGGGAATGGTAAGGAAACACATAGAAGATTAAGCAGATCAGGATCCAAAAGCAGCCTCGAAGAGGTGAGTTTTCAGCCTGGATTTGAAAGGGGCCAGAGATGAAGCCTGACGTACAGACTTAGGTAGTTTGTTCCAGGCATAAGGAGCAACAAGATGGAAGGATTGAAGTCTGGAGTTGGCAGTAGAAGAGAAGGGCACAGATAGAAGGGAGACCTGCAAGGAGAAGGTTCCCTGCTTAAGTTATGACTGTTGTCAAGGTACTGCTACCACCGTCCCTATTAGGCGGTTTCTTAGGGGCGTGAGGTGCGGGTTGCCTTTATAAAGAATAGTCTGTAGCCGTGTGTTAAAGGCAAAATATAATGATGAGGTTTTATTCCACTTCCCTTGTGAATTTCTGTTTTTTCTCATACTGCAACAAAGAACTTAAACAAAACTGTTTCTTCACAGCAAAATGAAATGTACCTTTTTCAAACAGGTATAACAAGGCTCTTGCTTCCTTAATTAACAAAGAGACGTAATCTCATCCGAGATACATAGCGTGCAATCCATAGCACTGGAATCAATGTCCTGGTCAGTGTTTTCCCATTGCATTTGCTCACCGTCAGAAATTGTAAATGGGTAACATTCACCACAGCTATTATTTACACAACTCTCTCGAGAGGCAGCAGTTCTTAAGGCAGGAAACTGTTCTGCATAAGGAGGGTCCTGGAGACCTGTACTGAAGCCTGTTTCTCTGAGGCTTCCCCTTTCTCTCCACAAAGGATTATCCTCCCAAGTATTAGCTTTTACTTTCCTAGCCGAGCCCACCTCTTGCCCTCTAGAGAAATTGGTGTACTTAGCTCTGCTTCTGGGGTGGCTGGCTTCCACTCCTTCCTCTGTAAACCAGGATCCTTTATTTGGGCTGTAGCCTGCTTTTCCCTGAGAGTTCCACTCAGCAGTTATCTGGTCTGGGCTGTAGTTTATTTATTTATTTATTTATTTTACAATTCTTATATACCGCACTATTTGCAATCAGCGCGGTTTACATGTAACAAAAAACATCCGACAAAATGCATATGTCAGGTCATTACATTGAACAGGGAATGGGATTTGGAGAACTTGGGAATTTGGAGTTACTTCCAAGAAAGGTTTCCCTTCTACTGCTACTTGCTGTCGGGACCCAGCCGGTGCTTCCTGGACCCAGAAAGCTCTCCTGCTTGTGACCTCTGCCCTCCATCTGCTTACTCACTCTCCTCGGGACGAAGCCCCCTCTGGCTTGGGAGACTTGTGCACGAGCACTTCCAGCTCTCTCTGTGTCAGCTGCTCTTCCCTTTTCTGCACCTCCCTTCGCTGCTCCTCCCTTGGCTGCACCTTCCTCTGTGGCACCTCCCTTGGCTGCACCTCCCCCTACTGGGTTTTCCCAGCCACTTTTATCCTCCTGGCTCCTGCACGTTGTACGTGCTTCCTTGCCCAGGTGGACGTGATTGGCTTTCTGGCTTTCTACTGTGTCACACCCATTCTCTGGCTCCTTATAACCTGAATATGCTTTCTGCCCAGGTGACTGTAAGGTAAGCTCTTCCTTTTCTCCTGTATCCATGGGTTCTGTGCTGGCCACTGTATCACACTGTCCATATATAAAGTAATTCTATTCTTGACAATCATTTTTACCAGTCTGGCCCATAGTGACATCAAGTTCTCTGGTTTGTAGTTTTGAGCATCACCCCAAAGCCCTTTTTAAAAATTGGTATTACATTATCTACTCTCCAGTTCTCAGATTTTACTGATAGAAACATAGAAACATGACAGCAGAAAAAGACCACATGGGCTAGCTAATCTGCCCTTCTCATATCACTACAATACTCTCCTTTTATCCTTTAGAGATCTTCTTTGCTTATCCAATGCTTCCTTGAATTCAGATATCATCCTCATCTCTACTACCTCCACTGGAAGACTATTCCACAAATCTGCCACTCTTTCCATAAAAAATATTTTCACATATTACTCCTGAGTTTATCCCCTTTCATTCGCATCCTATGTCCCCTCATAACAAAGCTTGCTTTCAATTGAAAGAGGCTCTCCTCTTGTGCATTTATGCCACAGAGGTGTTTAAACAGCTCTATCATATCTCCTCTATCCTACCTTTCCTCTAACGTATACATATTAAGATCTTTGAGTCTGTCCCCATATGCTTTATAATGAAGATTTCTAACCATCTTAGTAGCTACCCTCTGCACTGACTCTATCCTGCTTATATCCTTTTGAAGGTGGGTCTCCAGAACTGCACACAGTATTCCAAATGTGGTTGCACCAGAGACTTGTACAGAGGAACTAGCGCCTCCTTTTTTCTGCTGGCCATTCCTCTGCCTATGCACCCAAGCATCCTTCTGGCTTTTACCATCAACTTTTCTACATGTTTAGCCACTTTCAGATCAGCAGAAACAATCACACCCATGTCCCACTCTTCTTTCGTAGATAGTACTTCGCCCTTACACTGTACTACTCTGAATTTTGCAGTCCAAATGCATGACCCTGCATTTTTTAGCATTAAATCTCAGCTGCCAATAGGTTATAGATTACCAGAACTATGTCTCCAGTTTCATATCTTAGGTGCTTCAGAACTCCAGGGTGAATAAAGAAAGGGAAATAAGTAATAGATTTGTCTGGATAACCCATTTTTATTTAAAAAAAATTAGAATTGCTATAAGGAAAACAACTTCTCTTAGGCTAAGTGATCACTATATCATTTGAGCAACTTTGCCTCAGTAATATTCCATTTGGCCCCATTACTTTGTTTGCTTTTACTGTAGCCAGTTCCTCACAGTCTTCTGAAAATCATCTGATGTATATCTCACTTCCATTCTTATTTGTGTCCATCTTCTACAGTCCTACTCCTAGCCCTTTGTTAATGAACTGTAAACAAAAATGTTTGTTAAGCAATTCAGCTTCTATATAACCCCTCACCCCTTCATCTTTGAGCCTCACAATGCCATGTTTGCAGTCATTTCCCCATTTTATGTTTTTAACTATTTTCTCTTCTATTTACATAAAGTTTTGGTCAACATTTTTTAACCCTTGCATTTTAGGTATGTTGTGTACAATATCTTGAGAAATAATTGGAAATATTCCAAATGTATGTCATCATCATATTTTAATAGTATGTTCAAAGGTATACAACAAAAAAAGTTGTCTCTGCAACTTAGATGTAGTAATTTCTGAGAAAAAAATATGACCTGGACAGGATTAATGGCACCGTTCACTAATTGGTTGCACAACCTTTGTCAGTGATGAAAGCCTTCAAACGTTTCTTGTAGCCATCAATAAGTTTCATACATCTGTCTGCTGGTAGTTTCTCCCACTCTTCAACTGTGATTTGTTCCAGCTCATGAATGTTTCCTGGATTCCTTTTACCAATGGCAGATTTCAGCTCTTTCCAAAGATTCTCGATTGGATTGTTATCAGGACTCATTGCTGGCCAGTTTAAAACAGTGCATTTTTATTTCCTTTTTAACCATTCTTTTGTACTTTTGGAAGTATGTTTTGGGTCATTGTCCTGCTGGAGGACCTTAGATTCAGAGCTAGCTTTCTGACACTAGGTAGCCTGTATTCAATTGCTTACAAAATGATCTATGCTGTTAAGTTTGTGAGAACATCATTTCTGACTGAATACAGGCACTTGTACAGTCCAATGGTATTTAATTGTCTACAATATTGGCATTCTTTTGCACAATTGCAATGGGAAGTGAGTGAGCATATTCACGCTCAATGGAGGGGTTGCAATCATGAAGCTCATTTAAATTACAGAGAACAATATTGGATCTATATTTTGAATACTGTACACCCAAGGGGATTAATCCAACAGGTGGACTGGTACACGTTATTAGATTGACATGGATATCTGGCCCTTTAAGGTTTTCCTTTAGGGTGGGCCTTGACTGTTTAAAAAGACACCACAGCCATATTGGACTTAAATCAGAGATAGTCTGGTTATATGTTTGGAAGTTGAATGAAACAGGGTGACTTCCATTTCAGATGAGTATATCAATACAGATCCTGATGGAGAGCTTACAGTAGAAGATACAAGTTCAAAATGCGACATTGTGTTGGCATTTAGGCATTGATAAAACATTTTTAAATTATTTTTGCACTGATCATTATTATGAAATTAAAGTGGACTTTTGATTGAGACAGCAAATGCTATTAGCTGCCTTATGTAAGTGATCCAACAAAAAAATATTTATTTGAAGAGCTGGCAGTTTATATGGAATATTGTTAGGTCGCGTTGTGAAATTATTGTTCCCGTATAAGATCCTTTTTGTGCTTTATAATAATCATGTCTTGGTAATGTCCCAGTTTTTATACTATTTCCTACTAAATCCTTTTTTAATTGGTCTTGTTTTTTTTATTCTTTTATGTGTCAAATATGTATGCATTTATAGTCCAAAGCCATTTAACTGGCCACTTTTTTTTAGGAGATATTGGGCATTAAAGGATTGAACGGCAAGGGTGCTAATAATGTTGCTTTTCTAGTTTCTTCTTTTCCAGATAATATTGTTGCCTGCCTTTCTGATTGAATAGGAGGTTACTGAGGGTGCTGATAAATACAGTTTATTGTGAGAAAAGGAGTGGTGAGCTGCAAGGGTTGGTCCACATGCCGTTCTTTTAAACATTTTTGCAAGCGATATTGCAGAAAAGCTAGTGGGAAGGGTTTTCATTTTAACAGATGATATCAAAATCTGCAACGGGGTGGACAGCATGGAAGGTGTGGAAAACATAAATAGCAATTTAGAAATGCTAAAAGAAGGATGAAGTGTGACAATTCAGATTTATTATTAAAAAAAGAGCAGGATGATGGTTTTGGGCTGCAAAAACCCAAGGGAGTATGATGTGGTCTTGATCTGGGTAATATGATAGTTCCTTTCTTTTGATTCATGTTGATTTTCTATTAATTTGCTCATATTTCTTTATTGTACTTTGGAAATGGAAATGTTCAAATTCTATTAAAAATAAAAAACAATCCTGAAGGAAGGTACACAGTACAGTACATTTCTCCCGTGTACAAAAGAAGAGTGGGATCTGTGATTGATTATGTCTGATAATCTTAAGATGGCCAAATAGGTAGAAGAAATAACAGCAAAAGCCAGAAGGATACTTGGGTACATCAGAGCATGAAAAAGGAGGTGATAGTGTCTCTGTATAATTCTCTGTTTGGACCTCATTTGAGATACCAGGACCAGCCTGTCCATTGTGCGAGAATGTTGTTTGCACAGGGCCTCGTGCTTCAGGGGATCCCTTGCCAATCCCAGCAGGGCCAGCTTCAGAGGGAGGTCTGAGGCCTCAGTTCACCTCCATGAAGTGAAGAGCGCCATTTTTCTTCATTTCGGCAGCTGTGTTTTAGTGTAGACTGCTGGCGCGCCGGAGGTTAAAGGGCATTTCCTGTTTTCCAGCACTCAGCGCACCAGCGACCTAAGTGAAGAAAAATTTATTTATTTTATTTTATTTAACTGAATTTGATATGCTGTTATTCTACAAGGAATAATGGTTTACATAGAACAAACAAAGCAGTTTACATAGAACAAATCGATAACAGTACAGATAACTTTATAGGATAGTGCAGGCAACTATGTACAAAAGCCAATTCTGGCAAACTATAGACAGCTATGAGGAGATAGCTGGTATTTGGTTGGCTGAATTGATAGAGTGGATAGAAGTAGTGTAGAGTATGTCAATATTGGAACCCAGAGGATAGGGCAGCGATGGCGAACCTATGGCACGCGTGCCAGCTGTGGCACGCGAAGGCCTTGCAGCTGGCACGCGGGAAGGTCGCACATTTAAAAAAAAAAAAAAGCTGCCCGCTGCCGCCGCGGCGGCATGGAGTGTCCCGCGGGGCTTCCTCTGCCCGGTGCTGCTCAGCCCCTCTCTGCCGGCTTGCAGAGACGCGAAGGGAGAGAGAGTCTCCCTCGCGTCTCTCTTAAGCCCGCAGGGGCAGATGGGAAATTTCCCATCAGCCCCTGCGGGCTTAAGAGAGACGCGAGGGAGACTCTCTCTCCCTTCGCGTCTCTGCAAGCCGGCAGAGAGTGGCTGAGCAGCGCCGGGAGAGTCCCGCCGGGCAGAGGGAGCCCCGCGGGACACTCCATGCCGCCGCGGCGGCAGCGGGCAGCTTTTTTTTTTTTTTATTGCCATGAGCCGAGGGAGGGGGGTTAAGACTGGCAATGGGCTAGGGAGGGAGAGAGGTGGGTTAAGACTGGCAATGGGCTAGGGAGGGAGGGAGGGGGGTTAAGACTGGCAATGGGCTAGGGAGGGAGGGAGGTTAAGACTGGCAATGGGCTAGGGAGGGGGGTTGAGACTGGCAATGGGCTAGGGAGGGAGGGGGGTTGAGACTGGCAATGGGCTAGGGAGGGAGGGAGGGGGTTGAGACTGGCAATGGGCTAGGGAGGGAGGGAGGGAGGTTAAGACTGGCAATGGGCTAGGGAGGGAGGGGGGTTGAGACTGGCAATGGGCTAGGGAGGGAGGGAGGGAGGGGGGTTGAGACTGGCAATGGGCTAGGGAGGGAGGGGGGTTGAGACTGGCAATGGGCTAGGGAGGGAGGGAGGGGGTTGAGACTGGCAATGGGCTAGGGAGGGAGGGAGGGTGGTTAAGACTGGCAATGGGCTAGGGAGGGAGGGAGGTTAAGACTGGCAATGTGATAGGGAGGGGGGTTTAGACTTGCAATGGGCTAGGGAGGGAGGGGGCTTGAGACTGGCAATGCGCTTGGGAGGGAGGGAGGGAGGGTGGGGGGTTGCGACTGGCAATGGGCTAGGGAGGGGGGGTTAAGACTGGCAGTGGGCTGGGGAGGGGGGTTAAGACGCAGTGGGCTATGGGGGGGAGTTAAGACTAGCAATGGGCTGTGGGCTGATGAGGGCTGGCCGCTGATGAGGGCTGCTGTCTGGAAATGGGGTTGATGGGGGGGGTTAGGACTGGTAATGGGCTATGGGGGGGGTTAAGACTGGTAGTGGGCTGATGGGGGGGTTTAGGACTGTAAATGGGCTATGGGGGGGTAAAAACAGCTATAGGCATGAGGGTGTAGGACTGATAATGGGTTATGGGGGGGGCTAGGACAGGAAATGGGCTGATGGGGAGGGGTTAGGACTTGAGGTGGGCTGATGTGGTTAGGACTGGTAATGGGCTGTGGGCTGATGGGGGGGTTTAGGACTGGCAATGGGCTATGGGGGGCTGACTGGAAATGGGCTGATGGGGGGTTAGGACTGGTAAAGGGTTATAGGGGGGGGCTTAAACTGAAAATGGGGTGATGGGGGTTAGGACTGGAAGTTGATTGACGGGGGGCTAGGACTGGTAATGGGTTTGGGGCGTTGCTAGGACTGGAAAGGGGCTGAGTGGAAGGGGAGGCTTGAACTGCAACTAGCTGATGGGGAGGGGGCTTGGAATGGAAATGGGCTGTGAGGGAAGGGAGCTAGGACTGAAAATGGGCTGATGGAACAGCTAGGATAGGACTGGAAATGGGCTGTTGGGGGGAGCTAAGATTGGAAATGGGCTGTGGTGGGGGCTTGAATTGAAATGGACTCATGGAGGGGCTAGAACTGGAAGTAGGCTCATGGGGGGGCTTGGACTGGAATTGGGCTGAGTGGAGGGGAGCTATGATTTGACATGGGCTGATGGTGGGGCTAGGATTGAAAATGAGCTGATGAAGGGACTTGGACTGGAAATGGGCTGATGCAGGGACTAGAAGGGAATGGATGCTGGGTGAGACTGGAACTAGAAGGGAGCTGATGTTGGGGGAGGATTAGAATGGGATGGGGCTGGGAAAGTAAAATGGAGAGGGGAAAAATATTTTGTGTAGGAGGGATGAAAAATCTACAATTGGCCAGGTATTGGGAGAGTAATTGGGGATTGAGGATGGAGGGGTAAAATTTGTGTGGATGAAATAGGAATGAGGAAAGAGCAAAAGGAGAAAGATTAGTATGTTAAAGCAGATGTAGAGAGAGAGAGAGAATGGAAAAAAAACTAGAAGAGAGAAGAAAGGACAAATGGACAGCAGACGATGGAGAGTTAGCAGAAAACATGAAGAAACCAGAAAAAGGTGGCTGGACCAATTGCAACTGAAAAAAAATGCACAAAAGGTAGAAAGATATCTCTTTATTTTGAATTTATTAACTGGAATATGTCAGCTCTGGGAAATGTGCATCATTAACATCTGCGCTTTGTTTGGTACAAGAGGAAATTCCTATTTGACGTTGCCACTTGTTCTCTTTCCCCAGTATTCTCTGAAATGTATTGGTTTAATATTTGCAGTGTTGCCTTTTGATAGGTAGGGTATGGTGCTTTGTGAGTCCTGGTAATGCTGTCAGGATACGGCGGGTTTTGCTATGGGTTCTAAATGGGCAGCGTTTGTAGTAGTTCCTAATGTGCCTGGCGGTTGGCACTGGATTATAGTAATGTAGAAATCTTTTAGTCTTTCTTTATCCATACACTCATTAAGAGACATGTTTACTAAAAGTTAGTGTATGGTAACATTATGCAAATATTTATGCAAATAAGACCACTTATGCAAATGACGCGCTGGCACTTTGAGGAAATTCTTTGGTTTTGTGCGGCAGTTTGGGCACTCGGGCTCAAAAAGGTTAGCCATCACTGGGATAGGGTGTTATATTATGTGTGAGGGATGGGAGGGGTGGGGGGGGGAAAGAATGTTGGTGCTGTAGGATTTAAGAGATAATGTGGGTTTATATCTAGGAAGGGGAAAAGAAAAGGGTTATGGTGAAGGGGATAGTGTGAGAGATTGTGGGATGTTCTTGCTGTGGGTTGGATGCTGGGGATGTACCATAGTATTCTTCAAATAGGAATGTTTTGAGGTGCTTCTTAAAGATAATGTGAGATTGTATGCAGTATATGGTGGGGGGGAGTTGGTTCCATAAGATGGGGGCATAGAATTCAAATGTTCTGGTGCAAGTGCATTGGGGTATCTTGCAGAATTGCATTGATGGAAGAAGATTGGCTACATTTTGTCAACAGAATCTGTTATTAATAACTTGCTTGATTAGGGATTGGCTCTGTTCAGCCGACGTGTTGAAATAAGCTCTGTGAATGATAGTGAGTATCTTAAATTTAACGCAAGATGCAACAGGGAGCCAATGAAGGGATTTCAAGGTGGGGGTGATTTGTGACTATCTTGGAATGCCGGCTATGATTCAAGCTACAGTGTTTTGAGCAAGCTGGAGAGGAGCAATGGTAGCCTTAGGGAGCCCATGGAGCACAGAGTTACAGTAGTTGAGGAGTGGAGTGATGGAGGCTTGGCAGATTGTATGGAAGCTGTCTGGTGATAGGAGGGGTCAAAGGTTACGGAGGATTTGAAGTTTGAAATATATGTTTTTGGTGACATTCTTGACATAATGTTGGAAGCTTAGATGCTGATCCAAGGTGAATGCCAAGGTATTTTGCTTGGGATTTGATTTGTATGTCTACATCTCCAAGTTTGTTAGGTGGGGGGGGGGGAGGGGTGAAGTTGTGGTCTTTGGAGACGTGAAGAATCTCTGTCTTGTTGAAGTTTATTGCGAGGTTGTGATGCTGTAGCCACAGGATGATTTCGTTGAAGCATTCGTTAATACAGGATTAGTCAGGGGAGGAAGTATGAAATGGAACGAAGATCATTATATCATCAGCATAGAGTTGGTAACCGACCTTGAATTTCTGTATGATGAAGCATAATTGTCTGATGTATATATTGAAAAGGAGGGAGGAGAGGGTGGAACCTTGGGGGACTCCTTGAGGAAGGGCATAAGGGGCTGATGATTGTTTGCCTATCTTTACTGTTTGGTTTCGATAGGATAGGTAGGAATGGATCCATTTGAGAGGGGCACCTTGGACTCCAATGGTGTTGAGTTGTTTCAGCAGAATTTGGTGGGATACAGTGTCAAATGTGGCAGAAATGTCCAGAAATAACAGTATGAAGCCAGAAGAAGGTTTTTCAGTTTCAATGATGAGTGTATTCAGTAGGGAGGTGAGAAGAGTTTCGGCTCTATGATAGGGACGAAAACTGTGTTGCCTGAGGTCAAGTGGGGTAGATTTGTCCACATGTTCCTGGAGTTAGATTTGGACTGCTTTTTCAATAATTTTGGAAAGGTGAGGAATGCTGGCTATAGGTCTGTAGGATGCAGAGAATTAGGGTCAAGGTTAGGTTTCTTGAGTAGGGGGTCTCACAGAGGCTTGCTTGAGGACAGGAGGGAGATATGCTTGGTTAAATGAAGTTTGGAGGATGGTGGAGATGAATGGTAGCATAGTGGTTTTTGTTTGCTTGATCCAGGTCACTGGGCATGGGTCCAGGGGAGAGGTAGTTGCATTGATATGGTTAATGATGCTTAATATTTCCTCAGGGGGAACATCTCTGAATGTCATCCAGGGAGTTGTGTTGGCAGCTAAGTTAGTGGGAGGGGGTATGATGATAGTGCAGGAGCCAGGAAGTTGGTGTTTGGATATCATGAAATCAACTATTAGCTGAGGATGGATGGTGTCGGTGTAATAAGGTTGAGATGGATCATTTGTAAAGGATTTGACAATGTTGAGAAATTCTCTTGGCTTGTTTATAGAGTGCAGCAGGATGTTTTCATGGTGTTCACACTTGGCTTTGAGAGTGTTGTTGGAGTATGCTGTTCGGTGTTTTAAATAGATGGCATGAAGTTGTGGATCTTTGGATTTTCTCAAACGTCTCTCAAGTTTTCAGAGAGAGCGTTTTTGATCTCTGAGGTGAGTTGAGTACCAGGGTGCATAAGGGCAATGAGGTTTAGGTGGACTGTGCAGTGGAGCTTTGGCAGCTGTGGTGATGATGGTGTTCCAGGAGTGTACAAGAGTGTCAAGGTAGGAGTGGAGAAATGCTTGTTTCAGAGTGGGGGGTGATTTGTTGAGTGAAAGATGTCTCGTTGAAACTTCTAAATCTTCTCACAGTAGGAGATTTGGGGGAGGGAGATGTTTGGACAGGGTGGTGGGTAAGGAGAATAATGTAAGGTGATGGTCAGACCATGGGACCGGTCTAGATATGGGGGAAATGGGGTGCAATGAGGTGAGTAGGTTAGAGACAAAGAGAAGATCTAGGGCACCACCCTTGAGATGAGTTGAAGCGTTGATTAGTTGCATGAATTTCAAATAATCCATGGCTTGAAGGAAAGTGTTGCTTTGGTTGACATTAGCTGAAGGAAGATTGAAGTCTCCAAGGAGGATAAAGTGCTGGTGTTGGGAGATGTGAGAGCATGCAGCTTCGAGGAGTGTGCCAAGTTTGTCTGCATTATGATGGGGTGCCCTATATACAAGGCAAATGATGAATTGCTTATTGCTTATGATGATGGTATCAAGACCTTTAGATGATGTTGCACTCATGGTTGTGAAGTTTAGTTACTTATTCAAAAGAATACAGACCGTCCCACTTCTGTTGTTGGATTGTGTGCAATTGTGGATGTTGTGAGTGCTGGTGTTAAGTTGATTAAGCAGGACATTGTCTGTTTCAATAAACCAAGTTTCTGTGATGCAGAGGAGATCTATTGAATCATAAGGGATGTGGTCAGCGAGAGTCTGTAGTTTATTGTGGGCTGAGTGAGCATTGATTAGGCTGCATTTGATTGGGTGGACAGGGTGTGTGGTGGGTGGTGGGTGGGGAGGGAGGGTTGGATAACTCAGTTTGTGGTGAGGTAGGGATGTATATGAGGCGAGAAGGTCTTTGTACTGGTGAGTGTGTTGTTGAGATAGGGCAGAGGGTGTAATAGCTCTTGGAAGGTGGATGGTTGGAATGGGAGAGGGGAGGGTGAGGTCAGTTGAGATGCCATAAGTAAAGAGGGAGGAGAGGTATAGGGGAGCTAGCCAGCTGAGAAAGAGTGGCATGTTTGATGGAAATTGTTTGGACGGGATTCTGAGGGATACAGATGAACTAATAAAAAGGAAATGGTGTGTTGTGTCCTAGTAGATAGACTTGTGTTATAGGTGCAGGTGGTAGATCAATGTGTGAGAGGTAATGAGATATGATAGTATTTTGTGTGCAGCGTGTGAGAGCTGCAGCGGTGCTTAAGCTGCAATACGTTGCATCAGTGTTTGCAGCAATGTTTGATATCCCGAGGGGATAATAGTATGTGAGTTGTGATTCTAAGGGATACAATGAGATATGCTAGCACAGAGAAGCTACCACTATGTTACAGCAAAACTCTATAGGGAGATCTTAAGGTAACAAATGTTTCAAGATACGAAAGAACAGTATAACAGTGAGTTGTTTAGTGTTTACAGGGTGCGCCTGCAGGGCTTTAAATTTAAAGTTCATTGGTGGTATTCTCTTCGGCCTGATTGGCTTTGGCAGTGGGGAGCAGGAAGGAGTTTACCTGCCTGCTCCCTTCCTCCGATGCTGATCGGGCCGATGACTGCAGCGGCAGAAGAAAATGGCAGCTGTACAGGGGTGAGCCGGGGCCTCTCCAGCTCCCTCTAAAGCTAGTTAGACATGTGTGGGGCTCTTGGGGGGGGGGGCGAGGACTGGAAATGGCTGATGGGGGCTAAGACTTGAAGTGGACTGATGGAGGGCTAAGACAGGACTGGAAAGGGCTAATAGGGGGGCTAGGACTGGAAATGGTGATGAGGGGTTACGACTGGAAAGGGCTCATGGGGATCTAGGATTGGAAATGGGCTGATGGGGGGCTGAAATAGGACTTGGAAATGACTGATGGAGGGGCTAGGACTTGAAATGGTTGATGGGGGCCTAGAATTGGAAATGGGCTGATGGAGGGCTAGGATAGGACTGGAAAGGGCTGATGGGGGGCTAGGACTGGAAATGGTGATGGGGGCTAGGACTGGAAAGGGGTGATGGGGGGCTAGGATTGGGAATGGGCTGATGGGGGGCTGGAATAGGACTTGGAAATGGCTGAAGGGGGGGCTAGGACTGCAAATGGTCTGAAGGAGGGGCCTTCGACTGGAAATGGGCTGATGGAGGGCTAGGATAGGACTGGAAAGGGCTGATGGGGGGCTAGGATTGGAAATGGGATGATGGGGGGCTGGAATAGGACTTGGAAATGGCTGAAGGGGGGGCTAGGACTGCAAATGGGCTGATGGATGGGGCAAGGACTGAAAAACGGATGAAGTGGGGCTAGGATAGGACTGGAAATGGCTGATGGGGGCCTAGGATTGGAAATGGGATGATGGGGGGCTGGAATAGGACTTGGGAATGACTGCTGGAGGGGCTAGGACTGGAAATGGGCTGATGGGGGGACTAGGATAGGACTTGAAATGGCTGATGGGGGCCTAGAATTGAAAATGGGCTGATGGAGGTCTAGGATAGGGCTGGAAAGGGCTGATGGGGGGCTAGGACTGGGATTGGTGATGGGGGGCTAGGACTGGAAAGGGGTGATGGGGGGCTAGGATTGGGAATGGGCTGATGGGGGAGCTGGAATAGGACTTGGAAATGGGCTGATGGGGGGCTAGGATAGGACTGGAAATGGCTAATGGGGGCCTAGGATTGGAAATGGGATGATGGGGGGATGGACTAGGACTGGAAATGGGCTGATGCAGGGGGATGGGAGAATGGCACTAGAAGGGAGCAGATGCTGGGTGGGGCTGGAACTAGAAGGGAGGTGATGCTGGAGGAGGACTAGAAGGGAATGGGGCTGGGAGAGTGAGGATGGAGAAGGGAAAAGATATTTTGTGTGGGAGGGAAGAAAAATATTAGCTTGATATTTCCGGCCGTTCTTCGATTGGCCAAATTTTGGGAGAGTAAGTGGGGATTAAGGATGGAAGGGTGAAATTTGAGTGGATGAAAAAGGAATAAAGTAAGAAATTAAGGAAAGAGCAAAAGGGGAACAATCAGTATATTAAAGCAGCTGTAGAGAGAGAATGGAAAAAAACTAGAAGAGAGAAGAAAGGACAAATGAACAGCAGACAATGGAGAGTTAGCAGAAGACATGAAGAAACCAGAAGAAAGTGATTGGAGCAATTGCAACTGAAAAATAAAATGCCCAAACAACAAAAGGCTGAAAAATACTTTTTTATTTTTGAATTTATTAACTGGAATATGTCAATGTGCATCGTTAACGTCTTTGTGTTTTGTTTAGTACAAGAGGAAATTAATTTATAGTTTTATTTCTCCAGTGTTGTTGTACATTCCAAGTTTGGCTTTTGGGATTCCCAGTTTAATTATTGCCTTCCTATTTCTAAATTGTGATCCCCTGTTCTTTGTTTGGTGACAGTCTATGTTCTGCTTGTGTAACCAAGCTGAGGTATTCTGTTCATATAGTTTTTATTTGACAGTGCCACTTGTTCTCTTTCTCCCGGTAGGAGATGTATTGGTATTCGCTGAGATGTATTGGTTTAATATTTGTAGTGTTGCATTTTGATAGGTAGGGTATGGTGCTTTGTGAGTCCTGGTAGTGCTGTTATGATACAGCTGGTTTGTTATGAGTTCTAAACTGGCAGTGTTTGTAGTACTTCCTAATGTGCCTGGTGGTTGGCGCTGGAGCATAGTAATGTAGAAATCTGGTTGTCTTTCTTTATCCAGACACTCATTAAGAGGCATGTTTACTAAAAGTTAGTGTACATTAACATTATGCTAATAGTTATGCAAATGAGGCCACTTATGCAAATGAGGCCCACAGTGAGTCTCAGCACATGGTCCTGCACCCTCCTTGGGCTGTCCCTGTGGGATACTATGGAGTATGTTTACTAAAGGGCGTTAAGGTAGCAGGCATTAACGAGCGTTAACAGCAGCGATAAGGGGTTTTACATGCATAAAAGGCGCTTGATAGGTAAGAGGCGTTCCAGCAGTAAGGGCGTGTTAACAGGACATTGAGCGTTAAGGTGTCAAGCATGCACCTTAATGCCCGAAAATGACTGTCACATTATTGCTGGATAAGGAAGTCCTAGCAAAAGCCAATGTAAAGGTGATTAATGGCATGGAGGAGTAGCCTAATGGTTAAGAACACTTACTTAGGCACCCAGAGACAAGGGTTTGATTCCCACTAGCACGCCTTGGGTAAGTCACTTAGCCCTCCATTGCCTCAGAAAACTCCAAGTTATCAAAGTCCCTGTTTAATGTACATTACCAAGTTTAAGTTTCAATGTAAACCACTTTTTTTGAAATGATAAAGAGGTATATAAAAGCTGTTAAATAAATAAATGAATGGAAGGAAAGGTGGGAGCTGAAGAGCCTGACAGATCTGTGGCATCCATCGTACCAGCCAGCAAGTGTGATGAGCATGTGGGAGGCAACTGTACCTATGCACTGGGGGGTGCCCATGTAAAATGCCATAATGTCAGTGTGTCACAGAAAAAAAACAAACCCAAATTAAATGACCCACACATTAAACATATTTTTTTGTCGGAGCTATACCGTAGGAAGGCCGAAATCAAAAACGACCCTCTCCAAGCGGAAAGCTTGTCAGTGTGTGGCATAGGATGGGGATGACGTGTCCCCTAGCGAAGTCAGAAGTGGTTTGATATGTGCTGTGAAAGGAGGATGGAGCAGGAGTGGCGATGTGAAGATCAGGCACAGGAGAGGCGTGAGTGAAGCATAGGGATGCAGAAAAGAGTACCTGTATAGGCCATGGTGTAGCAGTTTGCACGAGAAGACATCATTGCACATAGTCACCAGAGGCTGATGGATGGGCTGAAGGAAAGATGGCAGCAGAGGAGAGTGTGGCATGGGCTGGCAGCACCGATGTACTAGAGGTGCCATCCCCAACACATTAATACTGTGTGGGAAAAATGTGTGTCAGTGCAACGTGGAAAGCCTGATACCAGACATTTGGGTCTCACACCTGTCCCAGCAACCCAACCACCATACCAAAATGCAGACAAAAGTGCATAGAACAGCTGGACAGAAGTCGCTCAAAATGGGCAAAAGGGGCAGGAATGGACATGATGTAATACCATATATAAAATAACCACAAAATTGCAAATTAATAGAATCAGTCAATAGCACAATGCAATTGTCAAATTTAAACCAAATAACAATCATACATAAACAATAATAAATTCATATTTTTACAAGAATGATACAATACCAAACATGTTTATTTTTTTTATTTTTTTACTAATTAATAATATATCTTCAATATTAATGAAAAACACACTAAAATATCAACACAAGACACAAAAGACAATTATTAATACAACAATAAACACACTTCCAAACACCTTTAAGGTAATCACTATACCCTTTAAATATTTTGGAACATATCATTCATATAATTCATAAAGTATTACATTCAGTTTCATTCAGTTTCATATGACACTGAAAATATTGCCCAACCCTATATACAATCAAAATTGCTTTCATGCAAGTATCTTCTCATTAAGTAATTTATTCAAATACGTCTACATTCTTGTGGCTGTATCCTATGCCAGTATCTTCTCATTAAATAATTTATTCAAATCATCTGCATTCTTGTGGCTGTATCCCTCTTATGGCTGTATCCTATGCCAGTATCTTCTCATTAAATAATTTATTCAAATCATCTGCATTCTTGTGGCTGTATCCCGACTTTTTCTCATGATGCTTCTAAACTCTCTCTCATAATACCTCCAATCCTTTCTTCAAAATGCAATAAAGAATCTGTAATTTTTTATTTATTTATTTATTTATTTATTTATGCTTTTCTTCTATACCGCTTTTTCCCAAGATCAAAGGCGGTTTACAGTTAACATATAATGAACATGGTTTTACATGGAACAGCGTTTTTTCATAACTATGTACAATGAACTTTTCATGAACAATAACATGGAACATATACTTATACAATTTTACAATTAACATTAGCTAGTAATGCTGTAACTATTTACATTAATCCTTCATTATTAATCAAAGTAGTAACGTGTGTAAACTGATGTGATACACGTTATGACAACGAAACAGTTTTTTTACTCCTTTTGGGAGATCCAATGTCAGATGTCATTACATTGTTTTAAAACTGAAGGATGTCCATATACCACCTCCTAGAAAGATATATTTAACCCATTAGGGAAGGCATAAAAACAAAAAGACATCATAGCCGCTCTAAAAGTAATGTCAACGTCAGAAATATGACCAAAAATACAAAATACTATAACCTCGTCATATACCGAGGAGGATCTCACATCAGAATCAACTGTGATATCAAATCTTCAACCCAAAGAAGAGGCAGACAAATCACTCAATTCTCCACGCGATTTGCATCATGAGTAAGAGTTTTGCCGACCAGCAGCTTCATCAGGGTAAGCTACAAGACACAGTATGATGGATAGTGAAACAAACTATCTAAACACAAAATTCAATGCAAAAAACATGCTCAGAAAACATATAATTGTATCAACCACTAACCTCAAGACCAAACCGATGAACTACCATCTACAAAATGGTTCCCGAAGGAAATCAATCCTCCAGAAAAATGCCCACACATGCTCTCTTATATCCAAGGAGTTTCCCATCAAATTAGTAAAACCACTGCCATTCATTCTGGGAATTTAACCCATTAGGTACTAAACTATTCCAATGAAAAATGTACTCTTGTTCCCCACGGCACAATCGCCATTAGAGATTACCACCCTCACCACCCCTAACTTGTTCAATAACAAAACAACGTAAATCACTTAAAGAATGATTTTTGAGTTTCCAATGTGAAACCAATGTGAAACCAAGGGCGCCAATTCCACCCCTCGGCGGAGGGCAGACAGATGTTCAATAATCCTCGTTTTAAAAGGACGTGAAGTCTGACCAAGATATAACAGGCAAGGACACATCATTGCTTATATCACACCTGCAGATTTACAATACATAAGATCATGGATTGGAACCATTATCTCAGTATATAGACTCATTTTTAAATCCATTGGTGAATCAAGGGTTTTCATTCATTAAGGATTCTGGTGAATTGTTGTCTTTTTTTTATACATGGCAGTTGGGAGAGAGTATATATACATTGGTTACTATGGACATGGTGACAGCTTGGTCAGTGTGAGAGTGCCCTCACAGCGTGAGCTGCTGTGGCTACCAAGGCTATGCACATGGCAAATGGACATTATGAAGTCTCAGCCATTGACCCTATCTCTGATGAAACACATCCTGGGCAAACCGCTCTGTTTCTGGCCGTACCCACAATCCTCTGTTCCTCATCATGCACATTTGCAGACTAACGCTGGGAACAGCCTAGACAATGCAAGGCATAGAACTCTGGAGACACACACACATTGCTGTGCTGTGCAGAAGTGGGGTTGATTGGCATCCCTGCCTGCCACTTTGGTCTCCATATCAGCTCAAGTATTTTTCACCTGTTCTCATTGTGTAGGTACTAGTAGCATGCTCTGACATTCATTCACACCCATTATTAACTCCCCACCCACTCAGTATGACAGTGCTATCATCCAGCTGTGGATAGTAAAGCCTGTCTGTGTGGCTGATGGGTGTTTGTACCCTTGATAGCCAATTCTTGGGGGGGGGGGGGGGTGCGTGCACATGCTGGTACTGTTTCTGCACTGTAGGCTAAAGTTTAAACACAGGGACATGCAGGATATGATTCCCAGCCAGGTCTTGAACCTTTGCCCCTCTGCTCATATACATGCTTGCTTTATGTGCTGAGCCACAGAGGTACTATACAGAAAGCAGCAGTCCCTGGGATTGACATGTTTCTCATCAGACAGACCTTTGCATATGTTGTACTGCAAACGGCACACAGGACCAGGACATGGGTTTTGTCTGCTGCAGGTAGGTGCCGCTGCACAAGCTGCCAACACCCACACACCATGCTTACATGTCAGCATGCTGTTGGTGGGGGTGGTGCTCAGTCCCAACCCATCCACCATACAGCTTAGACATGTGCCTAGGGCACATGTTCTGGATGGGGGACATAGGCAAACATTGGCGGCCACTCTGATCCCCCTAAAACAACTGCTGTGGCATAAACCCATTCCTGCCAGACACAGATAAATCTCAGGGGGAGGCAGACAGCCACAGCAGTGGTGTTTCCCTGGGCAGCTGCTTTTTGCAGCCCCTTGTAGAACTACAGTTGCTGGTGCTACTCCGGAACTAGCATCAGTGGCAGCAGGGGGGGAGGCCAGCCGGGGTATCTGCCTAGAGCTCCAGGAATCCTTGGACTGCTCCATGTTGCGCATCACCTTTTAGCAGCAGCAGCAGCATGTTTGTGTTCCGCACTGTCACTGTGGGATCATGGCAGACATCACAGATGTGCAACCTGGGCAGCTGCCTGGTGTGCCTTGCGCACCAAAAATCCTCACTGCATGACCTACGTGCCACCCCCTTTGCCCCATTAGCACCATCAACATAGTGCCCTTTCATACTTGGGCACTATGCTGTGGCAGCTAATGGAGCACTACTATCCCTATCTTGGGCTCCCTTGTCTGTGCATCACATTGCAGATGGAGGCATACCCTAATGGTTAGAATGCTGCCTTAGACAGCCAAATGACCAGAGTTCAGTTCCCACTAGCACTCCCTGAGGCCTTGGGTAAGTTATTTGACCCTGCATTGCCTTAAAAACATCCAAATTATCAATGCCCCTACACATTAATGCATGAATTGTTGTTTTCACATGAAACTCCATAATATGTTAGTCAATACCAAACTAATAACTCCTCAAGTGATAATTTTGGTCAAAAAAATATTTTGACTGCTATTTTGCACAATATTTCAGCGTCCCCATTTTGGGGATGCTATGCATGAAAGGGCGGGTGATGTGGCTGTTATATAAAACAACTGCAAATAATGTCAAACAACTGCAAATACATTTGCAAAACTTATTATAAATGAAATGTAATTAGTATTATGTGGAAATGATCTTTATGTATCAAAATTGTGTAGCCAGCTACATCACATATGACAGTGGTGCGTGACATGTACAGGGGGCAGGATATGGAGAAGGGAATGGCCCAGAGTAGGCCATGGATGTGGCAGACTCAAGTCAAGTGGGTGGCCCAGATGTGTGTGTATGCCCAAGAAGGGATGTGGAGGGACCCATGGCAGGGTGGGTAGGCTGGAGGAAGGGGCCACATGCTGCCACAGATACCTGTCCTATGCATGGGGTCACCTGTGTAGCAGCCTTACCACCCCATGGTGACAGAAACAGGCCTGGGACCACATCCACAGTGCCCAATGGCTGACATGCATGCCCTGTGCAGCTAGACAGTGATGTGCTGGGGGTACCATGTGTATGCAATACACCATGCACATGTCCCATCCCCCATGACAGCCACCATGTTTGTGGCACTGGCATCGTGCAATGGGCAGGTGACACTGCACCCTTGGCATATCTCAGAAAAAATATTGGCGGAGTGGGTCTCAAACCCCCAGACCCAGAGGCAGTCCCCAAACCAGCAGCCCACTATGGAACACTGCTGTGACCAATGTCCAAGGCAGGCAATGTGCATGATGCACAGAGGCCTGGGCCAGCCACACATGGTGTGGACATGCACAGGCCCGTGGCAGCTGCTGCACATACCGCAGCCCCTCCCCAGGTGCTGACATGTGCATTGAGTGGTATGGGCATATGGCTCAGGCAGTCATGCAAAGTAATGTATATGTCGGCTGCTATCCATTCATCATCATCCTCCAGCATTGAAATAACTTCATGTAATGCCTTGACATTCTAAAGTTGAAAAATATGAAAAATCATAAACAGACAACACAAAAACACCAAATAGCACGGTTTGTGGAATAAATGCATGCTGCACATACTCTGCTACACTTAATTGCTCATACTAGCTCTCATCGCAAACGCCCTACCCATTCATGCATAGCATCCCCATAACAGGGACGGCAGAAATATGTATCGTACTCAGAATGGAATCACTGTAAATTCTACATACAAATATATTTGATTAAAAACAATATAGTAAACAAAAATCAAGCTTACTTGAGAGAATGACTCATTGCGTTCTTGTCGAAAAAACCGCTACTTTTCAAGCGTACGATAAATTTAGCAAATTTTACTAAACTCCTACTTCAAGTTCTTTTATTGGGTCTGCAGGTGAACATATCACAGAACGTTTTGTAATGCATTCATTCTACATTTGTTCCTAATAAAATATTGCATGATTGACTTGTTTTATGCGTGGTTTAATATGACCTGAGGAATAAAATTTGAGTGTACCCATTTCGGGGACGCTATGCATATATGTACATTACCAATTTTAAGTTCCAGTGTAAACCTCTTTGACTAAAATGATAGTCATATAAAAAAACCCTGTCAAATAAAATAAATGCATGCATAGCTTCCCACTCCACCCATGCAAATACCTGCAATAAAATTATGCACCATCAGCCTTACACATGTACTTAGAAAATAGCAACCAGTTAAATTACACACATAAAGATCCATTAATGTATGTGAATCACTAAAAATCCATGTGTGTTTATGGTGTATAACTTTCCATGCCTCCTTATAAAATCCCCCCATAGTGGCTAAATATAACTTTCCATGGCTCCTTATAAAATCCCCCCATAGTGGCTAAATATTATCATTATACACAGAGCTAGCTGCTACTGCTTAAGATCTGTCCTTTCTCCACCCCGGGGTGATACAGATAGAGCTGAAGCAAACAGAGATATTCTTGTTGGCACTCTTCCTATACGTACTGCCTTTGAAAATCGTTGGCTGGAAGAGTTATCTTGGAGTGGAGGAGTGGCCTAGTGGTTGGGGCAAGGTACTTCAGGCCAGAGGGTCAGGTGTTTAAATCCCACTAGAGGACAGCAACCTTGGGCCAGAAGGACAGGGGTTTCTAGTCCCACAGGTGCTCCTTGTGGTCATGGGCAAGCCACTTAACCCTCCATAGCCCATGTTCCCTGTAAAATAGTTATCTCCAAGTTATGATGCCTTGTTCAATGTAAACTGCTTTGATATCATGGAAGGTGGTATATAAGAAATGTTAAATAAAATAAATTTACCGCTCTCTGGTGAACATAATTCCTTTTGAATATTGACCCAAAAGTTTGTTCCTGAGGCAAAAGAGGGTTAAGTGACTTGCTAAAAGTCACAGGGTTGGTCAGCAGGGATGTGGGATCTGAACCCTAGTTCTCAGTCTAATCCTCCATTCCACTTTAGTTAGTATTAAGCATGAACTCATAATATCAAATCTTTCACTTTAGGGCACTAATCAGGAAGGATTCTTTCTGTGCTTAATCAAGGCCTCTTATTGGAAAAGTCACTTTCTTCCCATGTGCCTCAGATTTTAAAACATTTCCATTTTGATATAGAAAGAAAAGCTGGCATATTTTCCTTATTAATTCAAAGTAGTATTTCTATTTTGAATTATGTCTGGTATCAATTACCCAAATGACATTGCTCTTCTATTATAATAAATCTGTTTTTACACCTGTGTTAGAGGTTAATGGATAGATTTTAAATTGTATTGCATTTTTTGAAAATAATGGATATCTATAACCAGACCTTCTTAAAAAGGAGATTTGAGTCATCCTCAGTACTGCCTTGGCCAAATAAGAGGGAAAATAGTATATTCAATATTTTAAGAAAAAGTATAGCTTAGGGATATATTTAATAAAGCGCAGTAAGGGAGGAAAGGTGCCATTAACAGGTATTATTGGTGCCTGTGAGCAGTTAATGCCATGGAAAGCACCAATAATTCTGGATTAATGTGCAGAAGCTGGGCCCTTAGCATTAAGGTGAAAGGAGGCAGAGAGTGGTGGTCAGTGGGGTGGAGAGAGGGTAGGGATAGCCTGTGCTCCTTTAATGCCGGGTTGTGTTACCATGTGTTAGAGCTCCCTGCGCTGGGAACCCTAACACCATCTAAAAACACGTGGTAAGGACTATTTCTGAGGGGTGAGAGCATATTTTAAATGTATGTAATGTGCTCTACCCACCGGATTTCCCAAATTAGTGATAGTAGTGCTCCATTGGCAGCAACAGCATGGTGCCCTATTAAGAAATGGGCACTACGTTGTTGGTACCAAATTCTCAAAGGAGGTGTCACATGGGTGATGCAGTGAGACTAGCTGGTCCACTAGGCTGACAAGGCTGCTGACTAGGGTGTACTTCTGTGATGTCTGGTAGGACTCTACTGTGACAATGGCAGCAAACATACATGCTGCCGCAGTCAAAAAAAAGTCACACGACCCCCATTGCCACCATGCTGCTTTGTCAACATGATCCCTTGCAATATGCTGTAGCACAGCCAATAAAGCCATGCTCTTAGACGGGCATGATGATGAAAAGTCTGTTTGCTGGCCCAAATTGTGGGCAGAACACATAACAAACTATAAGGTTATGTGTCTGCCAGTCACAACAGAGCCCTGACAGTCACAGGCATGACAATGATCTCAGAAGCACACAGTCAACAACAACAACAAAAAAGAGCAAGTACGAATTGAACCCTTATTCCCTGTTTAAGAAGGCATTGCACCAACCAGTAGGCTACATCTCCATACCTTGCTACATATTGATGGCTGGATACAAAGAGACTGTAGGTAACTGCCTAACATGTCTGCTGTGTGTGCCTGTATAGATTTACCCCCTCCAGTACCCATGATGCAGTGCACATGCAGAACAACAGTCTGCAGTTGATCCCCAAATGGAGAAGGCATTGATCCATCACCTCAGCTCAGTAAGATGCACTGACAGTGTGTGATACAAGCACAGAGCAGTTATAAACTGTGCTACTGCTCAGTTTCTGCTGTCACCATGAGTTTGAGGATGGGCGCCCAGCACCTGGTCCCCAGAACGTGCAGTGTTAGAGATGGTCTCTGCCACCTGTGCTGTAGGTCCCTATCACTTCTAGTGTATGATAGGTATTGCCTGTAGTTATATTGTGCTTTGTCATCTTGTTTTCTGTGCAGTTGTAGTATGTGCTAGTCACAATTGGCCCTGTGTCCTGCTTCTGTTGGATAGGGATCCGCCTAGAGCAGTGCATGTCAATATCCACTGTTAAATGCTGATGCTTTCTGCTGTGGGGAGATCTAGGGTTGTTACTAGAGTCCTACCATATCCTCAGGAAGTAGACATGGAATACCACCTGTCCCAACCACCTAGGTCTAACAATCACTTACAGCGAGCGCAGTCAGACTACACCTGCTGCCCACCACTGGGTTTTCCAACCATGCACATACCAACTGGGGACAGTCCGCTGATCAGCACATATTGCATCTTCACAGAGCAGCCATGTATACCCAAGCTTGGGAGAAACAGCAAGTGGTTCAGTGATCAGACCCCCTCCCCCAGGACAGGACAGGACAGGACAGGATGTGCACCCACATCATTGGAGCCTGAGACTATAGAACACTATGTGGATACATAGACATGTCATGGTCACTGCTTGGTCAGAGTGAGAGTGCCCTCCCAGTCCATGCATGTGTCAGATGGGCACTACGATGTCTAAGCCATTAATCCTACCTCTGATGCAGACACATCCTGGCCAATCCGCCCTGTTTCAGGCCATACCTACAATACTAATGCTCCTCATCATTCACATTTGCAGACTAATGCTGGAAACAGCTTAGGCATTGTGAGGCTCAGTGAGGTGTAGAAAGCCACAAAACAATGGAGAGACATACATACTCACACACATGCACTCATATTGCTGTGCTGTGCAAAAATGGGGATGTTGTCATTTCTGCCAGCCACTATGGTTTCAATATTAGCTGAAGCATTGTCAATGTGTGCTCATTGTGCAGGAGCTAGTAGTGCGCTCTGATGTTAAGGCCCAGTCAATGTGCTGGTGCTTTCAGCCTGACTCTCCATCCAGCTGTGGATAGTGGAGCCTGTCTATGTGGCTGATGGGTGTTTATACACTTGCTGGCTGATTCATTGGGAGTGGCACATGGTAGTGTTGTACCTGCACTGTATGCTAATGTTTAGCCACAGGGACATACAATGCATGATCCGCAGCCAGAATCTGAACCTGTGACCCTCCACTCATACACACACCAATTGTGTGCATTGAGCCACAGTTCTGCCATATGGCTATAGCAGTCCCTGGGGCTGACATGCTTCCCAACAGACAGACCTTGGCACATGTTGCAATACACCTGGCATACAGGCTCAGGACATGGCTTTGGTCTGTTGCAGGCAGCTGTCGCTGCCCTTCCACCAACACCCCCACACCATGCTGACATGTCCATGCTGTCAGTGTTGTGGTGCACAGTCCCAGCCCATCCAACATGTGGGTTGGCAGTTGCCTAGGATTCAAGGTCCGGATTAGGGGGAGGGGGGTAGAGGCATACATGGATGACTACACAGCCTCCCCAACCATCTACCTCTCCAGGGACCTCCAACATCTGCCAATGATATGTCTCGGGGGGGGGGGGCGGAGGATGACAGCCATTTGCTGTGTCCCCTGGGTGCCTGCATGTTGCAGCTACCTGGAGGGCTACAGCTACTGGCACCATTGGCCTCTTCCCCCACAGTTGGGTTCATAGGCAGTACAGGGGGGGGGGGGCAGCCAGGATTTCTGCCTGGGGTGCCAGGACCCTTGGATCGCCCCATGTGGCCCATCTCCTTTCTGCAGTAGTACCATGTCTGTGTGCCACCACTGTCACTGAGGGATCATGACAGATATCACAGATGGTAATGCGGATGGCAGGATATTCCTATGAGGAGAGTCTAAAAAGGTTGGGGCTCTTCAACCTGGGGAAGAGGCGGCTGAGGGGAGATATGATAGAGGTCTATAAATTAATGACTGGAGTGGAACGGGTAATTGTAGATCGATTGTTTATGCCATCAAGATGTAGAAAAACTAGGGGACATGAAATGAGGCTACAGTGTAACCCATTTAAGACTACTAGGAGAAAATATTTTTTCAGTCAATGCATAATCAAACTCTGGAATTCATTACCGGAGGATGTAGTAAAAGCTGTTAGTGTAACTGGGTTGAAAAAAGGTTTGGACAGGTTCCTGGGGAAAGGTCCATAAACCACTGTTAAAAAGGACCCATGATATGCACTGCTTGCCACAAAACAAGCATTGTGGATCCTGTGTGTCTTTTTGGGATACTACTAAGTAATTGTGACCTAGATTGGCCACTGATGGACACAGGATACTGGGCATGTTGGACCTTGGCTTGGCACAGTATGTCATATTTCATAATCTTATGTTCTTATGTGCCACCTGGGCAGTTGCCTGGTCTGCTCTGTGCACCAGCAACCCCCACTGCATGACCAACATGCCACCTCCTTTGCCCCATTTACACCATCAACATAGTGGCCTTTCATACTTGGGCACTATGCTGTTGCTGCTAATGGAGCACTACTATCACTATCTTGGGCTACCTTGTCTGTGCATCACATTGCAAACATTAAAATGTCTCTCTCTCCTCAAATACACCCTTTCTGCGAGGTTTTACTTTATGTTAGGGTTCCCTTCGTTAAAGGACTTTAACACATGTTAGCTCAACTGGAGTTAAGAGAACATCTTTTGTTAATGCCCTCTCTCCGCCCCGTTAATGCCCACTCTCCTCCTATACTGCCCTTTAAACTGCTGGAGCCTTTAATGCCCATTAAAGCAGCATTTTTGCTGTGTTAAGGGTGCAAGGGTGCTGGTAACGGGTGTTAATGGCACCCTGGCTTCCTTAATGCCCTTTAGTAAACATACCCCTATATATGTAATGAAAGGTTGATACTCCTATTAACAAAAATGCAATGTGTGCCTTTGAGTCAAGGCTGACTCAGGAGCTCCTGGGTTTTCTTGGCAGTAGATTGCCAGGCCTTCCTTTTGAGGTAATGGAAGATTAAGTGACTTGTCCAAGGCCACAAGGTGTACTAGTGGGAACTGAACACCAGTTGCTTGGTTATCAAGCCAGTGTGCTAACCACTAGGCTACTCCTCCACTCGCTACTGTTAACAGAAACAGGTTTTTTTTTTACAAGATACAAACTATTATTACTTTCTTCTACTTGGCACTAGAGAAAAGGACATAGCATGATAGCAGTGCAAAATTCACTGTAACTTTAAAATTAATAATTAGCTATTCTTATTTTCCATACTATTTACAAAGAATGGAAAGGCATTATTGTATGTATAGTAAAACCATTGAAGATGCACAGACATCCACAGAATAATAAAGAACAAAAAAACCGTGGTGTCCTTTTGCGGTGAAGGTCAAATAAATTCCAGATTCTACATGAAAAATGAAATGTAAATACCTTGATCATTGATAGCAAGGTAATTAAAATGTATGGTTTTGTCCATTGTGTATAATAAGGGCTTATATTTGATCAACCATAAAAGTTATTTAATCATTTTAACCTTGGAATACTATCCCACAAAAAGCTACTTAATATAAGTTAACTGAGAAGCATTAGAGTATCACAACATCGAGAAGGCCATGTAAGAGGGCACTGAAAATTCAAGTACAGCTTATTTCTGTCACAGTACAATATCATAGGTACCATGACAACCAGTAGCAGTGGATTTGGAAGTTATTTTATACCCTATTCAGCAAGGAAAGACTTACAGTAGATGATATACAGGGTGGCCCAAAAAAAGTGAGAACATCTCGTAGCAAATAAGTTATTTAAAAATTCAAAAAGACATAGAAACATAGAAATATGATGACAGAAAAAGACCACATGGCCTATCTAGTCTATCCTTCCATATCAACAACTACAGTAGTCCCCTTTTTACCTTTAGAGATCCTCTGTGTTTGTCCCATGCTTTTTTGAATTCAGTTACTGTCCTCATCTCTACCACCTCCACTGGGAGACTATTCCACAGATCCACTACTCTTTCCGTAAAGAAATATTTCCGCATATCACTCCTGAATCTATCTCCCTTCACCCTCATCCCATGTCCCCTCGTAGCAGAACTTACTTTCAATTGAAAGAGGCTCTCTCCCTGAACATTTATGCCATGGAGGTATTTAAACATCTCAATCATATCACCTCTATCCCGCCTTTCCTCTAAGGTGTACATATTAAGATCCTTCAGTCTGTCCTCATATGCTTTATAATGAAGACCGCTAATCATTTTAGTAGCCACCCTCTGCACCAACTCCATCCTGTTCATATCCTTTTGAAGGTGTGGTCTCCAGAATTGCACACTATACTCCAAATGAGGTCACACCAAAGACTTATAGAGAGGCATTATCACCTCCTTTTTTCTGCTAGCCATTCCTCTCCGTATTCACCCAAGCATCCTTTTAGCTTTTGCCGTCACCTTTTCTACCTGTTTAGCTACTTTAAGATCATCAGACACCACCACACCTAGGTCCCACTCTTCTTTAGTGGACAAAAGTACTTCACCCCCTATACTATATTGCTCCCTTAGATTGCTGCAGCCCAAATGCATGACCTTACATTTTTTAACATTAAATCCCAGCTGCCAAATTCTAGACCATTCTTCCAGCTTAGCTAGATCCCTCCTCATGTTATCTATACCTCCTTGGGTGTCTACTCTATTGCAGATTTTGGTATCATCCACAAAGAGGCAAACCTTACCCGACAGCCCTTCCGCTATATCACTAACAAAGATGCTAAAAAGAATCGGACCAAGGACAGATCCCTGGGGCACACCACTGGTAACATCCTTCTCCTCAGAGTGAGCTCCATTTACTTGCACTCTTTGTCGCCTCTCACCCAACCAATTTCTAACCCAAGCAGTAACTTTAGGGTCCATCCCTAGGGTGCTCAGTTTGTTTATAAGTCGCCTGTGAGGAACAGTGTCAAAGGCTTTACTGAAATCTAAATACACCACATCTAGAGCTCTCCCTCGGTCCAACTCCCGGGTCACACAGTCAAAGAAATCAATCAGAGACAGATGTAAACGATTGACAAATTTAAAAAAAAAAAGATGGCGACCGGAAATTGTTGAAAAAAAGACGTTATATAGCTAAAAAACTATTTAAGCTTTCAATTTTCGAGATGGTCTCACTTTTTTTGGGCCACCCTGTATATGTTATCAATTTCTATAATTAATTAGATATTAACCCCAATATATGTGCTGTGATTTAGAGATTTATGAGTCTGTTCTATTGACTGGCCAGACTGTCAGCTAGTGATGCTCATCTCACAGGTCTCTGGTTCATTTATACTGTAGATACTCAGTTTTATATCACTCTTAAATTCCCTCTTGCATAAAAATGTGTTCATTTTGCCACCGTGACCTGAAGTCCAAGTTTTGCTGCTGACTTGCCTGCTTGTTCAGGGTCAGTCTGTCCATTTGGTGGGATAGGTGGCTGCATAGGGTGGCAGACCTCTATGGGCAGCAGGCCATATGCTTTGGCACACATGGCCTGCTGCTTCTGATCCCCCTCCAATAGGAAGTTGTGTCAGAGGTGGTTAGAAGCAGCAGGTCATGTCTGCTGAAGGACATGGCCAGTCACAGGCTGCTGCCACTGCTGCACCAAGCTGAGCCGTAAACCAAAAAGAATAGAGCACCTACTTGCAAGGACCTCAGAGACACAAAGAGCCTTCCCACTGATCCTGCCGATGAAATTAATGGCAGCAGTGTCAGCAGTGTCGCTCAGCATGGGAGGGAGTGACATGGCACAGAAGGGGGTGGCATGGCCGGGGCTTCTGCCTGGGGCAGCAGACAGGGCTGCCCATCCACTAGACAAGCTAGTCTTTCGCCTAGGGTAGCCAACCCAGGTGGGCGCCTTTGTGCTGCCACTTTGATGCTTGCAGCAGGCCATGTGCTTCGGCACACATGACCTGCAGCTTCTGATCCCCTTCCAATGCAACTTACCACACCTCCCCAGGACAGAATCAGTGGCAGTGGGGGCAGCAGCATGGCTCAGTGAGGGCAGCTTGGCACTGGGTAGGTGGTTTGGCATGGAGGGGTGGCGTGGGGCAGCAATGCTGTGATTTCAGCCTGGGGCGGCAGAAACCCTTAGGCTGGCCCTGGCGGTAGAAACCCCGGGGCCGGCTCTGATGCCAACTTGCCTGTTCATTCCCAACTTGCTTGGCCCCACCCACCATGACCTGACATCCAAAGTGACGATGGCTCACCAGTTAAAAGAAAGCACACCATGGCAAATTGCCACCTTCTTTGTGTAGACTTTTCACCACTGTATTTCTGCCTGTGATACCTTGCCTGTTGTGCTTGTTTTCAGATTACTGATGATAAACTGGGGATCCCTGAACTTTCAGAGGTTAGTAAGGGGCCCACACAAGCAAAGAAGTTGGGAATCTCTATCAACCAAGGATTTGGCTGCTTAATCTAGTTCTCTTAGCAAGGACTAAACTATCAATAGCAGTACTAATGGATTTATTCCCAAAGGAGGTTATTCCGAACCATGAATAGCAGACGTCCATCCCTGATATTCGTGCAGCTGCAAGCTCCCGAATAACTTCCCCGCTGGTTGTGAAGGGAAGATAGTCGGCGGCAGGGAAGAGGCGACCTGGGGGCGGAGTCTGGGTGGGCAGTGAGTGGGCGATCATCGGCCCTGGACATACAGGGCCGATTCTAATGTTAGACGTGCCCCGCGGTATCAGAATTGCGATCTCCTTTGTATGTCCGGGTCAGCCCGGACGTAAAAAAGAGATCTGCATCTTCAATGGATCAGGCCCAAAGTCAACAGTTGTAACATAGGAATGAGAAATACCTATTTCCATGCCACCCAGCTTTTTTAAAATTAATGGGTATGTTTACTAAACCGTCCTAATGTTACCGGTGCTAGTTGCAGCGATAATGTGAAGAATGCCATATAAGGAGTGGGCGTTCCAGTCCTAAGGTAGCAAGAATATGTAACCCGCGATAGTGGGCACCATGGCCCGTTAACACACATTAACCCTAAGTACATGCCAGCGCAGTGTTAGAAGCTATAACGATGTAGCCCACTGGTTACTGCAATGACTGTGGAGGCAGAGGTCATGGGTTTAGATCCCACAGTGGTGTAATCTAAAAAGGCTGTCTGAGGCATTTTCTTTTAATTTAAATCAGTGCTGCCAGCAAAAATACCCTCACAGTGCCGTAACCTAAGGTGCCTCATAAGGCGCCCTATAGGTCACATTATAAAGTGGCACCTTATGAGGCACCTTAGGCTACAGCACTGTGAGGGTGTTTCTGCTGGCAGCACTGATTTAAATTACAAGGAAATGCTTCAGGCAGCCTTTTTATATTACACCACTGCAGGATTGAACCCATGACCTCTACCATCACAGTCATTGATGTAACCAGTAGGCTACATCTCTATAGCTATTACCATACTGCTGGCTGGCTACAGAAAGACTGTAGGTCACCACACAAACTGTTTGTTGCGGTTACCAGGATAGGGTAAACCCACCCGTACCCATGATGCATGATGCACATGCAGATCAGCAGTCTACAGCTGATCACATAATGGGGTATGCACCCCCACAGCACCTAGGTCTGGTAGGGGGAACTGACCGTGTGTGTTACTGGCACAGAGTAGCTACAGACAGTGAGATTGCGCGGGTCCTGTGTTCACCCTGAGGGTAGGTGGGGCACCCAGCACCAGGTCTGCAGCACCTGGCTTGGCTGAGAAAGGCTATGCAGCAGGTACCCATCAGTGCCAGTGTGTGATAGGTAGTCCTTGCGGACACACCTAGGATACACATGTGTCAATCTGTATTTCCCAGTCATGTCTAGCCCTTGTGGACTATGATGCACCCGGACTAGTGCATATCCTGTGTGGGTGCTATGGTCACATGTTATAAGTGAAGGGGGGTGTTTGGACCCAAAAGCGGATTATGTAGCACCACCCAACCTGCCCTCTGTGGCTCAGGGTGGGTGGACAGGATCTCCCACCAACAGATCCACATTGTACATCTCTGCAATGGTGGCAGTAGAGATGACCATCAACCCCAGTCCTGCTGGGGAACAGGCACCCTACAGGGCAGTTGATGCAGACCTGTTTGCATCACATAAGGCAATGGCAGGCAAGCAGAACACTGGAGAAGCTCAGCTGCCCCCCACCACTATCTGACATTCACCAGCAGAAGGCACAGTCAGTCTCCACCCACTGCACCCTGCAAGGTACTCCAGCCATACAGATCCTAACTACAGACAGTTTGCTAGCTAGTACTTGTTCCTGGAGGAATTGTGTGCACCCAAAATGGGATGTGAGCACACACACCAAGCAAGTATGTCAGTGATTGGGCCGCAGAAAAGAGAACCCATAAATATCACTTGAGAGAAATACTGTATAGCACTATGGGGGAACCTAGCCATGCCGTGGTCACTGCTCAGTCAGGGTGAGAGTGACCTCCCAGCATGACATGCTGTGGCCACCCTTTCCGTGCAGGTGGTGGTCGGGCACTACAATGTCCCAGCCATTGCCCTATACCCAGTGCAGATGCATCCTGCCCAGGTCACCCTGTCCGGGCCATACTCACAGTACCTTGCTCTTCAGTATGCACATTGGCAGGCTAACACTGGAAACAGTGCAAGCAGTGTGGGCTCAGTAAGGTGTAGGCAGCCACAACACACTGGATAGACAGACACACACTCCCACACCTATGCCAGCATTGTGCAAATATAGAGGTTTGTGGCAGCCCTGGCCACCACACCAGTCCTGAGCACAGTGCAGGCATTGCTATGGTATGCAAAACTGTTGGGAATCACTCCCAGGGGTGGTAAACACTGTCAGAATCAATAACTGAAACACACTCCACAAATATCAGAAAGGTTGCTATGATGAATCTCTATCAACAAATCTTGATTAACTTAGGATTTGTTATCGGACATTAATCATAGCAACCTTTTGATATATGTGGAACGTGTTCCCAAGTTTAGGACAGCATTGCTAAGGTATGCAGGTGCCAATATTGGGAGATGCTGCTCCGCGCAGGGCCCAACAGCCTGATTCTCCATGAGGCGTTGGATAGTGGAGCCTGTGAGTGTGGGTGTTTGTACCCCTGTTGGCCTCTGCTCTAGGGCTGAGTTTCCCAACACCGGTCCTGGTGGGCCAAACATTGTTCAGGTTTTCATGTCGCACCTAATGAATATCCATGAGATACATTTGCATACAATGGAGTGGCGCATACAAATGCAGCACAGGCATATTTATTAGGGACAGCATGAAACCTGAATGGTGTTTGGCCCTCCAGGACTGCAGTTGGGAAACTCTGCTCTAGGGATTGCACATGTTTATGGTGTCTGTGCTCTGTAGGATAAAATATAGGTGTTTCAGGCATGTTTATTTTATCTGCAATAAAGATTCCATCTTTATTACCATGGTTTAGTATTGGGTAAAATATAGGGACAGGGTTGGCAGATGCCACAGCTGTGACTTGAACTTGTGACCTTCTGCTCTTGAATACACTGGCTGTGTGTACTGCACCAAACTGTTGCCAGAAGGGCAGATTAATCCCTGAGGATACCATGATTGTTCATCAGACAGACCTTGTCTGTTGCAGTGCACGGCAACCACTTAAACGGGGCTTGGCCGTGGTCTGCTGTGGGCAGATGCCACTGCCCCCTCCGCCACCAGCACCCCTCTGCCACCATGCTGACATGCCCTTATGCCAGTGGTGCTGGTGGTGCGCAGTCCCAGGCCATCCAGTGTGCCGGTAGGCAGCTGCCTATGATGTGGGTTCTCGGTTAGGGGTGCCTACATGGACATGCGGGCTTCCCCCCGGCACCACCTGCCAATGTTATGTGCCCTTGGGGGTACCTGCTGGGTAATATCCCCTGTGACACTGTGGGACACACACTCATGCCCATGTTGGACTCTCGTCAGTTGCTGTCTTGCTGCTTTACAGTTTTGGCATTCCTATGTGTCACCTAGGCATCTATCTAGTCCGCACGGTGCCCCAGCTGGACCACAGCATAAGAAACCTGCCCAATATAAATGACAAAACCCTGATCACCGCTATTTCACTGTGGGATCATTCTCTTTGTAGGGGGACAGAGCATAGCCCCTTCCAAACTTGATATCTTCCTTTTTACGCTTTGTCAGTAGTGCTGCTTTATGTTATCATTAGTAGCACTATTGGCCAGCTTGGTTATGGGGATTTCAAATGTGGTTATGGTCATTTAATATGTTTATTTGCCATTTTGGTTCCTGCACAGGTATCACTACTATCACTTTTCTGGGTTTCCCTGGCTTTGCTGTACATTGCTAATTGAAATGGTTTCTCTCTCCTGCAAATGTGCCTCTAGCGCGAGGTTTTCACTGGCGTTAATTTTCAGACCTTCATTTCACGGCTTTAGTGTGCATGGGGCCTCTTCCCGCCCACTCTCCGCCCATTGACTCCTCATCTCCTCCCCTGGGGAGCCTTACTCCGCCCTCTGGAGAGCCTTACTCCACCCTCTGTGCAACTTAACGCCGCTGAAGACATTATCGCATGATACGTGACGTTCTCGCATGGTAAAGGGCCTTTATTGCGCGATAATGTCACGCATCGTGCGATAACATCGCAGCTGCGACGTTAGTGCCGTTTAGTAAACATACCCCTAATTGTTTTTAATTCCATTTTTCATTGTTTTCTTTTTTCCTTTTATTTATTTGAATTAAAAATAAAACAAAAAAAACAAAAGAAAAAAAAGAAATTTATAACATGCATTCTAGATTAAAAATAAACCACTCCCAGGTTTATAGATCCTCCCCTGCCTCCCACCATACCTCTTATTCCACCCACTAGGTTTTCATAGGGCAGACATCAACCCTCCCTTCCCTTTTTCATTCTAAACCAGATAACATGTTGCCAGCACCAGAAGCTTCCATTTCAATTCTTATCTCATCTAAAGGTCTTCACAGGGCAGGAGAAATCCCCAATTATTGCTGCTCTACTGGTGCTGTATCTCATAATGTTACTGGTGCCATTTTGTTGTAAGGCAAAAATTCAAAATAGCCTTGGCCTCGGTTCAGTTGACATCATTATGCAAAACATCGCCATGGAGTAAGAGTGATTAGGGATTGTTCCTGTCCCATGAATTTAATGCAAGCCTTGATTTTGTTTAAATTAATATATTGTTTTTGTTACTTTTTAGATTTAGGGGTAATGTACACACGTAAACAAAAGATCTGTTTTGCTATATTTACCTAGCATGTCAGTTTTATTTTTTCAAAGTAATATGAAAACAAAGCAAAAAATATCCACTGAAACAAAATCAGTGCACGTACTGAGTTATCAAAAATACATTTCTAACAATGCTTAAATAATCTGGGTCCACTGCTTTGTTTACAAAAATAAACAAACTTTGTTTAGATATATTCTATCTTCCTCTTACAGAAAGGGCTGCACTGGGCAATTGCAAATGTAAGCAGAGGCTATAAATCATTAGAAAAACTGGTTGCTGTATTCATTTGCTGTCATGATTACCACAGTCTCCTCTTATCGGGGACTGATGGTCAGAGATGGAATTTTAAGAGAAAGAAAAGTCTTCATTCTCGACAATTGAGTATGTTCCATGAACGCAGCTTTTACTTGGTCAGCACATGTTTAATCTGAGAAGCATACTCAGTCCATTTTGAGTATGGTAGCAGGTTCTTTTTCCAAATACGTATAGGTCCTGGTTGAAATAAATTCATGGCCTTCCACTTATTCAGTTTAAATATTTACAGCTCTTTCAGAATATGATAGCAAAGGGTCAACAGCTGTGACCACATTACCTCTAGTTTGAAGGACATATGTTGCTTACTGGTGAAATTTCCATTGTAACTTATATTTTCAATTATCTAATTTTGACTTAATATACTATCTTACAATATTCAGTTGAAACGTTTTTTATTGAAACCCTGGAGTATCTTGTGGCCTCCTGTTATATTATGCCCTTAGAAGGAATCTCAGGTCTTCACTGCATGCTCTTTTGGCTAATATCCCAGGCAGCATACATTTACTTGCTTTGTCTCATGTTTGCGGAATTGTGTCTAAGCTTACCAGATGTTCCCCACAAGGGAACTAACTGTGTCAGAAACAAGATGTCCTAATTGGAGTGAGGCCAGTCAGACTTGCAGGATTCAGTATTCCAGTTATCCTGAGGTGTATCCATGGCGGGCCTCTGTACACAGGCCTAGTCAATTAGGACATCTTGAGGGTGAACTGGAAAAGGGAATATAAGAACATAACATATGCTATACTGGGTCAGATGAAAGATCCATCAAGCCCAGTATCCCGTTTCCAACAGTGGGCAATCTAGGTCACAAGTACCTATCAGATTCTCAAAATGTAGATTCCATTCTGCTTATCCTAGGAGTAAGAAATGGATTTCCCTAGCCCACTTTAATAAAATTGCAAGAGGATCTTGATAAATTGGAAGACTGGGCATCAAAATGGCAGATGAAATTTAATGTGTACAAGTGCAAGGTTATGCACCTAGGGAAGAACAACCCAAACTATGGTTACACAATGCAAGGTTCCACATTAGGAACCACCACCCAGGAAAAAGATTTAGGCATCATTGTGGATAACATGTTAAAACCCTCGGCCCAGTGTGCAGCGGTGGCCAAGAGAGCAAATAGAATGCTAGGTATCATAAGGAAAGGAATGGAAAATAAAACAAAGGATATTATAATGTCTCTATATCATTCCATGGTGAGACCACACCTTGAATATTGTGTGCAATTCTGGTTGCCGTATCTTAAAAAGGATATAGCATTATTAGAAAAGGTTCAGAGAAGATCCACCAAAATGGTAAAGGGGATGGAAGGATACCCCTATGAAGAAAGGCTAAAACGTTTAGGGCTCTTTGACCTGGAAGAGATGGCTGAGGGGAGATATGATAGAAGTCTATAAATTAATGAACAGCGTGGAACTGGTAAATGTAGATCAGTTGTTTATGTTATCAGAATATAGAAAGACTAGGGGACATGCAATGAAGCTACAAGGTAAACTATTTAAGACTAATAAAAGTAAATATTTTTTCACTCAACATGTAATCAAACTCTGGAATTTGTTACCGGAGGATGTAGTAAAGGCGTTAGTGTAGCTGGGTTTAAAAAAGGTTTGGACAAGTTCCTGGAGGAAAGGTCCATAGACCATTATTAAGAAGGGACCCAGGATATCAATGCTTGACCCAATACAAGCATTGTGGAACCTGTGTCTTTTGGGGAAACTGCTAGGTACGTATGACCTAGATTGGCCACTGTTGGAAACAGGATACTGGGCTTGATGGACCTTGGTCTGACCCAGTATGGCATATCTTATGTTCTTATGTTCTTATGTACCTGTTCTATTCCACTCATTATTTTATCAACTTCTATCATATCTTCCCTCTCCCATCTTTTCCAAGCTGAAGAGCCTTAACCTTTTACTGCTTTCCTCATAGGGATATCCTTCCATCCCTTTTACATTTTGGTGGCTGTTGTCTGTACCTTTTCTAATTCTGCTGTATCCTTTTTAGATATGGTGAACAGAATTGCACACAATATTCAAGGTGCAGTTGCACCATGGAGCAATACAGAGGCATTATAATTCCTTGGTTGTATTTTCCATTCCTTTCCTTTTGGGAGACAATATACCAGTGGAAGCAGGAACAGGCTGAGACTTCTGATCATGCCAGACAGCAGTAGCTAGAACAGAACACGCGACAGTACAACAGAGCAGTAGCACTAAACCAGCAGCAGAGTCTGGAGACAGCAGGGCCGGCAGTGATACAGCTATGACACTTACACTACTATCTAATGCTTCTGCTGGAAATCCCTAACATTAGGATTCAACAGAATCTGTATGTGCCAAAAGCCAGACTATACATTTCCTAGCAGAGAGCAGTGTGCACTTGCTATTATGCTTTGCTGGTTTACCTTCTCCTACCCTGTACTTCCCTACTTTTCTTCGCACCACTGTGGAGATGGGACCAGACAAATGATCTTTCATGGCTGCATTGGAAGATGCAACTGTTGGTAGTCTCATCTTAAGGAGATCTCTCTTCAGTTTGATAGTAGGAGGGTGAGTGTCACACAGGTAGTGCATCTGCACCACCTACATGGTGGGCTAGTAGCGCAGCTACACTAACCTTCACCTCCATATTGTCATGCCACAGTATGGCTGTATACACTGTGGTGATTGCCAGGAACATGCTTTCCATACTCCCAGCAGTAAACACTGCTATGTTATGGACACATTTGATGCAACACTGCATTGCTTTTAGTAAAAGAGAAACAGCCTGCCTTTGCCTCTTTTTCCTTTCCTGATTGTTTTTTTTTCTCTGACCTTCACTGTTTCACTCTGGACCTATACCCAAACAGCCTGAGTCATTTTTATAAGAAGATTCTGTTTTCTGCATGCTGATGGAGAAACAGTGCTCTCTTATCATGACTTCTCTCATTTATTTTACTTTAGGAAAGAATTTTTGAAGCTAGTACCTTTCTCTGATCTTTTCTGTTTAAATATAAAAGTGAAAATTGTGCTGTGTTATGATTTCTTTGACTTTCCTAGTCAGCTGCTGATGACATCATCAAATATGGGATTTGTAAGAAAGATAACAGGGATAGACTTGTTTTGCCACTTGTCAAAAAGTTTCAATATGATCAGGGTGAAGTGTCTCATGCTTCTGCCTCCCGAAGTGGTTTCAATATATGGCTGAAAAAGAATGGAACAAATGAGGTTTTAGCTCATCTCAGTGTTTCAGTAATTTGATTCAATTAAAGGTTTATGACCCTCACTTGGATTGTAGCTTGCCATGCTGTGAGGGCTTTTATGCATCAGGGATGCTGAGAGCTAAGCTATTGGTAGCATAACTATTGTCAGGGTCTCCCAAGATGGACAAGTCTCAGCTGAGGTGCCAGACAAACCATCCATCTGGGCAGCAGCAGAAAGGGACAGTGCTGTCAGTGGACGATCACATTTCTGTAACAATGGCAACAACACTAGCATTACTTGCACAGAAGAATGACCTGGCAATCTACTTCCGTATCTTTCCCTGATAACCCAATGGATAGCCATAACAAAACAAATGGCAATATAGTGCTGGAAGATGAGACCCCCTAGGTTGCAAGGCACTCAACTGGCTACTGGGGTTGAACTGAAGATCTTTCAGAGTAAAGTCAGAATTTACGATGTGGTTGGATCAAAGCCCTTGGGACGCCTGACTGTTAATGTAGCTGCATATGAAATGAGAGTCAGAAGTTGCAAAGATCTCTTGCATATTGGGACATGAAACATATGAAGCCTGAACCAAGGGAAATTGGAGGTGGTCAAGAATGAAATGGAATATGTACAACTCGATCTGTTGGGTCTCAGTGAACTGAAATGGACTGGCATCAGGCACTTTGCATCTGATGATCATATGGTATACTTTGCTGGAAATGGAAGACAAAGAAGAAATGGTGTATATTTATAATTAAGAAGAAACTTGCAAGAACTGTAATGAAATACAGTGCAATCAGTGAACACTTAATTTATATTCATCTACGAGGAATACCCATCAACACAGCTATTATTCAGGTATATGCCCCAACAACAGCTGCAGAAGAGAAAGAAGTGGATCTATGAATTTGTTCTATGAACAGGTACAAGCTGAAATCGACAGACCAGGCAAACAGGATAGTCATGGGTGACTGGATCGCAAAGGCTGGCAACAAAGAAGAACTCAAAGTTATTGGAAAATATGGACTTGTCAACAGAAATGAAGCTGGAGAAAGACTGAGAATTCTGTAAGACCAACAATCTATTAATCGCAAACACTTTATTCCAGCAACACAAGAGGCGACTGTACACATGGAGTTCACCCAATGGATTGTACAAAAATCAAATTGACTACATTTGTGAAAATCAACACTATAAAAGCTAAATAACATCAACTATGACAAAACCTGGCGTTGATTGTGGTACAGATCATCAACTACTAGTATGCCAACTCAAGCTAAAGTTGAAAAAGAGCAAGCCACTCAAGAATGTAGCAAAATATGACCTTGAGAATATACCACAGGAATTTAAAGACTGCCTGCAAAATCAATTTGCTACTTTGGATACAAATGACAGAGCACCAGAAGAGTTATGGAATGACATCAAGAACATTTTGTTTGAAGAAAGTGAGAAGCCTCTACAAAAGTGAAAAAGGAAAAACGGCCAAAATGGATGACTGGAGAAACTCTGAAAATTGCCCAGAAACGCAGAGAAGGTAAAGCCAGAGGAGAAAGAGAGGCAATCACAGAAATCAACAGAGATTCCAAACATGCAGCAAGACAAGACAAGGTGAAGTACTATAATGATGCATGCAAGGAAATAGAATAAGAAACTATTAAAGAAAGAACAAGACTGGCTTTTCTAAAGCTATGAGAGTTAAAGAGAAAATTCCAGCCTCAAATTGGAATGCTACAAGATGCTCAAGGATGCATATTGAGTGATGCTGAGATCAAGAAAAGGTGGAAAGAACATACAGAGTCATTATTTATTTAACCAGTTTTCTATACTACCTTATCTTTCAATCAAAGTGGTTTACATTATGTAATCACTACAAAGAGGTACTGGATTCATTCCCTTGTCCCCAAAGGGCTCACCATCTATGTGTACCTGTGGTTACAGAGAGTTAAGTGGCTTGTTCAAGGCCACAAGGAGTGCCTATAGGACTAAAATCCCCAGTCCCTTTGGCCTGGGATTGCTGTCCCCAGGTGGGACTTGAACCCCCAGCCCTACCAGCCTGAGGTAGTGTGTCCTAACCACTAGGCCACCCCTGCCTATACCATAAAGAGCAAGCGGATCAACTGCCATTTCAAACTGTACCTTATGATTAAGAACCATTTGTGATGAAAGAAGAAGTCAAAGCATTATCAAAGAACAAAGCATTGGGTATTGATGGCATTCCCATTGAAGTATTACAGCTATCAGATGCAGCTGTTTCCATACTTACAAGGTTCTGCCCTCTCACTTGGTTTGCAGCTTGTCGTGCTGTGAGGGCTTGCGTGCATCAGTGATGCTGAGAGCTAAACTATCGGTAGTTTAACTACTGGCAGGGTCTCCCAAGATGGATAGGTCTCAGCTGAGGTGCCAGACCAAGACAAACCACCCATCTGGGCAGCAGCAGAATGGGACAGTGTTGACGGCGGAGGATCACATTTTTGTGACAACGGCAACAACACCAAACTTAAACTGCGCGGAAGAAAGGCTCAGCAATCTACTTCTGTATCTTGCCATGAAAACCCAATGGATATTTACAACAAAACAAATTGTGCTATGGTGCTGGAAGATGAGACCCCCAGGACAGAAGGCACTTAACTAGCTACTGGGGAAGAGCTGAAGACTTTTCAGAGTAAAGCCAGCATTTATGATGTGGTTGGATCAAAGCCCTCGGGAAGTCTGACTGCTGATGTAGCTGCGCATGAAATGAGAGTCAGAAGCTGTAAAGATGTCTTACACATTGGAACATGGAACGTACGAAGCATGAACCAAGGGAAGTTGGAGGTGGTCAAGAATGAAATGGAACATGTACAACTTGATCTGTTGGGTGTCAGCGAACTGAAATGGACTGGCATGGGGCACTTTGCATCAGATGATCACATGGACTACTATGCTGGAAATGAAAGACAAAGAAGAAATGGTGTTGCATTTATAATAAAGAAGAAACTTGCAAGAACTGTAATGAAATACAATGCAGTCAGCGAATGCTTAATCTCTATTCGTCTACGAGGATAGCCTATCAACACAACTATAATTCAAGTATATGCCCCAACAACAGCTGCTGAAGAGAATGAAATTGAAGAGTTCTATGAACAAGTACAAGCTGAAATTGACAGAACATGCAAACAGGATATCCTGATAGTCATGGGTGACTGGAACGCAAAGGTTGGCAACAAAGAAGAAGGCAAAGTAGTTGGAAAATATGGACTTGGCAACAGAAATGAAGCTGGAGAAAGACTGATAGAATTCTGCAAGACCAATGATCTATTCATCTCAAACACCTTCTTCCATCAACACAAGCGGCGACTGTACACATGGACTTCACCGAATGGATTATATAAAAATCAAATTGACTACATATGTGGAAATCAACGATGGAAAAGCTCTGTAACATCAACAAAGACAAAACCTGGAGCTGACTGTGGTACAGATCATCAACTACTAGTATGCAAACTCAAGCTAAAGTTGAAAAAGAGCAAACCACTCATGAATGCAGCAAAATATGACCTTGAGAATATACCACTGGAATTTAAAGACTGCCTGAAAAATCGATTTGCTGCTTTAGATACAAATGACAGAGCTCCGGAAGAGTTATGGAATGACATCAAGAAGGTTGTGTTGGAAGAAAGCGAGAAGTCTCTACAAAAGGTGAAAAAGCAAAAACTGCCAAAATGGATGACGGAAGAAACTCTGAAAATTGCCCAGAAATGCAGAGAAGCTAAAGCCAGAGGAGAAAGAAAGACAATCGCAGAACTCAACAGAGATTTCCAACGTGCAGCAAGACAGGACAAGGAAAAGTACTACAATGACAGTTGCAAGGAAATAGAAGCAGAAACTATTAGAGGAAGAACAAGATCGGCTTTCCTAAAGCTACGAGAGTTAAAGAAAAAGTTCCAGCCTCGAATTGGAATGTTACAAGATGCTCAAGGTTCTATGTTGAATGATGCTGAGAAGATCAAGAAAAGGTGGAAGGAATATACAGAGTTTTTTATGATAAAGATCAAGTGGACCAACAGTCATTTCAACCTGTACCTTATGATCGGGAACCATTGGTGATGAAAGAAGAAGTTGAAGCAGCATTGAAAGCCTTATCAAAGAACAAAGCACCAGGCATTGATAGCATTCCCATATAAGTATTGCAGCAATCTGATGCAGCTGTTACCGTACTCACAAGGCTCTGCCAAGAAATATGGAAGACAACATCATGGCCAACTGACTGGAAAAGATCTGTGTTTATACCAATACTAAAGAAAGGTGATCCAACTGACTGTGGAAATTATCGCACAATCGCTCTGATCCCACATGCCAGCAAGATTCTACTGAAGATTATTCAAAAGAGACTACAACCATACCTGGAACAAGAACTACCTGAAGTGCAAGCAGGGTTCAGGAAAGGGCGAGGAACGAGAGACATCATTGCGGATGTGAGATGGATCCTTGAAAAGACTAAAGAATACCAAAAGGATATCTATTTGTGCTTTATCGACTATAGCAAGGCTTTTGACTGTGTAAACCATGAGAAACTCTGGGCCACATTAAGAAGCATGGGTATACCAGAACACCTGATCGTTCTCTTGCGCAATCTCTACATTGATCAAGAAGCAACAGTTCGAACGGAACAAGGAGAAACAGAATGGTTTAAAATAAGCAAAGGTGTAAGACAAGGCTGCATACTTCCCCCCTATCTGTTTAATTTATATGCAGAACAAATCATCAGAGAAGCAGGATTGTATGAAGACAACAGAGGTGTGAAGATTGGTGGAAGACTCATCAACAACCTTCGCTATGCTGATGATACCACATTACTGGCTGAAAGTGAAGATGATCTGAAACATTTGCGTCTCACAATCAAAGAACATAGTCTCAAAATGGGCCTGCACCTTAATGTAAAGAAGACAAAGATCATGACAACTGGCATAATCAACAGGTTCATCGTTGAAGGAGAAGAAATTGAAATTGTGAACAACTTTAACCTACTTGGATCAACTATCAATAAAGAAGCAACAAGCAGTCAAGAAATCAGACGACGCATTGCTCTTGGCAGAATGGCTATGAAAGACCTACATAAGATTCTCAAGAGCAGAGATGTCTCTCTCCATACAAAGATTCGACTTGTTCAAGCCATGGTATTTTCAATAACATCATATGGATGTGAAAGCTGGACAGTGAAAAAGATAGACAGGAAGAAAATTGATGCCTTTGAATTATGGTGCTGGCGGCGAATACTGTGTATACCATGGACTGCCCGTAGAACAAACCAGTCGGTACTAGAGGAGATCAAACCTAAGCTTTCTTTAGAAGCTCAGATGACAAGACTTCGACTTTCATACTTTGGACACATCATGCGAAGAGAGAGATCATTAGAGAAAGACATTATGCTTGGCAAGTTAGAAGGTCAACACAAAAGAGGAAGGCCAGCAATGAGATGGATCGATACAATAACAGCAGCTACGGGTACCAGTTTGTCAACAATGAGCCGCCTGACTGAAGACCGAACACAGTTTAGGATAGCTATCCAGACGGTTGCCATGAGTCGACTCCGACTCGACGGCACTTAACAACAACAACAAGGTTTTGCCAGGAAATTTGGAGGACAACATCATGGCCAACTGACTGGAAAACATCTGTGTTTATACTAATACTGAATAAAGGTGATCCAACTGACTGTAGACATTATCGCACAATTGCTCTGATCTCACATGCCAGCAAGATTCTACTCAAGATTATCCAGCAGAGACTAAAGCCATATCTGGAATGAGAAATACCTGAAGTGCAAGCAGGGTTCAGGAAAGGGTGAGGAACGAGAGACATCATCGCAGATGTGAGATGGATCCTTGAAAAGACAAAATAATACCAAAAGGATATTGTATCTACTGTATATGTATTTTATTGACTACAGCAAGGCTTTTCATTGTTTAAGCAATGAGGAACTCTGGGTCAGATTAAGAAGCATGGGTATACCAGAACACTTGATAGTTCTCTTGCAGAATCTTTACATTGATCAAGAAGCAACAGTTCAAATTGAACAAGGAGAAACTGTTGAATTCTGGTGCTGGTGAAGAATACTATGGGGTATGTTTACTAAGTAGTCTTAACGTGCACCTGGCGATAGTGTGCAGGCTGCCATAAAAGGAGTGGGCGTGTCAGTCTTATCGTAGCAAAATGGGATTATCGCGCGATAACGTGCGCTGCGCATATTAATGTGCGAGAAGCCGCTAAGCACGTTAACGCGTGGTAATCATAATTAGGTGCGCTGATATGCAAACAGAGGAGCAGAGGTGTAGCACAATGGCTAATACACTGACCAGTGATACAGGGGTCATGAGTTCAATCCCCCAATGCATAAGGCTGGCTGAGGCATCACCCCTTACATTTAAGTAGTACTTTATAAGGCCTTTTATTTCTAGTTTTAGTATTGCTGCCAGCAAACACACCCTCACAGTGCTGTAACCTAAGGTGCCACATAAGGCACCCTATAAGGCACTCCAGAGGGCACATTAGAAAGTGCACTGTCCGCCAAGGCACCCTACAATGTCCCCTATAGGACACCTTATAAGGCGCTTTATAGGGTGCCTTATAAAGCGCCCCATAAGGCACCTTATGGGGCGCCCTATAAGGTGCCTTATGAGGCACCTTAAGGTTACAGTACTCTGAGGGTGTTTTTGCTGGCAGCACCAATGTACAGTAAAAACAGTCAATGACTCAGACAGCCCTATCAGGTAGCCCTACTGTGGTTTCAAACCCATGACCACTGGATTTACAGGCAGTGAAGTAACCAATTGTCTATAGCTCTACAGCTGCTAACAAGCCCCTGACTGGCTGCAGAAGGACCGCATGTCACCACATAACCATTCTGCTGTGGTTGCCAGAATAGGGTCAACCCACCTGTACCCATGATGCACAGCACATGCAAAGCAGCAGTCTACAGATGATCACAAGATGGGGTATGCACCCCACAGCGCCAAGCCTGGTAGGGGGAACTGACCGAGTGCACCCCCACAGCACCTCAGCCTGGTAGGGGGTCAGACGGTGTGTGTTAGTAGCCAGAGTAGCTACAGACCGTCACATAGTGTGGGTATTCCGCACACCCTGATGATGAGGTGGGGCGGCCAGCACCAGGTCCGCAGCATCTTCCATGACTGAAGGAAGTCATGTTGCAGGTGTGTGCTAGCATGTCATGTCTAGCACTGTCAGGCCATGATGCACCCAGACTAGTGCATATCCTGTGTTGGTGCATGGTAACATGATATAAGTGGAGGGGGGTGTTTGGACCCATCGGCAGATTCTGTACTACTACTACTACCACCACCACCACCCAACCCAACCTAACCTAACCTAACCTAACCTACTCTCTGTGCCTCACAATGGAAGACAGGAGACCCCCACCAACAGATCCACATTCTTCCTCCCTGCAACGGTGGCAGTAGAGGGGGGCCAGCAACCCCAGTCATGCTGGGGAACAGACACCCTACAGGGCAGCCAATGCAGAGCTGTACACATCCCTAGGTCAATGGCAGGGAAATAGTAGGCCTTGAAATGCTCAGCTGCCCCACCACCATCTGACATTCACCAGCCATTGCACCCTGCAAGGTGTTCCAGCCATACACATATAACTGCAGACAGTCTGCTAGCAAGTCCACAGTACACAATCCTGGAAGAGATGTGTACATCCAAACATTGGGATGCAAGTACACCCACCAAGCAGATAAGTCAGTGATTAGGCCCCAGAAAAAGAAACCCATATATTTCACTGAAAATAAATACAATATAACACTAAGGGGGAGCCTAGTCATGCCGTGGTCACTGCTCAGTCAGGGTGAGGGTGACCTCCCAGCAGGACATGCGGTGGCCACCCTGTTGGTGCAGGTCATGGCCGGGCACTACAATGTCCAAGCCATTGCCCTATGCCCTATGCTGATGCATCCAGGTCAGGCCACCCTGTCCAGGCTATACCCACAGTACCTTGCTCCTCATTATGCACATTAGCAGGCCAATACTGGCAACAGTGCTAGTAGTGTGGGCTGAGGAAGGTGTTAGCAACCACCACACACTGGATAGCCAGACACATACTCCCCACACCTATGCCAGCATTGTGCAACTATAGAGGTGTTTGGCAGACCTGGCCACCGCACCAGTCCTGGGCACAGTGCAGGCATGGCTATGGTACGCAATACTGTTGGGGTCACTCTGTCAGACACCAGACCTGAGGCACACTCCACAGACATCAGAAAGGTTGCTCTGATGCAGCTCAATCAGCCAATTGTGCTTAACGTAGGAATTGCTATCTGCCAGTTATCATAGCAACCTTTTCATAGCTGTATACAGTTTTCCCAGGTTTAGGGTGGCATTGCTAAGGTATGAAAGTGCTAGTACTGGGAGATGCACGCAGGGCCCAACATCCTGCCTCTCCAGAAGGCTTCGGATAATGGAGCCTGTGGGTGCAGGTGTGTCTGCCCCTGTTGGCGGCTGCTCTAGGGCAGAGGTCCCCAACTCCAGTCCTGGAGGGCCAAACACTGTTCGGGATTTCATGCTGTCCCTAATGAATATGCATGCGATACATCTGCATACCATGGGGGCGGTGCATAGAAATGCAGCACAGCCATATTTATTAGAGGCATCATGGAACCTGAATGGTGTTTGGCCCTCCAGGACTGCATTTGGGAGACTCTGCTCTAGGTAATGCTCATGTTTATGGTGTCTGTGCTCTGTAGGGTAAAATGTAGGTGTTTTGGGCATGTCTACGTCATCTGCAATAAAGGTTCTGTCTGTATTAGCATGTTTTTGCAGTGGGTAAAATATGGGGGCCAGGTGGGCAGGAATCACAGCTGGAACTTGAACCTGTGACCTTCTGCTCCTGAACACACTGGCTATGTGCACTGCACCACCGTGTTGCCACAGAGACAGTGAATTCCCTGGGGATACCATGACTGTTTGTCAGACAGGGCCTGTCTGTTGCAGTGCATGGCACCCACCTACACAGGGCTAGGCCACGGTCTGCTCTGGGCAGCTGCCACTGCCCCCTCCACCACCAGTACCCCTCTGCCACCCTGCTGACATGCCCTTCTGCTGGTGGTGTTGGTGGAGCGCAGTCTCAGGCTATCCAGTGTGGGGGTAGGCGGCTGCCTATGGTGCGGGTTCTGGGGTAGGGGTGCCTGCATAGCTGTCCACGCTTCCCCCCAGCACCGCCTGCCAATGTTCTGTGCCCTTAGGGGTACCTGCTGGGTACTATCCCCTGTGATACTGTGGGAAGCACACTCGTGCCCATGTTGGGCCCTCATCAGTTGCTGTCTGGCTGCACTACTGTTTCAGTATTCCTATGGGCCACCTAGGCATCACCCTAGTCTGCACTGTGGCCCAGCTGCACCACAGCATGTGCTGCCTGCAGCCCTCTGTGTCCCCTTTTCAAGCATCTGTCCAGTTGCCCATTCCGACATGCCCGCCCTGCTGTTGTGGAACATGTGCATGCCATAGGACACCTGCCCAATGGAGAGGGAAAACCCTGCTCAGCGCAATTTCACTGTGGGCTCATACACCTTGTATGGGGATGGAGCATAGATCCTTCCAAAATTCATATCTTTTTTTTTGGAGCTTTCTCGGGAGTGTTTTTTGATGTTTCCCATTAAATCACTACTGGCCAGTGTGGTTATGTTTTTATTGCATTTTCTGCTGGTCATTTTCACTGATTATTTGCCCTTTTGTTCCATGCACATGTATCACACTTATCACTTTTTGTAGGTTTCCTGGTTTTGCTGTACATTGCTGACAGAAATGGTTTCTTTTCCCTTTAAATCAGCTCTAACGCCAGGGTTTCACTGGCGTTAGTTTTCAGCCTCGAATTTCACAGCATTAGTGTGCAGGGAGCCTCTCCCCTCCCTCTCTCCGCCCATTGACCCTCTCTCTCTGCCCCTGGGGAGCCTTACACCGCCCTCCGGGAGCCTTTCTCCACCCTCAGCGCTCATTTGCGCCGCTGTGCGCGTTATCGCACGCTAAGGTATCTCTGCGCCCAATAAAGTGCCATTATTGCATGATAAGGTACCTTATCACGCGATAATGTGGCAGAGCGCACATTAAGACGGTTTAGTAAACATACCCCTATGTATACCACGGACTGCCTGAAGAACAGACCAGTCAATACTAGAGGAGATCAAACTAAAGCTTTCTTTAGAAGCTCAGATGACAAGACTTTGATTTTCATTCTTTGGACACATCACAGTTTGTCAGGGAAGGAAAAGACAGATGAAATGAAGGATATCAACAGGAAGAACAAAGGAACATGGATGTAAATAGATTTTCAAGTGCAAATGAGAAGCACAGATGAGAAAAAGAACAGATTCAAAGTCAATTTGGGGAAAGTTTCTTAGGCAAGAGTGGGTGGGTGGAGATGTGCAATAGAAGGGCTTGAAGGTGGTAAGAGTATGAGGGAAGTGCATCGATGTGATGGTGGAAAATGAGGGGAAGGATGTCTGGGGGAAGTAAAAGAAAGATTTAGAGATGAGGAAGTCCAGTAAGGTAAGCATTTAGCTGTGGGGAGAGGTTAGGGACAGGGTTGGAGGTGAGGGAACATGAGGGAATGATTCACAGCTGCTGGTGAGTGGGTTAGAAGGGAGGGTTCAGACGTGGCCAGTCCATATATATCATTTTTGATGATATATCTCTTTCTGCCAATAATGCTGTTGTTGGCACAGTCTGATGGAATTAAGAGCTGAAACTCAGCATATATGAACACATGGTCATAAATTGATGTTGTTTGGTATGAAATTGCAAGATTGGACTGGAAAATTTTAAGACATTTACTGGAATTATGATTGTGATGGATTAGTGCATTTTTTATGTGTAGACACACAACCACTTGTTTCTGTCCAAGGCGTGATTGCTAATTTTAATAATTGCAAAGTGTTTGTTTAGTATAGCATTTCAATTGATCCCTACTATGCATAAAATAGAAATCTCTTGATCATTGCTGCTTTTAAGGAATTTATAAACAGTTCAGCATCCTCTTTTAATCTGTATTCTGGATTGTGTGCCTGATGCTTTTATCCTGTCAGGATACCATCACATGATTAATTTTCTTCTATGCTATGTCAAGCCATAACATCAAGCTGCTCGAAAAAGTGTCCTACATACTGCATGCATCAGAAGCTGAGAAACAACCAAAAGATTTTTCAGTCCCCAAAAAGACATCAGGAGACCATGCTATGCAAATCGCATCACGTGTTATCTCTACATATTCTTGCAACTGAGAATTACTATACAACTAGCCCGTGATGTGCATACCATACCATTCAAGGACACCACATCTCATTCACAGAAAAGTTTGAGGAGGACGTCCACCAACTATGATCTTCATAAAGATTGATGTACCAGCCAAAACCGTTTAGTATGAAACATGGTACAGGTCATCTTTCCTTTTGTGAATTGTAATAGACAAATGAGGCAGAGCCAGTTAGTGTCAAGAGGGCAAGCATTAAGAAGACAGAGAACCTACACTGAAAAAAGTAGAACCAGGGAGGAATAAATAATTACGTAGGGCTTATGGGTCTCTGGGTAATGTGCCTTTTCTCTTCCTCTAGCCACAACTTGTGAATCTGGTCAGAAATTCTAGCTGTACTCTAGCTTACTAAAAATTGTGATCTAGTGAGCAGCTTTAGACTCATAGGAAAGGAGATTGTAAGAAGAAGTCCAATCAAAGTCTGCCTGGTTGCAGAACTCTAACCACTAGGCATCATGCATCATACTATACTCTAGACGGCCAGCAACATGACTCAACTGATGCCGATTGTATAGAAATTCTCTGCCAAAACACTGGCTGAAGTATTTCACTTTTTCTTCCTCTATATATGCTACTTAAATACTACTGGCAAAAGTCTAGACTAGATACTGGATTTGGCATTTCTAGTATTGCTACTGAGATAAGGGTGGAGAAATAACTAGTAGGGATATGCATTCATTTGAAATCAGATACCACTACCCAAAACTTTAAGTCCAAAAACAATTTTTTGTCAGACCTTTATTACACTATATACTAACCCAGATACAGATCGATATACAAGCGGTCTATTTTACTTTTATTAATCACTAGAAATTAGCATTCTCCAGTTAGATTATCTACATTGCCAAATGTCCAAAAAGCATCCCTAGCACAGGGTGTAAACGGCACCTTGCGCTGACACAATGTTGCATTTCAAACATTGCAATTTATTTTTTCAGGGCATAACGGCAATAGACACTTAGGGGTATGTTTACTAAACTGCGTTAGTGCGATTCGCGTTAGGAGCCGCGTTAGAGACAGAAACCCCAAATAAGGACATGGGCGGTACATCGTTGCCGAGAACGCACCGAGAACGCGCGCTACAAGGCGCCATAAATGAACGAACGCTACAGGGCACGTTACCGCGCGTTAATCTTAAGAAGGCGCGCAGACATACAATCACAGCAGCAGAGCTGTAGCACAATGGTTACACTGACTGATGATGCAGGGGTCATGGGTTCGATTCCCCAGTGAGCCCAATGTATAAGGCTGGCTGAGGTAGCACCCTTTACATTTAAGTAGTGATTGTTGAGGCATTTGACATGTATTTTAATTTGTGCTGCCAGCAAACACACCCTCATGGTGCATTAACCTAAGCTGCTGCATAAGGCGCCCCATAACACACTCCATAGGGCACATTATAAAGTGTACTGTCCGCCAAGGCACCCTATAATGTCCCCTATAGTTATAGGACACCTTATAAGGCTGTGAACAAAGCCCTGGCTGGCTGCAGGACTGCACGTCACCACACAAACTGTCTGCTGTGGTTACCAGGATAGGGTTAACCCACCCGTACCCATGATGCACTGCACATGCAAATCAGCAGTCGAGAGATCGGCACAAGATTGGGTATGCACCCCCACAGCACCTCGGCCAGGTAGGGGGAACAGACCATGTGTGGTACTGCCACAGAGTAGCCACAGACAGTCACATTGTGTGGGTACTGTGCCCACCCTGAGGTTGAGGTGGGGCGCCCAGCACCAGGTCCACAGCACCATTCATGGCTGAACTATGCCATACTGCAGATCCCCATCAGTGTGTGATAGGTAGTTCCGTTAGACACACCTAGGATACATCTGTGCCCTGCTGTATGTCGCGGTCATGTCTAGTCCTTATAGGCGATGATGCACCCAGAATAGTGCATATCCTGTGTTGGTGCCATGGTTACCTGCTGTAGGTGAAGGGGTGGGGTGTATGGACCCATGGGCAAGAGTGGGTGGGTGGAGATGTGCAATAGAAGGGCTTGAAGGTGGTACCCTAGGCCAGTCGGGTGTTCAGGATAGTCCTTATGAATATGCATGAGATATATATGCATTAGAGATATCCTGCCAACCTGACTGGTTTGTGACCCTCTAGGGCTGGATTTGGAGACCCCTGCCTTACACCTCTGTCATTTAAGATTGTGAGTGGGCAAGGTGCAGATCTCCAAGACATCTAAAAGGTTAGATAGAATTTGTCACATGCCTCTTTGCTTCTCACCACCACCACCAAAATATTGTCTATTAGACAACTTTTTGGTGGTGGTGAGAATTGAGGAGGCATGTGACACATTCTGTCTACCATTTTGATGTCTAGGACATCTGCACCTTGCCCACTCACAATCTTAAATGGCAGAGGTGTAAGGCAGGGGTCTCCAAATCCAGCCCTAGAGGGCCACAAACCAGTCAGGTTGGCAGGATATCTCTAATGCATATATATCTCATGCATATTCATTAGGGCTATCCTGAACACCCGACTGGCCTAGGGGTTCAAGGAGGACTGGTTCAGAACCACTGTGTTAAACAAACAAATCTGCAGCCCTGCCCTCAAGCTCTCTATTCCTGATGCTATGTTGAGCAAAATATTGGTGGGGGCTATGGTCCCTGTGGTTCACCCATTTCTGCTGCCTATGGGTTCTCACTCAACCTGAGGTTCCATTGCCTAGCAGGTCAAGATGTGGGGTGTGGGTGGGTAACTCTTGCATTTTGATGGCATTTGATTAAATCACTGACAGTTCATGCCCATCTTATACACTGCTTTATAATTTGAGAGTGAGTACAATAAAAAAAATAGAATTCTGACTTTCTAAATTAACTTTTCAATCAACAAGCCCGGAATTTAACAATTTAGCCCACAATCTCTCTTCTCTCCAAGTTTTAAGAAAGTTTCCCAGCAGGTCAGTGCTCACAAGTGCCGATTCCTTATCAGCAGTGGCAAGTCCTGACTCAGTACTCCTTTCAGATTGTTACTTTTATTTTACTATTGAGAGGTCCTGTAAAAAGTAGTGTACAAAAAGCAAGTACAGTATTCACTGGCTTGAGAATCCCCCACCCCTGAGAACCCAACATGGGACCGATGCAGAAGGTACACTAGGCTTTATGCATAGGTTAGCTCAGTTTTAGTGCACAATTTTATACGCTACCAATGCAGCAACAAGTTTTGTGCATAAACCTATTGAACACAAAACCTCAAGCAGACAGCAATGCGCAGCACATTTAAGTCCATTTAAATGCATAGTGATGAAGCAATTAGCGATGTAGTGCAGAAGCAGAGAAGTGTGCAGAAGACCCGAAGGATGAACTCAACACTAGGATTTTAACCCATGGTCTGAGGAGACATAAAGGGTTAGCTCATAGGTCTGCAGTCTGTGCTGGTAAGGAGTTTATTCCTGCTTCTTCTCTATCTTCAGTGCACAGCACCTCCAACTTTTTTTCTGACTTTCCTGAAGGGTGAAAGAAATAAAAACAGTAGGGGAGGGGTGCTGGAACAATGATAAGCATATGTTCTGGAATGCTCTCTGGTGCATAAAATCAATATTCTGCACATAATTTATGTGCTGAATAATATCTGTGTTTATGAACATCAGTATGATTCTGAGCATAACTTCTCTACAGAATAATTTTTCTGTATGTCCCAGATACCATTCCAGCATGTGCGCACAAATGCCAAACTGCATGTTTTTGTGCACAAAACATAGGTGCTGCTAATGCAGACCCCCCCACACGTGTCTGCTTTGCAGTTCTTATTTAGTGCAGAATTTTTGCACACAGCTTATTTGCATGCCCTTTTCATACAGCATCAGTGAGCAAAGCTTCAGCATTAAACTTATATTAGGAAACCCTGCGCTGATCTTTAATGCAGAGCTCTAATGCAGAGTATCAGTCCCCCATATCTCAAGCTCACTTTCAATATATGAGTACTTTTCTTGGTGCACTTTTTCTATGGAGAGGCGTCAGCTTGTGGCTGTGTGTGTGTAAGAGAAGGACCCATGTGTTTGGCCATGAATGTATGTATTTATGTGTTTGAGTAAGAGAGAGAGGCTGTCTGTGAGAATCTGTGTGTGTGTGTGTGCACATGTGTGCATATTTGAAAAAGGTAAAATATTGCTGTGTGAGGGTATGAAAGAGACAGCGAGAGAAAGAAAGAAAACATCCTTTCCATTGTGGGGTTCTGCAAGGTTCCCAACATTGTTCAATATTTGTCTTAGGGGTATGTTTACTAAACCGTCTTAATGTGGGCTCTGTGACGTTATCGCGCAATAAGGTACCTTATCGCGCGATAATGGTGCTTTATCGGTTGCAGAGGTACCTTAGCGTGCGATAACACGCGCAGTGGCGCAAACGAGCGCTGAAGGCAGAGAAAGGCTCCCGGAGGGCGGAGGAAGGCTCCCCAGGGGCAGAGAGAAGGGGTCAATGGGTGGAGAGTGGGAGGGGAGAGGCTGACCCGCACACTAACGCTGTGAAATCCGAGGCTGAAAACTAACGCCAATGAAACCCTGGCGTTAGAGCTGATTTAAAGGGAAGAGAAACAATTTCTGTCAGCAATGTACAGCAAAAAAGTGATGTGTGATACATGTGCACGGAACAAAAGGGCAAATAAACAGTGAAAATGAACAGAAGAAAATGGAAAAATAAAATAACCAAGCTGGGCAATAGTGATCTCAATGGGAAACATCAAAAAACACTCCCAAGAAAGCACCAAAAAAAGGATATGAATTCTGGAAGGGTCCATGCTCCGTCCCCATACAAGGTGAATGAGCCCACAGTGAAATTGCGCTGTGCAGCGTTTTCCTCTCCATCGGACAGGTTTCCTATGGCGTGCACATGTACGGCAACAGCAGGGCGGGCATGTCGGAACGGCCAACTGGACAGATGCTTGAAAATGGGATACAGAGGGCTGCAGGCGGCACATGCTGTGGTGCAGCTGGGGCACAGTGCAGACTAGGCAGATGCCTAGGTGGCACTTAGGAATGCTGAAACTGTACAGCAGCCAGACAGCAAATGATGAGGGCCCAACATGGGCACGAGTGTGTTTATCACAGTATCACAGGGGATAGTACCCAGCAGGTACCTCCAAGGGCACAGAACATTGGCGGTGTTGGGGGGGAAGCGTGGACATCTATGCGGTCACCCCTACCCCAGAATACGCACCATAGGAAGCCGCCTACCTGCACACTGGATGGCCTGAGACTGCGCACCACCAGCACCACCAGCAGAAAGGCATGTCAGCATGGTGGCAGAGGGGTACTGGTGGTGGAGGGGGGCAGTGGCAGCTGCCCAGAGCAGATCATGGCCTAGCCCTGTGTAGGTGGGTGCCATGCACTGCAACAGACAGGCCCTGCCGGACGAACAGTCATGGTATCACCAGGGAATGCAATGTCTCTGTCGCAACACGGTGGTGCAGTGCATACAACCAGTGTGTTCAGAGGCAGAAAGTCACAGGTTCAAGTCCCAGCTGTGGTTCCTGCCAACCCAGTCCCCATATTTTACCTACTACTAAAACGTGCTAATACAGACAGAACCTTTATTGCAGATGACGTAAACATGCCCAAAACACCTACATTTTACCCTACAGAGCACAGACACCATAAACAGGCGCATTACCTAGAGCAGAGTCTCCCAAATACAGTCCTGGAGGGCCAAACACCATTCAGGTTCCATGCTGCCTCTAATAAAGATGCTTGTGCTGCATTTCTATGCGCCGCCCCCATGGTATGCAGATGTATCTCATGCATATTCATGAGGGACAGCATGAAAACCTGAACAGTGTTTGGCACACCAGGGCTGGAGTTGGGAACCTCTGCCGTAAAGCAGCAGCCAACAGGGGCAGACACACCCGCACTCACAGGCTCCATTATCCAATGCCTCCTGGAGAGGCAGGATGGTGGGCCCTGCGTGCATCTCCCAATACTAGCACTTGCATACCTTAGCAATGCCACCCTAAACCTGGGAATACGTTACACAGCTATCAAAAGGTTGCTATGATTACTGCAGAGCTACTCAATTCCAGTCCTGGTGGCCCGCAACCCTGCAGGTTTTTGGGATATCCCTAATGATATGCATGAGATATATATGCATTAGAGATAGCCTGCCAACCTGACTGGTTTGTGGCCCTCCAGGGCTGGATTTGGAGACTCCTGCCTTACACCTCTGTCATTTAAGATTGTGAGTGGGCAAGGTACAGATGTTCTAGACATCAAAAGGGTAGATAGAATGTGTCACATTCCTCCTAGATTCTCAACATCACCAAAAAGTTGTCTAATAGACAATATTTTGGTGGTGGTGAGAAGTAAGGAGGAATGTGACAAATTCTAACCTTTTTGATGTCTTGGACATCTGCACCTTGCCCACATACAATCTTAAATGACAGAGGTGTAAGGCAGGGGTCTCCAAATCCAGCCCTGGAGGGCCAAACACCAGTCAGGTTGGCAGGCTATCTCTAATGCATATATATCTCATGCATATCATTAGGGATATCCCAAAAACCTGCAGGGTTGCGGGCCACCAGGACTGGAATTGAGTAGCTCTGGATCACTGGCAGATAGCAATTCCGAAGTTATGTACAATTTTCTGATTGAGCTGCATCATGGCATCCTTTCTGATGTCTGTGGAGTGTGCTACAGGTTTTGTGTCTGACAGTGTTTACCACCCTGGTGAGTGACCCCAACAGTGTTGCGTACCATAGCCATGCCTGCACTGTGCCCAGGACTGGAGCAGTGGCCAGGGCTGCCAAACACCTCTATAGTTGTACAATGCTGGCATAGGTGTGGGAGTGTATGTCTGTCTATCCAGTGTGTGGTGGCTGCAAACACCCTCCACAGCCCACACTGCCAGCACTGTTGCCAGTATTGGCCTGCCATTGTGCATAATGAGGAGCAAGGTACCATGGGCATAGCCCTGACAGGGTGGCCTGGCCAGGATGCATCTGCACAGGGCATAGGGCAATGGCTGGGACATTGTAGTGCCCAGACACCACCTGCACAGACAGGGTAGCCACAGCATGTCCTGCTGGGAGATCACTCTCACCCTGACTGAGCAGTGACCACGGCATGGCTAGGTTCCCCCATAGTGCTGTGTTGTATTTTCTTTGTGTGATATTTATGGGTTCCCTTTTGGGGGCTCAATCACTGACTTATCTGCTTGGTGTGTATGCTGACATCCCAGTTCTGGGTGCATGCATCTCCTCCAGGAACATGCACTATGGACTAACTAGCAGACTGTATGCAGCTAGTATGTGTCTTGCTGGAACACCTTGCAGGGTGCAATGGCTGGAGGCTTGCTGCAGGAGAGTATCAGATAGTGGTGGTGGGACGTAGCTGAGCATTTCCAGGCCTAATGTCTGTCTGCTATTGCTTTATGGATGTATATGGAGCTGCATTGGCTGCCCTGTAGGATGTCTGTTCCTCAGCAGGACTGGGGTTGATGGTCCCCCTCTATTGCCACCATTCCATGGAGGTAGAATGTGGATCTGTTGTGGTGAGACCATTTTTCCCCACCCTCAACCCCCCAGAGGGTGGGTTGGGTGATGGTACATAATCCACCTATGGGTCCATAAGGGCTAAACCTGACTGAGAAATACAGATGTATCCACAGGAACTACCTATCTCACACACCAGCACTGCTGGGGACCTGCAGCATGGCCTATTTCTGCCATGGCAGGTGCTGTGGACCTGGTGCTGGGCGCCCCACCTCACCCTCAGGGTGAGCACAGTACCCGCACAATGTGATGGTGTGTAGCTACTCTGTGCCGTTAACACACACGGTCAGTTCCCCCTTCCAGGCCGAGGTGCTGTGGGGGTGCATACCCCATCTTGTGATCATCTGTAGACTGCTGATTTGCATATGCAGTGCATCATGGGTACGGGTGGGTTAATCCTATCCTGGTGATCACAGCAGACTGTTTCTGTGGTGACGTGCAGTCCTTCTGCAGACAGCCAGGGGCTTGTTAACAGCTGTAGCCCACTGGTTACTTCACTGAGGTCATGGGTTCAAACCCACAGTGGGGTTATTTGATAGGGCTGCCCGAAGCATTGTCTATTTTTAATGTACATTAGTGCTGCCAGCAAAAACACCCTCAGAGTACCGTAACCTTCTGAGGCACCCCATGGTTACAGTCCATATAAGGTGCCTTATAAGGTGTCCTATGGAGCGCCTTATAGGGTTCCTATAGGGGACATTATAGGGTGCCGTGGCAGACAGTGCACTTTATAATGTGCCCTATGGAGTGCCTTATAGGGTGCCTTATGCGGCACCTTAGGTTACCGCACGTGAGGGTGTGTTTGCTGGCAGCAATAATTAAAATACAAATAAAATGCCTCAAGAAACAATACTTACATGTCAAAGCAGATGCCTCAGCCAGCCTTATGCATTAGGCACACTGGGTGATTGAACTCATAACCCCTGTATCATCAGTCAGTGCATTAACCATTGTGCTATACCTCTGTTTCTTTGTTTGCATGTCTGTGCGCCTACTTAAGATTACTGCGCGTTAACGCGCTTAGCGGCACTTCGCCCAATACTGTGCGCAGCAGCGCGTGTTATCGCGCGATAATCCCGTTTTGCTACTTTAAGACTGAAATGCCCAGTCCTTTTATGGCAGCCTGCACACTATCGCCGGGCGCACGTTAAGGCGGTTTAGTAAACATACCCCTTAGTCTCCTGGCCTCTATAGTGCCTGTGCAGTATCAGGATGTTACTTTGTCGATGACATCTAGCTGGTTTATTGTATGGACCCAAAGAATCTGGATTTGACATCTCTGAACAGGTGTTTGGATGCTGTTTCTACTTGTTTGTCAGATAACAAACTTAAACTTAATCCAAAACTATAGATGCATCCAATCTAGAGTGAAGCTTACAACCACACTATCTAAAGACAATGCTTACACTTAATTCAGATAGCGTGGAGTTATTCCTTGTTCTCTTGCTTTACTTTTACGTATTTTATACTTTTTCATAAATATGGAGCTATCGGGAGGAAAAAGATCTCAGTTTAGTTTGAGCCAATGAATCTCAGGCTCTTATTAAATTTCAGCCAGCACAGTGACTCTAACACAGCACATCATAGGTAAATAAAAAATCTCCTGCACATATACATTTTTCTTATAGGGGTATAGAACAAAATTGTCTATAATACTTATCTTCTTTTCTTGTTGTTTTTCATCTCAAATCATATTGCCTCCACCACTCCTTAATTGAATCCAGCCAAATTTTATTTTATTTAACCATTTTTCTGTACTGCCTTATCCTTCAATCAAAGTGGTTTACATTATGTAATCACTACAAACAGGTACTTGGTACATTCCCTTGTCCTCTAATGGCTTCCAATCTATGTGTACCTGAGGCAAGAGAGAGTTAAGTGACTTGCCCAAGGCCACAAGGAGTGCCTATAGGACTAGAAATCCCAGTCCCTATGACTGGAGATTGCTGTCCCCAGGTGGGACTTGAACCCCTGGCCCAAGGTTGGTACCATGTCCTAACCATTAGGCCACTCTTCCCTTGCAATGCTTTAGCCTTGTGGATCTTGGACCATATGAGAGACCCAATTTTGTCACCAATACTTCTGGATGCACCTTTGCCTTTAGTGACACACTGAAAATTCTTGGTTTCTTTCTAGACTCAAAATTGTCTTTTGAAGCCCAGATAAATTCAATAATTAGATCATGCCTCCCGCCCTTTGATGGTTGTGCTCAGTTCAGACCTGTCTTGAGGAAGGTGCTAGGAGATCACTAGTGCATGCCCTAGTGTTATCACAACTTCATTAAGGTAACATTTTGCTTAATGGCATCAGGAAGCTTGGCCTGTGAAGTTTGCAAAATGCAGATGTCAAATTCTTACATTCTGTAAAGAAATATGACCATGTTCTCCCCCTGCTGAGAGCTGAACATTGGCTGCTTCTTGTCGCTAGGATTTCAGAGATACTGATTTGCCATAAAATGGTTTACTAGGTCTGCCTGGCTACTTAGCTAAACATCTTGTCCCCATGGAGTCAGTCAGGCCAAATTGCATAGTAACACAAAACCTCTGCCAACTTCCAGGAATATCTAGGGCTCATTATGAAGCGACCCAAAATACTGTGTTTTTCTATTTGGGAATAATCTTATGGAACTCTTTCCCTCCTTAGTTATGGATTGAAAACTCTTATAAAGAATTCCTTGAAGCCCTCCTCTTCACATAGACCTTTGGGGGGATGGGGTGGTCATTGATTGAGTTTCCTTGTGACTTTCTCCTTCCTTTTGTCCTACCCCTTCAGTAAAGGAGTTACCATTTTTTATGACTCCCCCCCCCCTGTGTCTTTCTACATATTTGTCTGCTTAGTCAATGTTTTTTAATGTTTTGTTTCCTTATTGAATATAAAGTACTCTGATATTGAATGGTGAAGGGTGGTATATCAAATGTTTAAATAAACTAAACTAAAACCTCTGGCTGTATATATGAGAGAGAGAGACAACATATGAATGTGTGTGAATGTTTTGGTGAGTTGAGGTATGTTATCTGATGAAATGGACTCTTGTCCTTGAAAGTTCATCCCTCAATAAATTAGCTAGTTGATAAGTTTCTACCATCATCTTTCTCATGTTTGCATGTCTGTATATGTGTGTAAGAGAGAACTTGGCTAGGCGCATGTATACATGCATGTGAGAGGGGAGACAATGGGAGGGAATATTCAGCAGTGGTGGCTTACCCTGGTAAAGCTGCTAGTGAACCTAATATTTAATGTTGCACCATTGAACCAGATATTTAATGTTGGGTCCATATCCAGCTACCGGCATTGAATATCCAGGTCAGCCAGATAGCAGTGAAGCTAACTGGACTGCGTCAATATTCAGCTGCTTCCCAGGTATTGTTTTTGCTCCACCTCCAAAACACTCCAATGCTAGCCGCTTAGCATTGACGCATTCAGTGATGGCACCCGTGGATATTCAGTGGAACTAACCATGTTAGTGCTGTTGAATACCCGGATCTCTGTGATTAATGTGATTAACATGTTTGCTAACTGCATGGATCGCTTTGAATATCAGGTCCAGTATATATATGTTTGAATAAGAGAGCAAGGATGTGCCTCTGAAAGAGTGTGTGTGGGGGTGTAAAGATGTGTAGGTATGTGAGAAAGAGAGAATGAGGCTGTGCCTGTGGGAGAGCATGTGTGTTTGTGTGTGTGCTTGAAAAGGAATTCAATTGCTTGTATCTCTGTGATAGGTGGCTCGGTATGTATGTGCTTGGGAGATAAAGAGAGGATCTGGCTTGGAGAGGTGGTGTGTGTGTGTGTGTTTGAGGAAAGCAGGCTTTTTATGTGAGTATGCGAAAAAGTGAGTAGAAGAAAAAACGTGTATGTGTGAGAGAGAGATGGATGATGTGCATGACTGTGTTTGAGAGTTAGGGTAAATGTGTGTTTACCTCTTATGCATACGTATATGTCTGAGAGAGAGACAGAGGGAAACTATCGGTGTAATTTTATAAGGGGTGCCTACTTTTATGCCTGAAAGGAGACACTTAAAAGGGTATTTTAGTCATTTGCATGTGAAAAGCCCATTTGCACATGCAAATAGACTCATGAAATAGCAACCAGTGCAAACGTATGGGCATTAATTTGATAGTGCATGCACAGGGATGGAGTGTGAGTGGAGCAGACAAATACACATAGCAGCCAATTCCGATCGGGGCACACCCAGGCCATCTGGATGTCCAAAGTCTGTACGGCCCAGATATGCACCCGATTCTTTCCTTTCCTTACCATTCCCCCCTAGATATATCCCTGTCTACACCTACCGTGTTGTCTGTCTTGAGTAGATTGTAAGCTCTGATGAGCAGGACCTCTCTCTTACATGTTTATTTATTTAGCTATGCTTATATACCACTTTTCACCAGGTCAAAGTGATTTAAATTAAACAACAAGTGATACGCCGAACAGGTCATAACATATTTACAGTTCTTATTGCGGGAGAGGGAGAAGGGGGAGGTTGTACAATCAATATGCTTTACAATCCTGATTTGGGTAAACATTAGGTGTTCTTAACTTATTTACAATTCCTCTTCGTAACCATTCCTCTTAATGTCTCAGTTTGTGCCAAACTGTTCTCTGAATAAATGAGTCTTTATTTGCTTCCAAAGGGAGGAGAGGTCCTTATTGTTCCGCATTTTGATTGGGAGAGAGTTCCATATGGACAGGGTGTAGAGTTCAAATGCGCGAGCACATGCTTGATTATTGTATTTTGTCCTTGTATGGGGTATGGTCAGAATGTTGTAGTGGTCTGTCTTGTGGATCTCCCAGAGTTTGGTTGTGGTAGTCGGGTGTGTAGATGTGATGTTTGTTGTAGGTGTACTTTGTGAATCAGTAGTAAGGATTTGTACTTGATCCGAGATTCCAGTGAAAGGATGTGGGGGTATTTCAGTATTGGGGAGATGTGGTTAAACTTCCTCACCCTATGGATGATCCTGGCAGCTGTGTTAAGGGCTGTCCTTAGAGGATGCCGAGTTGAAAGTATGAATCCTTGATATATCGCATTACAGTAGTCAAGGTGGGACAGTGTCATTGCTTGTAGTAAACCCACCCGTACCCATGATGCACTGTACATGCAGATCAGCAGCCTACATCTGATCACAAGATGGGATATGCGTCTCTATAGCACCCCTGCCTGGTAGGGGGAACTGACCGTGCGTGTTACTGGCACAGAGTAGCTACAGAGCGTGACATTGTGCGGTTCCTGTGCTTACCCTGAGGGTTAGGTGGGGCGCCCAGCACCAGGTCTGCAGCACCTGGCTTAGCTGAGATAGGCTGTACTGCAGGTCCCCATCAGTGCCAGTGTGTGTTAGGTAGTTTTTGCAGATGCACCTGTGTCCAGCAGTATTTCCCAGTCATGTCTAACCCTTGTGGATTATGATGTACCCAGAATAGTGTCTGAAGCTTTTCCTTTTAATTTAAATCAGTGCTGCCAGCAAAAGCACTCTCACAGTGCAGTAGCCTAAGGTGCCTCATAAGGCGTCCTATAAAGTGCCCTATAGGGCACATTGTAAGGTGCCTTGGCAGATGGGGCATTTTATAATGTGCCCTATGCTGCACCTTAGGTTACAACACTGTGAGGGTGTTTTTGCTGGCAGCACTGATTAAAATTAAAAGAAAATGCCTCAGGCAACCTTCTTACTTGACATCACTGTAGGATTGAACCCATGCCCTCAGCCTCCACAGTCATTGCAGTAACCAGTGGGCTACCTCTTTATAGCTTCTAATACTGCACTGGCATGAACTTAGGGTTAATGTGCATTAACGTGCCACGGCGCCCATTATCACACGATACCGATTCCTTGCAACCTTCCCTCTGGAACGCCCACTACCTTATATGGCATTCTTCACATTAACGCTGCAACTAGCGCCGGTAACATTAAGATGGTTTAGTAAACATACCCCTTAGTGTAGTTGATTTTAAAAAAGGTTTGGACAAGTTCCTGGAGGAAAGGTCCATAAACCATTTTTAAAGAGGACCCGGGAAATATTCTTCTTACTCCAGGACAAGAACTATGGAACCTGTGTACTTTTTTGGGAACCTGTTAGGTACTTGTGAGCTGGATTGACCACTGTTGGAAAATGGATACTGGTCTTGATGGGACCTTGGTCTGAACCAGTATAGTATTTCTTATGCTCTTATGTTCTAGGAAGCGTTGTTCGAGTAATTGGCAGAGCTGTGCCATTTCTTTGATGGACCATAAACCGCATGCTGGCAAGTGCCAAAAGAGAGGTGTCATAGTGACACCTTGGCTAGTGAATCCCATATCTCATGAGAAAGTAAAAGGTTTTAGAGGAGAAAAAAAAGGACAGAGTGGAAAGGAGAGAAGGAGAGAGGGATAGTGAGAGGGAATAGAAGAGGTACCTGGGAGCAAAGGTGGGGGGGGGGGAGTAAAGAGAGAAAGAAGGTGCATGGTTGGGTGTGTGTTGGATGCAAAGAGAAGAAAGGTTTGGGACAACGAATGGAAGAAGAGACGGCAAGAAGCAGCTGTTTATTAAATATCCATGTACAATGATAAATTGAATATGGGCAAAACCACAAGTGCATCTTGGGCTGTTTATGATATTCTTATAACCAGAGTGAAGGAGAAGCCTACTGATTAGCCCCCTCGCTTGGTAACCAAGAGACTGGGGTTCATTTCTCACTATCAGTTCTTGTGGCCTTGGTAAGTCACTTAACCTTCCATTGTTCAGAAAGGTTCAAGTTATCAATGCCCCTGTTTAATGTACAATTCGAAGTTTAAGGGGTATGTTTACTAAATGGTCTTAATGTTACCGGCGCTAGTTGTAACGTTAACATGATGAATTCCATATAAGCTAGTGGGCGGTCCGGCGTTAAGGTAGCAATGGCTGGTTTTCGCGTGACAGAGGGTGCCTTGTCCATCATTGCACGATAGAGGGAGCTGTGGCACATTATCGTGCATTAACCTTAACTTCGCGCGGTGACCTATGATCAAAGAAAGAGAGGCATAGCACACTGGTGAAGACATTGACTGCTGATACAGTGGTCATGAGTTCAATCCCTCAGTGGGCTCAGTTAAAAAGCTGTCTGTGGCAATTCCTTTTCCTGTTTGAAACAGTCAGACACATCCCAACAATCTGTACTGTCAGTCAAAAGAAACCTCACCCCAGTACCGCAACCTAATTCACCTTTTAGGGCACACCATAATGCACATCATAAAGTACCATGTCATGCAATGCGGGTCATAATGTGCCCCAGAGGGCAACACGAAAGGTTGGCACCCTCCAAGGCAGCATATAAGGCACCCCATAAGCTGGCCGAACCTAAGGTGCTGCTAAAGATGCCCCAAGGAGGCTAAGGTGACACAAGTTATGATGCCCAAGGGCAGTAAGGTGCCCAAGGTCACAAGCATGAACTGTAGGGGCCAAACACAGATGTAACTCTAACACTGCACAGAGCACCAAGGAAAGGCAATGAACACGTGATGGAAGGAAGTAGATGTCGGAGCTGATGGACTTGCCAAATCTGCGTGCAGCCCATGTGGCAGCTGGTAAAGTGGACAAACATATCGGGGGCAGCTGTACCGATGCACAGGGTGATGGTACTGTAAAGTGCAACAATGACATTGTGTGGCAGAGGATGGGAATACGAGTCCACCGGAGGAGGTAGATGTGGCAAGATAAGTGCAATGACAGGGGGACAGAGGAGTAATAGTGCCATGCAGAGCAGACACAGGAGAGGCAAGTATGAAGAGCCGCAATGTAGAAATCTGTACCAGTGCAGGACATGAGGTAGCAGCCTGCACAGGTAGGGCAGGACGCCACACAGCTGGCACACACACATAGACGGACAGAAGGATGGTTGGCAACTGTGATGAGGGTATAATGTGCCAGCAGCACAGATATGACTGTTACAGGAATGGAATGTAGTTGTGTAGGACAGGCATAAAAAAGGGGAACAGAGAGGAATGGAACCCATGACTTCTGCCACTGAGGTCATTGTAGTAACTATTGTGCTATATCAATATGGGTTTTATCATACCAATGGCTGGCTACAGAAAGAGTGCAGGTCACCAAACAAACTGTCTGCTGTGTTACCAGGATAGGATAGAACCAACAGTACCCATAATGCACTTCACATGCAGAACAGCAATCTACATCTGCTCACCAGATGGGGTATGCACCTCTACAGCACGTCAGCTTGGTATGGGGGAATGACCGCGCGTGTTACTGGCACAGCGTACCTATAGACCATGCCATTGTGCGTGTTCCGTGCTCACCCTGAGGGTGAGATGGGGTGGCCAGCACCAGGTCTGCAGTACCCGCGTTGGGTGAGGTAGGCTTTGCTGCAGGTCTCTATCAGTGCCAGTGTGTGACAGGTATTTGTTGTAGACACCCCTAGGAGTTTTCTTTGTCCATTTGTATTTGCCAGTCATGTCTTGCCCTTGTGGACCATGGTGCAACCAGCATAGTGCATATCCAGTGTGCTTGCCATGGTAACTTGTTTGAGGAGCCGGGGTGTATTAGGTTGCACATGATGATGATGATGGATGTAGCAAACAACCCTCTCTGGGTCAGGGTGGGGGATATGATCTGCACTCTCACCCCTTTGCAATGGGGGGCAGTGGAGATACATGATGCTGGACTGTGGGACCAGCAACCCCTGTCCTGCTGGTAAACAGACAGCTGATGCAGATCTGCAGTTGGGACAGGGCCACTGGCAGACAGGTAGTGTGCCTGGTCAGCTCAGCTGCCCCCCACTATGATCTGACAATCACCAGCAGAGGGCAGTCAGTGTGCACCTGCTGCACCCTACAAGGTGTTGCAGCCATACACATGCTAACTGCAGACAGTCTGCTAGCAAATACATAGTGCATGGCCCTAGAGCAGAGCTACTCAATTCCAGTCCTGGAGGTCCTCAAACCTGCAGGTTTTCGGGATATCCCTAATGATATGCATGAGATATATATGCATTAGATATAGCCTGCCAACCTGACTGGTTTTTGGTCCTCCAGGGCTGGATTTGGAGACCCCTGCCTTACACCTCTGTCATTTAAGATTGTAAGTGGGCAAGGTGCAGATGTCCAAGACATCAAAAAGGTTAGAATTTGTCACATTCCTCCTTGCTTGTCACCACCACCAAAATATTGTCTATTAGACAACTTCTTGGTGGTGGTGAGAATCTAGGAGGAATGTGACACATTCTATCTACCCTTTTGATGTCTAGAACATCTGTACCTTGCCCACTCACAATCTTAAATGACAGAGGTGTAAGGCAGGGGTCTTCAAATCCAGCCCTGAAGGGCCACAAACCAGTCAGGTTGGCAGGCTATTTCTAATGCATACATATCTCATGCATATTCATTAGGGATATCCCAAAAACCTGCAGGGTTGCAGACCTCCAGGACCGGAATTGAGTAGCTCTGCCCTAGAGAAACAATGTGCACCCAAACGTGGGATTTGGCACAAACGCCAAGCAGGTTTGTCACAGATTGGGCCCCAGAAATTAGAACCCACAAATATCACTTGACAGCAACACTATGTAGCACTATGTGGGAACCTAGACATGCCATGGTCACTGCTCAGTGAGAGTGACCTCCCAGCATGACATGCTGTGGCCATATTGCCCTTGTAGGTGTGGTCGCGCACTACAATATCCCAGCCATTGTCCTATGTCCTGTGCAGATGCATCCTCCCCAGACCGCCCTGTCTGGGCCATACCCACAATACCTTGCCCCTCATTATGCACATTGGCAGGCTAATGTTGGAAAATGTGCAAGCATTGTGGACTCAGTAAGGCAGGGGTGTCCAAACCTGTCCTGGAGGGCCGGAATCCTGGCAGGTTTTTGGGATAGCCCTAATGAATATGCATGAGATATATATGCATTAGAGATATCCTGCCAACCTGACTGGTTTGTGGCCCTCCAGGGCTGGATTTGGAGACCCCTGCCTTACACCTCTGTCATTTAAGATCATGAGTGGACAAGGTGCAGATGTCCAAGATATCAAAAAGGTTAGATAGAATTTGTCACAGTCCTCCTCACTTCTCACCACCACCTAAAAATTGTCTATTAGCCACCTTTTTGGTGGTGGTGAGAATCGAGGAGGAATGTGACACATTTATATACCCTTTCGATGTCTAGGACATCTGTACCTTGCCCACTCACGATCTTAAATGACAGAGGTGTAAGGCAGGGGTCTCCAAATCCAGCCCTGGAGGGCCACAAACCAGTCAGGTTGGCAGGATATCTCTAATGCATATATATCTCATGCATATTCATTAGGGCTATCCCAAAAACCTGCCAGGATTCCGGCCCTCCAGGACAGGTTTGGACACCCCTGCAGTAAGGTGTACGCAGCCACAAAACACTGGATAGACATATACACACTCCCACACCTATTTCTGCATTGTGCAAATATAGAGGTGGTTGCCAGCCCTGGCCGCCACACCAGTCCTAGGCACAGTGCAGGCAGTGTGAAGGACTGCAATACTGTTAGGGTCACTCTCTGGGGTGGTAACCACTGTTGTAAACATATCTGGAAGCACACTCCACATATATCAGAAAGTTTGCTATGATGAATCTCTTTTAACAAATTGGTTTAACTATGGATGTGTGATCTGACATTAAGCATAGCAACCATTTGAGATATATATGGAATGTGCTTCCATGTTTATGATGGCATTGCTAAGGTATACAGGTTCAAGTAGTGGTGGCTGCTGCTCCATGCAGGGCCCAACATCCTGCCTCTCCATGAGGCTTTGGATAGTGGAGCCCGTGGGTGTTTGTGCCTCTGTTGGCTGATGCTCTGCAGCAGAGGTTCCAGACTCCGGTCCTGGTGGGCCAAACACGATTCTGGTTTCCTGGCTTTCCCTAATGAATATGCATGGCATACATTTGCATACAACGGGGGGCAGTGCTTGTAAATGCATCTCATGCATATTTATTAGGGACATCCTGACAACCTGAATGGTGTTTGGCCCTCCAGGACTGGAGTTTGGAACTTCTGCTCTAGGAAGTGGACATGTTTATGGATTATGTGCTCTGTAGGGTAAAGTATTGGGACATGGTCTGCAGGAGCCCCAGCTGGGTTTTGAACCTGTGACCTTTTGCCTTTGAGCACATTTGCTGTGTGTACTACACCAAACTGTTGCCACAGAGACAGGCCATTCCCTGGGGATCCCATGACCGTTCTTCAGACAGACCTTATCTGTTGCACTGCACGTCACCCACCTAAACAGGGCTTGGCCTTGCTCTGCTGTGGGCAGCTGCCACTGGCCCCCCCACCACCGGCACCCCTCCACCACCATGCTGACATGCTCTTATGCCGGTGGTGTGCAGTCCCATGCCATCCAGTGTGCCGCTAGGCGGCTGCCTATGGTGTGGGGTCTGGGGTAGGGGTGCCTATTTGGACATCTGCACTTCCCCCCGGCACCGCCTGCCAATGTTATGTGCCCTTGGGGGTACCTGCTGGGTACTGTCCCCTGGGACAATGTGGAACACACACGCGTGGCCATGTTGGACCTTGGTCAGTTGCTGTCTGGTTGCTTTTCAGTTTCTGCATTCCTAAGTGCCACCTAGACATCTGCCTAGTCCGCACTGTGCCCCAGCTGACCCACTGCATGTGCTGCCTGAAGCCCCCTGTACCCCATTTCCACCATCACCATAGTTCCCTTTCCTACGTGGCCACTCTGCTGTTGCTGCACATGTGATTGCCACAAAAGCAAGCTGCCCATAGACACCACAGAACACCCTTGTCAACACTATTTCAGTGTTGGAACATTCACTTTGTAGGGGGAATGTGACTTGACCCTTCCTGAATTGTGATCCTGCTTTTTATTCTTTATAGGAGGTATTGAGTACCCTTCATCAATATTGTTTCTCTTGGCCAGCTTGGTGTTTCGGATTTCACTTATGGTTCTGGTCATTTTATATGGTGTTTGCATATTTGGTTGCTGCACATGTATCACTACTATCACTTTTCTTGGTCTCACTGCCTTTGCTGTACATTGCTGACTGAACTGGTTTCTCTCTCCTGCAAATGTGCCTCTAACGCCTGGTTTTCACTGGCGCTAATTTTTGGCCCTTTTTTTCACGGTGTTAGTGTTGTAGGGGCCTCTCCCCGCCCACCACACGCCCCTTGACCCCTTGACCCCTTAACTCCACCCTCTCTCCACCCTCTGTGTGCCTTAACGCCGCCAGAGACTTTATCGCATGAAACGTTACCGCCGTTTAGTAAACATACCCCTAAGTTACAATGTAAACTGCTTTGACTGAAATGATAAAGCGATATAAAAAAACCTGTTGAATAATAAATGACTGACCTGACCCTTGCCTTTTGATGCCACAGGAAACCTTTAATACATTTTTCAGCCTTTTGCTTCATTACCTGCATTTAATCCTTTACATTAATGGCTGTATTAATTCTAATTTTAATATTCTAAAGTCTCTGGTTAGCACTTTTAATTGTTTTCATCTCAGAGATGCTGATGTGTATTGTGCCTTGGGGCTACTTTTGCTTCTGATGTTTTTCCTCTTGTTTATTTTTCTGACCTTCTAATGAATTTTATGGCCATCTTTTTTCAGTGTCCTTTTTACCATTGGTTTACTGCAGAGAATTTGAGTTTATCTCACCCTGATGGTCAGTCTTACATTGATCATGATTTATCACAGCAGTGCGTGATGTGTCCTACCCTCCTTTCTACTTTCTGTCTTGAAAAGATTCTAGTTGCATTATAATATATATATATATATATATATATATATATATATATATATATATATATATATATCATAGCTTCCAAAGTAGGCTGGGGAGAGGCCCCACCTTGTTCTAAACTTCAAATGAATACTGTAAAGGAACAATTTTTTTTAAGCAGTCACAGCGTAAATGCTGCCTGAATGAGTAATGATTAGAAAGCTTTAGGAACTGTATTGCCAGAGGTGGCAGCTCTAAGGAGATAGGCAGGTAGTGTTAAGAGGTAAGGATAAGAGGCTATGACATTATGTCTGGAGGGTTAAGGTGTCGCCGTCAAAGCTTGAACCGCTATTACTGGATCAATACTTCTCAATTCAACATTTATCTTGACTACTGGTTAGAGGCTTTTGTAGATACGAACACTGAGCGAGAAAAATAAAACTGAAAAAAATGATTGTTGCTGCTCTCTTACATGTGGTTTGCTGAAGTTATTTTAGGATTCAGAATCACTTTTTTCTTTTTGGCGGCAAACACTAGCAATCTGGATGAACTGTAAAACCAGCAGGTCAGTAATTACAATACTTTTTGTTGTGTTATGTGTGCCATCATTTCTTATCAGAATAAAAATCAGCCGTCTCTTCTGCTTTTAAATCTGCTCGACTTGCATCTTTTTATGCTCTCCGCAACGTAGAAAACAATTCTGATGGTGCATTGCTTTTAACAGCGGCTTTTCTTGAGAGCTGTAGACAGGAAGTATAGTTATTCTTTGATATTCATTTAAACCTGGTGTCGGGGTAGATAGAGCTTGTGTAATTCAAAGATATGAACATCTGATAGATAGATTGGAGGGCATTTTAGAAGATTAGAAAAATATACATGTGAAAAGCTGGCTTACACTGTAAGAGGGTAATTTTATTGATTTAGGCAGCACAAGAACATGCAAATGGGGGTGTATTAGTCATTTACATGTGTAGTGGACACTTACATACATAAATGAAAGATGCTTGGGCTGGTGCGATTGAGGCAATGGATACTAGCAGTGCCGTTCTGGGAGTTGAGCACACTGAGATGCGTGAGCTGCAAGGAGCAGTTAGTGGGGTGACTTTGGAGGTTTTTCTTAAGCCGCCCGACCGGTTCATTCTTGAATTCATTTGGTGTGCCATTAAGCAGCTAGCGGAGGCGTTGTTACCTCAAGTTCAGTCTATGAAGTTACAGCTCCAGTCTACACAATCTGACTGTGCTCAGAGGATATTTCAAAACTGCAAGTATCTAGTAATGACGTATCTGTGAAAATAGCTAGCATGGAAGGTAATATAGAGGCTAGTATTAAGGACAATACTTTCTTGAAGATGAAGGTGGAACGACTGGAGAACTCCTCGAGGTTGTCTAATTTGCATATTATTAACGTTCCTAAATCCTCATTAGTAACAACTAAGGAAATGTTTAAGAAGTATATGACAGTGGTGTTAGGAGTTCCTCCAGAATCCCACCCTCCAATTACAAAAATGTATTACCTTCCACAAGGCAAGCGGAACCCTGCAGCTGAGGGGTTGTCGCTATTGCAACAAATGGAGGTATTGGATGTTTCTGCAATTCTGGATAGTTCAGATGTAATTGTACCTGCAACATGTTTAGTTCAATTTACTCTTGCATTGGATAGGGATTGGTTCTTGTGTAGGTTTATAGGAAGCGCAGTGTTGGATTTCAGGGGTTACAGGTTTGGGCTTTCCCTGATTTGGTGCAGGAGACCCAGAAGCGACAGAAGGAATTTCTCCTTCTCCGCCCTAGGGTCTCTCGGTTGGGGGCCGTTTTCTTTTGTAAATAACCGTGTAAATGCATTGTTAAATTTCAACTACATACTTATGTGTTTGTATACACTTCTCAGCTTATTTCATTTCTAAATGCGCACCCATGCCCGGGTATCTGATCTACCTCAAGTTAAGTGATTGGCTGTATATTAGTTTCTTTTTCCTTCATGTATGTAATTCGTTTCTCTTTTCCTGTGAATCCTCTCTTATGTGGTGGGCTAGGGTTTGGGACTGGTGTATTTATATTCTTGATGTTGTTTTTCTTTGTTCTGATATAGTATTATTATTGTACCAGGATGATTATTACTCCCAGTTCCCATGTTTTCCTTTAAGTAGGGATTACTACTTTGTTATTATTGTAAATGCATAAATATAAAATTTTAAAAAAGATGCTTGTGCTGCAGTCCATTCTGTAAATGGATGTGCAAAAGCAATGGTGCATATTTTCACTGTGGGCATGCATGGGTGGATCTTGGCAGGGTTAAAAGTTACTTGGGCTAATGATAAAATACTGTGGTTGGATAGTTAGCATATATTTTTTAGAAATCTAAGCACCAGCATTTACACCAGCTCTGGAACTGGTGTAAATCATCGCGCATACATTTACATGCATTTTCAATCACTTATACTAGAATTTGGGCAATACCACTAGAGCATCTTGCGCTACTTGTGATATTATTATGACTGACCTTCTGACTCATGTTCTTTGATGGCACAGGAAGCTTTAATACATTTTCCAGCCTATTGTTTTATTGCCTGCATTTAATCCTTTACATTAATGGCTGCATTCATTTTCTTGTTAATATTCTAAAGTCTCTGGTTAGCACTTTTAGTTGCTTTCATCTCAGAGATGCTGATGTATCCTGTGCCTTGGGGTACTTTTTTCTTCATAAAATAGTGCCTAAGTAGGTGTCTAATTTCATGCACAAAGTAGGTGCCTGCTTATAAAATGACTCTATGAATGGGCATACATGTGTAGGTAGTGATTTTAGAAAATCCACAATTTACAATTGCTACTACTTATCATTTGTATAGCGCTTCAAGGCATACGAGCACTGTATGGAGACATGGAAGAGGCGGTTCCTGCGCATAGGCGCTTCAATCTATCTAATCAAGACAAACAACACAACAAGCGGGTACTATGATATTTCTAGGGGAATGGTAAGGAAACATCTAGGAGGTGAATGGGAGACTAGGAGGATCAGAATCCAAAGGCAGTCTCAACGAAGTGAGTTTTGCATGTGTACACCTGCAGCATTGACAGATTTCAAGGGAATACTTTCTGGGCACAGCTTATAGAATCCTGCCTACATTTGTAATTTGTCATGTAAATAGATATATACTTCAAAGGAATTCCTCCTTAGCCTTTAAACCTTCTCAGAGTCATGCGTAAATGTCATCCAGTTACTAATTTTCAGGGTGTGCAAAGGGCAAAATTTTCAGATCCTAATTTGGGAGTTTTCCCTGATTTTCAGACCTTTTTGATTTGTTTCACACATTCATGTTATTTTTTAGCACATCAAAACTTTTAATAACCCAATTAATATACATTAATTCCTAGGTTAACTCTCATTAAATCTAACATATTTAGTCAAAATGGTCAGAATTTTTTTAATGCCATGTTCCATGGCTAAATTAAATCTTGATATTCAGCTCTGGTACAGTAGCAAATAGTGGCCCACATTTAATATCTATATCTAGTACTGCAGCTAGTGCTGGTATGATATATAGGGCGGCGATTTTCAATGCCATTATGCAGAGAACTATAGAGATAGTCATATAGGATAGCTTTTTGCTGTCCTCAGCTATCCATTTGCCCATCCACATAGAGTCACCAAAAATCACTACTATATAGATAACAGAGGACTGTTCTGTAACTATCCTGATAGTGCCATGGCTCTGAAGAGAATATTCAGCGACACTATCCATACAGTACACCTGAATATCATTCTCAGCAACACTTATCTTGTTGGCTGTTGCTGCTAACCAGACCAATGCTTTTGAAAATTGGCGTGCAAATGTTTTAAGGCATGTTATTGACCTGAATGCCCAGCCCTAGCTTGTTTGGGCCTGGGCATTGGAGGGGCAATTGTGGTTACCTCTCTGGTGTTTCAAACCACCTCAAAATAAAAAAATAAATAAATCATCTGATTTTTTTTAATATGCATATATTCTTTGCCACTACATCTCAAGTCTGCAGTTCTGAGCATATACTTAGGGGTATGTTTACTAAACCGTCTTAATGTGCGCTCTGTGACGTTATTGCATGATAAGGTACCTTATCTCGCGATAATGGCGCTTTTTAAGGCACACAGGTACCTTATCGCGCGATAACGCGCGCAGCGGCGCAAATGAGCGCTGAAGACGGGGAAAGGCTCCCGGAGGACGGAGGAAGGCTTCCCAGGGACGGAGAGAAGGGAGTCAATGGGTGGAGAGTGGGAGGGGAGAGGCTCCAGGCACACTAATGCTGTGAAATCCAAGGCTGAAAACTAACGCCAGTGAAAACCTGGCGTTAGAGCTGATTTAAAGGGAAGAGAAACCATTTCTGTCAGCAACGTACAGCAAAATCTGGGAAACCTACAAAAAAGTGATAAGTGTGATACATGTGCATGGAACAAAAGTGCAAATAAACATTGAAAATGACCCCAACAAAATATAACAAAAACATAACCAAGCTGGGCAATAGTGATATGAATGGGAAACATAGAAAAACACTCCCAAGAAAGCTCCAAGAAAAGGATATGAATTTTGGAAGGGTCTACGCTCCATCCCCATACAAGGTGAATGATCCCACAGTGAAATAGCACTGATCAGGGTTTCCCTCTCCAATGGACAGGTTTCCTATGGCGTGCACATGTTCCAAAACAGCAGGGCGGGCATGTCGGAATGGGCAACTGGACATATGCTGGGAAAGGGGACACAGAGGGCTGCAGACGGCACATGCTGTGCTGCAGCTGGGCCACAGTGCGGACTAGGATGATGCCTAGGTGGCCCATAGGAATGCTGAAACAGTAGAGAAGCCAGACAGCAACTGATGATGGCCCAGCATGGGCATGAGTGTGCTTCCCACAGTGTCACAGGGGATAGTACCCAGCAGGTACTGTGGGACCTGGCACTGCAGTACCCCCAAGGGCACAGAACATTGGCAGGCGGTGCTGGGGGGAAACGTGGACAGCTATGCAGGCACCCCTACCCAAGAACCTGCACCATAGGAAGCCGCCTACCCGCACAATGGATGGCCTGAGACTGCGCTCCACCAGCAGCACCAGCAGACGGGCATGTCAGCAGGGTGGCAGAGGGGTACTGGCGGTGGAGGGGGCAGTGGCAGCTGCCCAGAGCAGACCATGGCCTAGCCCTGTGTAGGTGGGTGCCATGCACTGCAACAGACAGGCCCTGTCTGATGAACAGTCATGGTATCCCCAGGGAATGCACTGTCTTTGTGGCAACATGGTGGTGCAGTGCACACAGCCAGTATGTTCAGGAACAGAAGGTCACAGGTTCAAGTCCCAGCTGTGGTTCCTGCCAACCCAGCCCCCATAGTTTACCCACTACTACAATGTGCTAATACAGGCAGAACCTGTAGTGCAGATGATGTAGACATGCCCAAAACACCTACATTTTACCCTACAGAGCACAGACACCATAAACATGCGCATTACCTAGAGCAGAGTCTCCCAAATGCAGCCCTGGAGGGCCAAACACCATTCAGGTTCCATGCTGCCTCTAATAAATGTGGCTGTGCTGCATTGCTATGCACGGCCCCCATTGTATGCAGATGTATCTCATGCATATTCATTAGGGACAGCATGAAAACCTGAACAGTGTTTGGCCCTCCAGGACTGGAGTTGGGAACCTCTGCCCTAGGGGAGCGGCCAACAGGGGCAGACACACCTGCACCCACAGGCTCCATTATCCCAAGCCTCCTGGAGAGGCAGAATGTTGGGCCCTGCGTGCATCTCCCCATACTAGTACTTGCATACCTTAGCAATGCCACCTTAAACATGGGAAAACTGTACACAGCTATCAAAAGGTTGCTATGATAACTGGCAGATAGCAATTCCTACGTTAAGCACAATTGGCTGATTGAGCTGCATCATAGCAACCTTTCTGATGTCTGTGGAGTGTGCCCGAGGTCTGGTGTCTGACAGAGTGACCCCAACAGTATTGCATACCATAGCCATGCCTGCACTGTGCCCAGGACTGGTGTGGTGGCCAGGGCTCCCAAACACCTCTATAGCTGCACAATGCTGGCATAGGTATGTGGAGTGTGTGTCTGTCTATCCAGTGTGTGGTGGCTGCCAACACCCTCCACAGCCCACACTGCTAGCCCTGTTTCCAGTATTGGTCTGCCAATTTGCATAATGAGGAGCAAGGTACTGTGAGAATAGCCTGGATAGGGTGGCCTGGCCTGGCCGCATCTGCACAGGGCATAGGGCAATGGCTTGGACATTGTAATGCCCGGTACCACCTGCACGGACAGCATGGCCACAGCATGTCCTGCTGGGAGGTCACTCTCACCCTGACTGAGCAGTGACCATGGCATGACTAGGTTCCCCCATAGTGATATATGACATTTCTCTTATGTGATATTTGTGAGTCCCTTTTGGGGCCTAATCACTGATTTATCTGCTTGGTGTGTATGCACTACAGACTAGCTAGCAGACTGTCTGCAGCTAGTATGTGTCTTGCTAGAACACCTTGCAGGGTGCATTGGCTGGAGGCTTCCTGCAGGTGAATATCAGATAGTGGTGGGGTGCAGCTGAGCATTTTGAGGCCTAATGTCTGTCTGCTATTGCTTTATGGATGAGTACAGAGCTGCATTGACTGCCCTGTAGGGTGTCTATTCCCCAGCAGGACTGGGGTTGATGGTACCCTCTACTGCCTCCATTGCAGGGAGGTAGAATGTGGATCTGTTGGTGAGAGACCCTGTTTCCCACTCTCAACCCCAGAGGGTGGGTTGGGTGGTGGTACATAATCTGCCTATGGGTCCATAAGGGCTAAACCTGACTGAGAAATACAGATGTAGCCAAGGTGTGTCTGCAGGAACTACCTAACTCACACACTAGCACTGCTTGGGACCTGCATCATGGCCTATTTCTGCCATGGAAGGTGCTGTGGACCTGGTGCTGGGCGCCCCACCTCACCCTCAGGGTGAGCACAGTACCCGCACAATGTGACGGTGTGTAGCTACTCTGTGCCAGTAACACACACGGTCAGTTCCCCCTACCAGGCCGAGGTGCTGTGGGGGTGCATAGCCCATCTTGTGATCATCTGTAGACTGCTGATTTGCATGTGCAGTGCATCATGGGTATGGGTGGGTTAACCCTATCCTGGTGATCACAGCAGACTGTTTGTGTGGTGACGTGCAGTCCTTCTGCCGCCAGCCAGGGGTTTGTTAGCAGCTTTAGAGCTGTAGTCCACTGGTTACTTCCCTGCCTGTAGAGCCAGAGGTCTTGGGTTCAAACCCACAGTGGGGTTATTTGATAGGGCTTTCCAAAGCATTGTCTATTTTTAATGTACATTAGTGCTGCCAGCAAAAACACCCTCAGAGTACTGTAACCATAAGGTGCCTCAGAAGGCGCTTTATAGGGCGCCTTCTGAGGCACCTTATGGTTACAGTCCATATAAGGTGCCTTATAAGGTGTCCTATGGAGCGCCTTATAGGGTGCCCTAAAGGGGACATTATAGGGTGCTGTGGTGGACAGTGCACTTTATAATGAGCCCTATGGAGCACCTTATAGGGTGCCCTATAGGGGACATTATAGGGTGCCGTGGCGGACAGTGCACTTTATAATGTGCCCTATGGAGTGCCTCATAGGGTGCCTTATGCGGCACCTTAGGTTACGGCATGTGAGGGTGTGTTTGCTGGCAGCAATAATTAAAATACAATACTTACATGTCAAAGCTGATGTCTTAGCCAGCCTTATGCATTAGGCAAACTGGGGGATCAAACTCATGATCCCTGTATCATCAGTCAGTGTATTAACCATTGTGCTACACCTCTGTTTCTATGTTTGCATGTCTGGGCGCCTACTTAAGATTACCGCGCGTTAACGCGCTTAGCGGCGCTTCGCCTGATAATGTGCACAGCAGCGCGCGTTATCGCGCGATAATCCCGTTTTGCTACTTTAAGACTGAAACGCCCAGTCCTTTTATGGCAGCCTGCACACTATCGCCGGGCGCACGTTAAGACGGTTTAGTAAACATACCCCTTAATGTGCTGACCATCGGTGGCCATAGTTATAGCAGCAAGTTTCAGTTCTAACTGCCCATGAAGCAGTTTGAGTGATGAAACATCTTTGAAAATTGGCAGCCATGGGTCTTATATATTTTTCCGGTATGATTCCTTTTGAATACTGACCCATTTGAGTCTTGGAGCTCCACTCTTTCACTGGCTCCATTGGTGCATGCAATTTTGTAAATTGCCACTTATATGTACTGTATAAAGTGCCTCTACTTAGATACATAACGTTTTGCTTGGTGCCACTCTTTTTGAATATCTATTTTTTATAGAATGGCTATTTTCTCTGTGTGCACAATCATCGTATACATATTTTATTGCAGCCTTAGTTGTAGTTTGAAAAAGGTTCCAGATTCAGAGATGCTTTTGTAAAATAGTCTGCAAATAGTGAATTTCCTTTGGGCTTCTCTTTTCTGTTCTAGATCACTTATGCAAAAAGCAGGCTTATAGTATACATCTTTTTCATAGTGTATTTTGCACTTTTAAACATTTTTTCTTGCTTGTTTGAATAAACTCATTGGGAAAGTTTCTTAGTCCAAATTTTCTTCTGTTGGGTTGAAACCTTTGGTTTGCATTCAGTGTGTAAGATGAATCCTGGAAGTAGCTTTTCATAGGACTGAAGATGAAAAAGTGAGTGTATATAAAAGCCAGAGTTTCCAGCTCTGAATGTGCGCTGCATCTGAGATAAGAAACTGTGTTCTCTTGAATGTTTGTACCATAATGAAAAATCATTTTGAGAATCAAAAGAAAATGATGTCATAAGACAAAAAAACATTTGAACAGATAAGAACTGAATGTCTCAGCTAAGATGTCTGTTGTTCATATCTCTCTTTTGGTTATGAAACAGCAAAATATGACAGGTCGTCTACATTCAAGCATCTCGTAGACAATGTCAAACTTTAAGTGACACAGGACTCTGACCCTTTGCTAAGAAAGAGTACCAAATGAATTTCCACAGACCAATGTTTCTGCTAAGCTGTGGAAAACAGATATGAGCAGGTTGAGTTGTTTTACTATAGTTTTGAAGTTAATCCCTGCGATACAGTTTAATTCCACATTTCATGCATAGGGCAAAAATAGCTGCTGCACCCCCACCCCACCCCCACTTTTTGGAAACTGCATTCGCATGATCTCTACATATTCATATTCCTATGCATACGTTATCACTTAAAAGGCTTTCTAATTACAACAACAAGACAAAAACTTCTTGGATGCTTTCCAGACTCACTAAATGATAAAATAAGCTTGTACTCTCTCCTTCTTAATCTCCGTAAAGCACCTTGGAGCCTCATCTCCGAAATACATACGAATAAATGTGAAAATGCCATTTAGAGATGCAGGTGTGACATTTGATAAGAAACTTCTGGATTAAATATGTTCTGCTAATGAGGATCCCAGCTACCCCCATCAGGGCTAACTATTGGTTGGATTGTGTGTGAGCTGATAACATTCTACACGCGAACATTCAAATTCATTATTAATAAACAGCCCAAGTCTCTATCAGAAAAAGTCTGGATCTTTTAACAAGTGAGGAATGTTGCTTCTCATTAGGAGAAGACATCAAACCTTCCAGAATTTAGCAATTTCATTTTTGGAAGCAATTTCTAACAGTGTATTAATGGTGCATTGAAAATCTGAACAAAGCCTCCAGACTTTTTATTCCTTTTGTAAATTAGAGTAATCTAGGAAGGTTTGACTAAGCTACCGGAGCAACGGGCGGTAAAGACATTGTACTGAAGCATTGCAGTTCTAATGATATTTCTATGATTAAACGTTTGTGGAGAAAATATTCATCCATGGAAAAGAAAATTAACTTTCAGCTCGTAAGTGTATTAACTTGGATGCCAAAGTAAAAGGCAGTTTTGCATCTTTACATTTCTATCTCTTTGTAATTTGGGGAGATTGCAAGAATCCTTGCGAAATAAAACAACACCGATAAAAAAAGAGTGGACATTATTTTATCAAATAGGAATGTTTTATTATAAAAACTATATATATTGCAGTTACAATGAGAGACCATTATGGTTTGTACCATAGACACAGAATGGGGGATTAACTTTGATAAACACCATCCTTTTTCTGTTATTAGATGCATACATTTGCAATTGAAATCCCCCTTCTCAGTGTCAACCAACAAGCAATTGCTTAGGAAAGATCTATGAAGAGTTATGGTCGTAAATTTGTTATATATAGAATGCACAATTTTATGCAGTGCTTACCTGCAAATAATTACCTGGCTGTCTATTCTTTGATTTATTTTCTCCCATCTTGAGAGCTTTACCCATGTCACCAAAATGTGCTTGCCTTGATGCTCATTTCAGTACTAAGGCTATTTTCCCTTACTTTATCTTTTTTTTTTTTTTTGGTGCTCTTGGTACTCCCCTGTGTGTAAGCTTTCAATATATATCTGCTAATACAAATATTTTTTAAGACTAAATCAGAGACCAGGGATGAGATGGTAAATTAGATGTTGTTTAAGATGCTAGGATGTTAGTCAGGGCCAGACTAGAGCACTGGGCAAATAATTCCACAGCGTTTGCAGCTTGCACAAGTTTTAATGGAAAATTTTGCCCTGTGAGAAATGTGTGCCTTAGGCAAATCTTGTGCTATTTATTGCATTTCATCAGCTACATGATTTGTGTCATTTTAGTAGATTTATGGAACAAGTTTGTAAAGCAAAGAGGCAGAAAGTGTGCAATTTTTATATAAACCTTAAATTTGGGCATACTGAATATGTACAATTTTGCAGATTTATTTGTGATTTTCTTTGGCTCATATAACATAGTATATGATGGCAGATAAAGACCAGCATGGTCCATCTAGTCTGCCCAGCAAGATGGCAAGAGCAGGTGCACCTGCTGTTCTGTGCAGGTCACCCCTCCCCATGCCTTTGTTTAGGGGTGTACCCACCACTCTGTGCAGGTCACCCCTGTTTGTTGAGATATGAGAGATAGTTAAGTTTATTTTGATTTTATCCTGTTGCTATAAAGGGATTCACTTTGTCTGCCCTATGCCATTTTGAATTCTGTCTCTGTATTTGCCCCCTCCACTTCCATCAGGAGAGCATTCCAAGCATCCGCCACCTTTTCAATTAAAAAGTATTTCCTGATGTTGCCTTTTAGTTTACCCCCTCTTGCAGTTTCATGTTATGCCCTCTAGTTTTATAGCTTCCCTGTCTTTGAAAAAGGTTTATTTGTTCATTAATACCCTTTAAGTATTTAAAGGTCTGTATCATATCTCCCCTGTCCCTCCTCTCCTCTAGCTAGCATATATATATTTGGGTCTTCAAGTCTCTTCTCATCTTCTGGTGCAGGCCCCAAATCATTTTGGTCACTTTCCTCTGAACTGTTTTGTCTTTTTATATCTTTTGTGAGATATGGACTCCAAAACTGAACACAATATTCCAAGAGAGGCCTCACCAGCAACTTGTACAGTGGCATTAGTACCTCTTCCTTTCTGCTGGTAATTCCTCTCTCTATGCAACTCAGTATCCTTTTGGCTTTGGCCACTGCCTTGTCACACTCTTTTGTTACCATGAGATCCTCAGAAACAATCACTCTGAGGTCATTTTCCTAGTCCATGCACACCATCCTCTCGCCCCCTTGGATTTCTGCATCCAAAGTGCATGACGTTGTACTTTTTCACATTAAATCTTAACTGCCAAGCATTAGACTATTCATCCAGCTTTTGTAGATCTTTTCTCATGTTATCCAATCTCTCAGGGGAGTCTACTCTGTTGCAAATTTTCATATCATCGGCAAAAAGACAGACTTTTCCATACAGTCCTTCAGCAATATCACTCACAAATACATTGAACAGTACCAGTCCCAGGACCAATCCCTGGGGCATGCCACTAATCACCTTCCTTTCATCCGAGTGAATTCCGTTTACCATCACCTTCTGTCATCTGTCAGGCAAACAATTTCTGATCCAGTTTACCACCTCGGGACCCATCCCCAGGCTGTTCATTTGGTTGATATAGTGTACCTGGATTTTCAGAAAGTCTATTGATAAGCCTCATATGAGGAACCGTATCAAAGGCTTTGCTGAAATCTAGGTGAACCAAATCTATCACATGCCCTTGATCTAGTTCTTTGGTCACCTAGTCAATCAGATTTGTTTGGCAAGATCATCCTTTAGTAAAACCTTGTTGCCTCGGATCATGCAACCTATTGATTTCGAGAAAGTCTACTATTCTCTCTTTCAGGAGCACCTCCATTACTTTTCCTGTCACTGAGGTAAGGCTTACTGGCTTGTAGTTTGACACTTCTTCCCTATTACCACTTTTGTGAAGAGGCACCACATCAGCCCTTCTCCAGTCCTGTGGAACTTCTCCTGTCTCCAAGGATCTATTAAAAACAACCTTTAAATGCCCTTCAAGAATCTGAGCTCTTTCAGTGTCTTTGGATATATTCCATCCGGTCTCATGGTCTTGTCTACTTTCAGTTTTGCAACCTGTTCAAGCACATCATCCTCTGTGAATGGTATAGTATCTACTCCATTCCCATTTGTATATTTGTCTAACACAAGTGGTCCTTCTCCAGGATTTTCTTTACTAAAAATAGAACAGAAATTACTTTAGAATTCTCACTTTCTAAATGTTACTTTCCACGAATTTGTTCTTGGCACTTTTAAGTCTTGCAATTCCACTTCTGATCTTCCTCTTCTCCCGTATATACCCAAAAAATGTTTTGTCACCACGCTTCAGATCTTTAGCCATCTGCTTTTGTTTTTGCTATCCTTATTTCTCTTTTTGTCTTTTTCAGCTTTATCCTGTATTCTTTTCTGTGTTCCTCTGTTTGTGAACTTCTGAATTTTGTGAAAGCTGTGGTTTTTGCCTTTATTTGTGCAGCCACTTCTTAGAGAACCACATAGGTTTCCTTTTCCTCTTGTTTTTATTTACTTTCTTTACATATATATCTGTTGCCCCTTGTATTGCCTCTTTTAATTTATCCCACTGCAATTCCACTTCCTTTACCTCCTCCCATTCTGCCAACTTCTCCTTCAGGCCTTTGGCCATTTTACTAAAGTCAGCGTTTTTGAAGTCTAGGCTCGATCCTTTACGTTTCTTCTCTATATCTAGAACATTTCCATTTAAAACTGTTGGGACTTCTGGATGTATCACAGAATTCAGAAATCACACTGTGGTTTGATTTAGTAAAACTGACATAGCTCCATGATACCCCCTCATAGAAATCACATTCTAGCAGACTAGTGGTTCTTAACTCAGTGCTTGAGACACAACCAATAAGTGTAGTTTTAGGTGTCACACCACCAATAATGAACATCTTTCATATAAGAACCAACCTCAGCAGCATGGCAGCAACACGGTCATAAGTTAAAGCACATAACCAATGAAATGAAATAATGCCTAAGTCAGCAGCCAGTAGGCCAGGTGATATTCACTTTCAAAAGAATAGAGGGTCAGTGAGGAGGAGTAGTGCCTTTTTAGATGAACTGTAAAAGACCTCTTCTGATGTCACTGGCTAAGATAGTAATACGTGGACTCAAGGTGTGGACAATATTGAACTGATTAGAGAGAACTGGCTTCACCATAGGGACTTGTGCTCAGCACAGATGGGACTGGTCCTTCCATATGTAGTGAATTGCTGTGTGAGAGAAGAGTATGTGGCTAGAGTAAATGGATATCTGGGTGTGTTTGTTTGGGGAAGGGTAGGATAAGTATGTGAAGTTAAGGAAGAAACAGACTGAGGGCTGGATTGTGAGCTGTTGACTCTTGTTCATTGTGAACTGTTCCATGGACTCATTTTTGAATATGTTTGGGGGGTGGTAGCTTTATGTTATCTGCTTCGAGGAGGTGGCCTTTTTGAATGCTAACTAGTGTACTTTTTGGACACTAGTGACGAGTATGCTTTTTGGGGTATCCTGTTTCTCCCTGAGGGACCTTGGAGTAGGGGAAACTGCTGTTTGCTGATTCTACCTGCTAATGTATCGATATGATGAATCTGGATAGGAGAGAGGATTTATAAGGGATATGCATGTCATAGAGTGAATGGGTTAAGGGTGGTTCATGATGGTTGATTTGTAGACTTGGGACCAGGGAGTTTGAAGCATGAGTGTGCAAGTACTGGGCTATTTCAAAAATGGGAGTTGGGACAGAGCAGAAGGAGGGAGGAGTATGTGGGGTATGGATGGGAGTGTAGTATGGAGAGGGAGAGGAAATCTAGGGAAGACAAGTTCTGGGGTATCCATGGAGTGTTGCATGATCGTACTGGACAGAGGGGGAAGATTTATGAATTGAGAGGACTGAGGGACCTCTTGATTAAGGATGGACCTTGAGACTTTGGTACTGAAGGCTGTTGATCTGAAGACACTATTTCCAAGGGAAGGTGTTGGGTAAGAAGATAAGGTGTATGTCCTGAAATGTTTATGGTTTGGGCTTACCTGTTAAATGGCATAAGGTCATGAGAGTCCTGAAGCAGCATAGTGCAGCAATAACTGTGCTGCTGGAGACACATATAACTGCCTAGAATATCAAGTTTAGACAATGGTGGGTGAGTCAGGCTTTTGGGGCTTTGGGTGGGCCTAGGAAGATGGGAGTGGTCATTCTAATCTGCAAGGATGTACAGTTCACGATGGATCAGATGTTTCAGGATCTGGAGGACCAATTTGTGTTTTCTTCTAGCAAACTGTTTAATGTTTCTATAATCCTGTATAATATTTATGCCCAAGTGGCTTAAATAGGGAATTTGTGTGCTAGAGCATTGTATGGAAAAGTTTTTAGTGACCCCTCTAGTTGTGGGAGGACTCTTCAGTTCTGTGGCAGACCATCTCTGGATCAGTCAGGTGATGGGGAGAGAGGGTGGCAGTGTGAGTCATGGGAGATTCAATGGTTTTGTGAGTGCAAGGATCTTTTGGATGCATGGCTTGTGCTTCATCTGCAGGAGTGTGACTTCATGCGCCCTTCATGAGCCCACTGTATGCTGTCATGGATTGATTATTTACTAGTCTTCGCGCCATCTTCGCGCCATCCGGCGCGCCCGCGCCTGGCGGGCCCGCGCCTGAGGGCCTCGCCAGAGGGCCCTTTGGCGTGGCCCTTAGGCGTGGAACGGGGCGGTAGACGGTGGCACTCCAGCAAGCCACAAACAAAGCCACATTTTTCACCCGGACCAGAGCCAGCTGCCGATACCAAAAAGGCAAGTCCTTCACAGATAACTGTTTCTTTTTGAGATAGAAGCCTTTGCCCTGACCATTAACCAGCAGTCACCTGAGCTTTTAGGGGTAGTATGTAGATGTCTTTGTTGTTTAAACCCTACTAGCAACAATACTCCTATACCATTCTCTCCATTGATAGTGCTCTGCATACTCTGTACTGCTTTTTATGCAATTATCTTACTGTATACTGTATACCAGTAATTAGAATCCTTATGTACTATCACCACTATTGCTATTACCACCTGCATTCACAGTACTATTGCAATTAATCCCTCCTGTATTGCGAATACTGAATCACACTGCACTGCACTACTAACACCCAAGAGAATGTACAAATTTCTGCTCCTATTCATAACCTTCCTTACCCTTGGTCTCCCGTATACATCAAATGCATTCAACCATGATACATATCATATACCAATCCTACGCACACACGGAAGGAGATGGTCCGAATTCCCCCACCACACTACGGCAAAAAATAACTTTACATCTCACTCCCATCTACTCAACATTCCTCTCCAAACCATCAAAGGGATACAAGAAGAGAAGCGTCATCACCAACGCCTACTGAAATGTGCGCTGATAAATGCCAGATCAGTACGATCTAAATGGCCCGCAGCCATTGACCTGATACCCCAATATAATCTCGACATCTTGATGATCACAGAGACTTGGCTATCCGACTGTGACAACGTACTACTAAATCAGATGCTACCACCAGGATTTGTGATATACACATCCCACAGACCCAGTCAGAAAGGAGGCGGAACCCTCATCCTAGCCAAAGCTGATCTACACTTCAAGATGTCCAACTCCTCTAGCTCAACTCATCTTGACTCCCTCACTATAGCTAACGAGTTCTGCACAATCAACCTTTTCTATCGGGCACCCTCCCACTCTCCAGATGATCTTCCAACTATAATTGAGCAGGCATGTACTACATCCACCTCACGCTCACCAAGTTGGCTAATCGGTGATTTCAATCTCCCATCTCTTCAAGACAGCCACTCAGCAGCATTCCTTGACGCCCTGGAGGATCTAGGTTACAAACAGCTTGTCGATTCCCCCACCCACACTAAAGGTGGCAAACTAGATCTCATTTTCGCACCTCTCTCCAACGCCATAACACCCCTAACTCTTGCACTATCTGTAATACCAGTACCCTGGTCGGACCACAGTCTTCTCAGTTTCAATATACCCATTAATACATCCCACAAAACCAGAAAGTCTTCTAACACATCTGGATCCCACACAACCCGCTTTAGACCACTCAACCAGAGCGTAGTCCTAGAGAATCTCAGACCTCTCATGGCCAACACAACCATGGACTTAGATGATCTCGTATCCAAATGGGATGAAAACCTGAGAGCTGCCTCCTGCCCATCACTCACCGAAAAGAGAATTCGAAAACGTGAACATACTCCATGGTTCTCCACAGACCTTCGCACATCCCTCCACCATCTACGCAAACTTGAGCGAAAGTGGCGACGAACTCATTCTCCTGAGGCGCTGGTAGCATATAGCTCATACCTAACTACCCACCGAGCAAAGATAGCACAGTGCAGGAAAACTTACCACACAGACTTAATAAAACGCTCCTTCAACAAACCACATGCATTGTTCAGCATAGTAAAGTCCATAACAGGTGAACCGGTCTCAGCACAACCCCCTATGCCTCAGCCGCAGGACTACGCAAACTACCTGCAATCAAAGATGATTAAAACCAACACAGACACAAATGTCAATAACGCCACCACTTCACCCAAGGCATCCCAGGCAATGCCACTACACAACTTCTCCACTGTATCAAATAGAGAGGTTGTGAACATTATTGCCTCAATCAATCCCAGTACAGCTCCTAACGACCCGTGTCCAGCCAGCTGGATCAAGGACATGCGGCATGACCTCAGTCAAATATTGAGCAAAATACTGAACCAGTCCTTCTCAACAGGTTCCTTCCCGCAGAATCTAAAACGCACTTCCATCAAGCCCCTACTAAAAAATAATAGACTGGACCCATCCAAAGTTGATTCCTTCAGGCCTATTTTGAGCATCCCACAGCTTGCAAAAATCATTGAGAAGGCTGCCCAACAACAAATCCAACATCATATTGACACTGAAGCACCACTAGATCCATCTCAGCATGGCTTCAGGGAAGCGCATGGAGTCGACACAGTCCTTACAACCCTGTTCAATGTTCTGGTATCAGGAATAAATAACATACAACAGGGTTTCGTCCTCATTTTCCTGGACATCTCCGCCGCTTTCGACTCTGTGAGTCATGACATACTCCTACAACGCTTGAAAGATAAGGGGATTCAAAGCACAGCACTCGAGTGGTGTAAATCCTACTTATCTAACAGGTGGCAACAAGTAAAAACAGGCCACGAATCCTCAGAACCATTCCTGCAATCACAGGGAGTACCCCAAGGATCGTCCCTATCGGCACTAATGTTTAATATCTACATGCAGCCGATATGTGACTTGATCAGATCCTTTAATGTACAATGTCTCGCATACGCAGACGACATCCTCCTATATATGCCGTTCACAATTGAACACCCAGTATTCTCCCCAATAATCAACTGTTTTGAAGCTGCAGCCGAATGGTTACTATCTCAAAACCTTCGGATTAACCACAACAAAACTGACGTTCTTTTTGTCACAAGGAACCGTAAGTTCATACCTCCTCCATCTCTACTCGTCAACAACATAGAGTTGAAATCAAAAGCCACCATCCGTTACCTCGGCATCACATTGGATCAGCACTTGGATATGACAACGCATGTCAAGAACATCACAAAACTATATATTATAAGATCAAATCGCTACGTCACCTCCGCTCCCTACTTGATCCCACAGACTTCCGAACAACCTTCCAGGCATTAATCCTCCCACACCTGGATTTTGCCAACATCATCCTTCATGGCCTCCCTCAATCAACTTTGAATCCGCTCCGCCTAGCCATGAATACAGCCGCCAGAGTCCTTTCTGGCTCATCAAGATCTGACCATATAACACCCATCATGAAAGAACTGCATTGGTTGCCATTACATGCCAGAATCCAGTATAAGTCTTTAGTCCTTACTTTCAAGGCACTAAATAACTGCCCCCCTACGCCAATCAGCAAGCTCATCCATGTCACCCTGGAAAACAGAAAAAGGAGAACCACATCAATGAACACCTTAATAGTCCCAAAAATAATAACGAAGTGCACTAAGGCCACCTCCAACAGGGCCTTCTCCTTATTTGCACCTCTAAACTGGAATGCGCTACCTCACGAAATCCGTGCTATCAAAAACCTAATCCTATTTAGAAAGGCATTGAAATACCACTTGTTTACAAAATGCTACCCAGAAGTCAACCTAGACATTATCAAAACTAGCTCCGCAATACAACCTGAAAAGGGCTAGCTGGTCAACCTTCTCTCTAGTCCTATTAGTGAACCACATTACAACATCCAAACGAGTTTCATATTACTGTATATAACATTAAGTTAATCTGTACATAGTACATTAAATTAATCTGTACATAGTTCCCCCGGTTGTCCTATTGTTGAAGTTCCCTGTTTAATGTAAAACTCAATGTTACTTGTATGCATTGTAGTATGTTCTTGTTTCATTGTACACCGCACTGATTGTAATAGCGCGGTATAAAAGAATTGTTAAATAAATAAATAAATAAAATAAAAATAGTCAGAGTGTCTATTCTCAAAGGTCATAGTGGTGGAGATAAGCCCTGTAGAAGTTTCTGATCATTCCCCTATTTGGATTGATTTCACTTGGGGGAGGGGTAGAGCCATGTCCTTATCATGGAGGTTTCCTTTACCGTACATCCATAAAGAGACCAGAAATATCATAGTTTTTGGTGCAAAAATGGAGAAGTATGGAGAGACTAATAGGAAATATGGAGACTCACTTGTCCTTTTTTGGGATGCCACTAAAGTGGTCTTGTGAGGAGACTTAAGCCTACACTATTTGTAAAATGATGGCCCTGGACAAGAGAGTGGTTGTGCTAGAGAGGCAAGTCCATATGTACTGGCATCATTTGGCTCAGGCGCTCACTCCAGAGATGAGGATTCACATTATGGCCTCACTGTTAGTGTTAAACACTTTGATTCACCAGAGGGCTAAACAATCTCTTCTGTTTTTTAAGTTTCAATTGTATCAGCATGGCAACAAAGTGAAGTGCATGCTCTCCTCGCTCATCAAAAACTGGCAGGGCAGACACTATCACAGCTATCAGGGATCATCAAAATCAGACTGTTACATCCGCAGACAAAATTGTCTATGTATTTTGAGATTTTTATGAGTCTTTGTATAAGGCCAGTCATTGGAATGAGCATCATGCTGAGAATGACTTGTGAAATGACTTATTCAACACCCTGATTTACTGTAGATTAGATTCAGGTTGATTTTCCGCAGACTCAAACCTGTAAGGCTCCTGGGCCAGATGGCCTAGGAAGTGAATTAAATTAGCTCTTGCAAGATCAGTTGGGTAAACCATTATAGGCCCTATACAATTTGTGGATTCAAGGTGAGCAGTTTCCCTTTGAAGCAAATCACAGTGATTCCAAAACCAGGTCAAAATCCCCTTAGGACTGAGTCTTAGCCCATTTCATTTAAAATTACCAGCAAAGATAATTGTGGATAAACTGGCCCTGTGTTACTGGATCTGATACATTAATGCCAGGTGGGCTTTGTCAGAGGCGGGCATTCATAGTAACATACTGTGGTAACATAGGGCCTGATATTCAGAAGGTATTTACATGGTTTACAGCCCCATAAACTGTGTAAATGCCACTCAGTGGGACATTCAATGGCCCTGTCAGGGGTGGGATCGGGTGGAAGGGCCTCACCTGCCATGGCTGCTGTGTTGCTGGGAGGCTGCCGGGCCATACCGCCACTATCGCTGCTTCTTATTCCACTTCTGAGGTAGAATAAGCAGCATGGCCATCTTCCACCAACCGGATGCACATGGCCGTGACCTGAATCGGCCCTGTACGTCCGGGTACCTGGCCCACCCCCGCTCCGCCCACTCTCTGCCCCCGTGCCACCCCTGTCTAGCACTACATGCACAGTGGCACTGTGCGTGTGGGGGGCACAGGGCAGAATACGATCCTGGCAGATAGCAGAGTTGGATGTCCCACCGGTACGTACAGCCCCGCTATTTGCTGGTCAGAATCAGGCCCATAATCTCTAGAGAGGTTGAGCTGAATGACACTGGACTTCCCTGATCTCTGTTGGAAATGTTGCCACGTTAGAGGAACTTTGCGACATGTGTTTTAGGGCTGCCTCTGTATTCAGTACAAGGCTGGTAGAGGTTTGGGGCCAGATCCTAGGGCAGTGGGTGGGATTGGCCCCCTAGGCAGTGCTATTTGATGATCCATTTTGTTCTAGGGGAGCCTGGATGCTGGTCCTGAAAGCTTGGCTTTAAAAGGAAAAAGTGCATTCTCACCACATGGAAAAGTCAGGATTTCCCTTCTTACTGGCTTTCACAGTCATTGTTACACAATTTAACGTGCATGGGCTTCTTCAAAACATAAATGCGCTTTCGTAGAAGTTTGAGAACCTTATCTAAAGAAACTGTTTCTCAGAGCCATGAGTGAATTGGGAGGGCAGGTGGAGTTTGGAGGTAGTAAGAGAAGTTGATACTGGTAGATCAGGGGTAATGCAGTTTTAGTCGAGAGAACTGAATCTTTGCCTTCTTCGCGTGTAAACTCATTGGGTAAGTATGATGTTCATCTAGGCTAGAAAAAGTTTGGGATAGGGTGGGATTTGGAACAAAACTTAAAAATTAATATAAAATAAGTGCAAAGTTGGAAGAGTGCCTTGGTGATTGGGATAACCTATAGTAAAGTATGGGTATGGTATGTTTTTAGGCTGGATTTGAGGCTGTTAATGTGGCAGGTAGTGAACCAGACATTAAGGGCAGCAAGTCTTCACTGTTTTGTTGTTATATTTTGACCCTGTACACTCTCGGTTTTGTTTCATTTGTAACTCCCTTTCTGTGTGGTTCAGGCAGTTGCCATAAAACTACTAGACAAGGTAGACAAGGCAGCAAGCCAGTCAACGGAGCTGTTGTCCAGAGGTTTTCTGAGCGCCTAGAGCAGTGATGGCTAACCTTTTTGAGCCCGAGTGCCCAAACTGCCGCACAAAACCAAAGAATTTCCTCAAAGTGCCAGCACGTCAATTAAACCTTAACAACAAGATTTTAGTATCTAAAAACTCTTTATAAAGTTGCCTGAACTATGTAACATCATTTGTAAAGGTTGGAATCTTTGTATTGTCAGAGAATCAATTTGATTCTCTCTCTACATCTGCTTTAACATAATAATCTTTCTCCTTTTGCTTTTTCCTCATTCCTATTTCATCCACTCAAATTTTACCCCTCCATCCTCAATCCCCACTTAGTCTCCCAATACCCGGCCAATTGTACATTTTTCTTCCCTCCCACACAAAATATTTTTCCCCTCTCCATTTCATTCTCCCAGCCCCATCCCCTTCTAATCTCCCCCAACATCAGCTCCCTTTTAGTTCCAGCCCCATCCAGTATCCGCTCCCTTCTAGTCCCCTCATCAGTCCATTTCCAGTCCTAGCTCCCCCATCCATTTCCAGTCCTATCCGAGTCCCTTCATCAGCTCATTTCCAATACCAGCCTCCCATCAGCCCATTTCTAGTCCTTTCCTAGCCCCACCATCAGCCCATGTTAAATCCTAGCTCCCCTCCACTCAGCCCATTTCTAATCCAAGCCCCCCATGAGCCTACTTCCAGTTCTAGCCCCTCCATGAGTCCATTTCAATCCAAGCCCCCACCACAGCCCATTTCCAATCTTAGCTCCCCCAACACCCAATTCTCAGTTCTATCCTAGCCCATCCATCAGCCCAGTTCCTGTCCTAGCTCCCTCCCCTAAGAGCCCATTCCAAGCCCCCCTTCCCATCAGTTATTTGCAGTTCAAGCCCCCTTCCACTCAGCCCATTTCCATTCCAAGTCCCCCTCCCCATTAGCTTTTTGCAGTTCAAGCCCCCCACTTCCCCTCAGCCCATTTCCATTTCAAGCCCCGTCCCCATCAGCTATTTGCAGTTCAAGCCCCCCACTTCCCCTCAGCCCATTTCCATTCCAAGCCCCATCCCCAACAGCTATTTGCAGTTCAAGCCCCCTTCCACTCAGCCCATTTCCAGTCCTAGCAACCCCCCAACCCATTAACAGTCCTAGCCCCCCATAGCCCACTACCAGTCCTAATCCCACCAGCCCATTTCCAGTCCTAATCCCCCATCACCCAATTTTTAGTTTAAGCCCCCCATAGCCCATTACCAGTCCTAACCTCCCCATCAGCCCACTCCCAGTCCTAATCCCCCATCACTCAATTTTTAGTTTAAGCCCTCCCATAGCCCATTACCAGTCCTAACCCCCCATCAACCCACGTCCAGTCCTAATCCCACCAGCCCATTTCCAGTCCTAATCCCCCATCACCCAATTTTTAGTTTAAGCCCCCCCAGTGCCCATCACCACTCCTAACCCCCCCAGCGCCCATCACCACTCCTAACCCCCCCAGCCCAGCGCCCATCACCACTCCTAACCCCCCCAGCCAGCCCAGTGCCCATCACCACTCCTAACCCCCCCAGCCAGCCCAGTGTTCATCACCACTCCTAACCCCCCCAGCCCAGTGCCCATCACCACTCCTAAACCCCCCCCAGCCCAGCCCATCACTACTCCTAACACCCCCCAGCCCAGCCCAGCCCAGCCCATCACTACTCCTAACCCCCCCAGCCCAACCCAGCCCATCACCACTCCTAACCCCCCCCAGCCCAGCCCAGCCCATCACCACTCCTAACCCCCCCCAGCCCAGCCCAGCCCATCACCACTCCTAACCCCCCCTCCAGCCCATCACACCACTCCTAACCCCCCCCAGCCCAGCCCATCAACACTTCTAACCCCCAGCCCATCACCACTCCTAACCCCCCCCCCCCGCCCAGCCCAGCCCAGCCCGGCCCAGGGAAAATAAAAAAAAAAAGAAAACCTGTCTGCTGCCGCTGTCGGGGCCGCCGCGGCAGAATCGAGCATGCCGCGGGGCCCCCCTGTATCCGGCAGAGCCTGCCCTCCCCGTAGCAGCTCTCTCTTTGGAGCTGCAGTCAGACGCGCCGGCTTGCAGAGCGCGAGGAAAGAGTTTCTCCCTCGCTGCTCTGTTAAGCCCGCGGGGGCTGATGGGAAGTTCCCATCAGCCCCCGCAAGCTTAACAGAGTCGCGAAAGGGAAACTCTTCCCTTCGCGCTCTGCAAGCCGGCGCGTCTGACTGCAGCTCCAAAGAGAGAGCTGCTACGGGGAGGGCAGGCTCTGCTGGATACAGGGGGGCCCCGCGGCACGCTCGATTCTGCCGCGGCGGACCCGACAGCGGCAGCAGACAGGTTTTTTTTTTTTTTTCAATTTTACTTAATTGCGGACCTTCCCGCGTGCCAGCTGCAAGGCCTTCGCGTGCCACAGCTGGCACGCGTGCCATAGGTTCGCCATCGCTGTCCTAGAGTGTTAACTATCAAGTTTCAGATTTGTGAGGAGGCTAGATACAATGTTGCAGTAATTACTTGGCACTTGACACTCTCACATTCATTCTTCTTCAAAATATAGAGTTAAGGCAAAAAAATTAGTGTTCTGAACCAAAGGTTTACTCAAAATTAGGGTCACTGATAAACAACTTCAACACTGAATATCTTACAATTTAAAATCTATCTATAATGCAGTAGATTAATTTCGTCATGTACTTCTATATGGTGTAGTTTACCACATTCCTTCCCACATTCTGCACTCTTTTCTAGTTTATATATATTTATTGAATTACAACATAAATCAAGCAAACATTTGCTGAAAAAAGAATTAGCATAGGAATACACAAAATTACAAAGGGAAAGGAAAAAAATAAATCCCACTAAATAAAGGGGGGATTCATGGACCTGTAATGAAAAGGAAAAGAAACCACCTATTAAGGAGAAAAGAAAAGGAAACAGGCAATTGTGTGTAACAAATTCACACTCTGAACGTTTCCCTGAAACTCCAGAACTCCACTTTAAGTTCCTTTCTACACCTATAACTTGAATATCCCAGTGCACAAAACCAAATCATTGCCTTTTACTTCTCAGGAAGTGCAGCGGGAGAGATCATAAAATGTCTAGCAGAAATAAAAAATGACAATTCATTAGGTTGAGAAAAGCTATAATTAACAGAATTAAACTTAACTAGACATTTGCAGGGAAATTTAAGGAAAAACAATGCCCCTAACTGCAGAACACCAGATTTTAAAAGAAGAAAATCTTGTTACACTTTTATGTCTCACGGGCTAGGTCCAGGAAAACCCTAACAACCTGACCCTGAAAAGGTATTTGTCTCAGCCAGGGGACCAGCATGACCGCCGCGGGTCGCTACCCCTTCCCCCCCCTCCCTATGCCCCCCCCTCCCTGCCCCGCAATAAGTACCACGAATCCGGACTTGCCACAAAAGATGTCTTTATTTCCAATTTGTCAACTATAAGTGGAAAGTACAGTATTGTAAACTGTTGGCCACAGCATAACTTAACAACCTCAAACATTGTAACATCCAAGATTTATATAAAAGCATTACAACAATATTACATCAAAAACAACGTAATTCTTACTTATCCTCATCCTTCCCGGAGAGGCACAGCCCCCCAATCTTTCAACATCTCTTCGGCCGCCCGGCAGGGATATTCTGGAACATGGCCGTTCAAGCCACTTCCCCACTGCCGTCGGTCCCCACTAACATGTCCGTGGACAAGGGTGGCGTTGCAGCGGGCCCCCCCCCCCGGCCCTTCCGGGCTCCGTTACTCTTCGCCGCAGTGTCTGTATCCCACCTCTGCCCAGGGCCCGTCAAAGGCATGCGCAGAGGTACGCTGAGAAAGGTGTATGCTCGCCTCTCCGGCCGTAAAAGCGTCAGGAGATCTTCTAGTCACTATTGCGGCTTACCCATCTTTGTACTCTGGGGGACCCGCCAGTTCCGATGTGCCCCACTCCCCCTTCTCATGTCTGGGCTGTGCGCTCTCTCCTAAGGATGGGGTCCCTATCTCTCTGCCAATCCTTCCCGGCTGCGACCCCTCGCTTGCCGGGGAGTTCCCCCTTCACCCCATCCTGCTGTGGCCAACCCACATTTTTTGCCATAAGCGTTCAATCGTGTCTTGTATGGCGCAGAGGTATACGTCCATCCCGATATCCGAGAGGTGTATCCCATCCGCGCGATACAGTCCGTGGCAGTGCTCTTCTATCAGGTCATGGGCAATGCTGTATCCTCCGATTGAGTCCATGAACCGGGCCATCCATCTATTGACTTTTCTTCTCGTTCTCTCTACTGCGTGGTGGGACCACTCGTCCCTCCATACTCGCCGTGGTATGATGTGGGACCATATCAGCAATGTTCCTGGGAAGGCACCCGTCAGTGCCAGCATGTCCCTTTGCATCTTCTTGGTGAGCTCGACACTGCGCGTGCCCGTCAGGTCATTACCGCCCAGGTGCACCAAGATTGCCCAGGGCTGTCCGCCCGCCCTCTTCAATTGTAAGAGGCATGGCATCATCTGGTCCCACACCATACCACGTCGCCCCAGCCATCTCACTACCAGCTGTTCCTTAGGGAAGCCCAGATTATGCCCCTGTGGTCTCTGTCTCGTCCGCTTTTCGGCCCAATGAACAAACGAATGGCCGCAGATCCATGCCTCGTAGTGGGGATTGGCACCTGTATGGTATTATTGTAAACCAACACATCTCGTCAAGAACACATTTTGGGTGCAAGAATACAAAAGTACTAGCACAGGTATACAATGGTGCGATAAACAGGTTTAGTTACATATCTATACCTAGCTATTGCGATTTCCGTTACATAAACAAACAAGCAGGGAAAAGCCAGTAAAGACAAAATTTTTTCTTTTTTTTTTTTTTTGATAATGTTATCCTGAACCCCCACAGGGGGTGTCTTACGCCCGGCGTCAGACCGGGCGTATATAAAGTTTGTATCTCTCGGAGCGCCATCTCCCGATGGTCATGATCTGCTCCCTCGTCATACCTATGTTGGCCGCCGTGGAAGCGGCCCCAATGCGGAATGAATGGGTGCCGTAAAAGCACGCATCCAAACCCACTGCTGCAAGTGTCAGCTTCAATACCTTAGCGAACTGGAACCGCGAGAGGGGGGTTCCGTCCGCGTGTACCAGCCAATGCTCGGCCCTTGTAGGGCGCATCTGTTTGTATTCATTGAATGTTGCTACTGGGCAGGACGGGTCCCCCCGCAGCGGGGCCAGCACTACCCGTGCCCCTTTTGCCTCGGTGTCGGTTTTTGACTTACGTAGATACAGTATGAGTTTTCCCATCCTGCATGCTGACGTCGCTCTCCCGGATCCCGCCTTCGGCCGATTCTCGGCTCGCTGAGGCTACCAGTTCGCCTATTCGGAACGCCCCGAAAAATGCCCATGAGAATGCGCATCTGAATAGCCGGGTCTCGAAGTTGTTAAAGCATACCTGACCCGTGATTGCTATCAGTCTCTGCAGAATTTCGTGTGTTATCGGGCGTCGCCAGTCGGGTGTGCGGGGCTGTTCCGGCTTCCAGCCCTTCATTACCTTGGCTATGACAAAATCTGCTCGTGGATTGGTCTTACCTATCACCTTCGTGAAAAAGGTGATTGCAGCCAGATGCGATTGTACCACTGACTTCTTGACTCCACAGCTCTTGGAGTGTAGGATCCACTGCAGGATGGATTCCGTCGTGGGTCCGGCGTTCGTGAGTCCGGCTCCTCTGCAGAAGGCTTGAAATTTACCCCAGGCCGCTAGGTATCTCTGTCTTGTCCGGTCGGAAAGGGAGCTCAGAACAAGCTCCCAAACTTCGGTGGACCAAGTTCCCATATCTGTGACGGTATAGGCGTTTTGTTGAGATCGGCCCTGGGCGCCAGCGATCGGAAGAGTGGGATCTTGAAACGAGAGAGAGCATCGGCAATGTTATTATGCTGACCGGGGATATGTTCGGCCCTGATATTTAGGTTATACTTTAGGCATATCATCACTATGTGCCTAAGGAGTGCGACGACCCCGGGAGTCTGGGCCCGCATCCCGTTCACGGCATACACAACCGCTGTGTTGTCGGTGTGAAATATGATTGCCTTGTTTTCCAGCTGCGGGGCCCAGGTGTATAGGGCCACTGTTATGGGGAATAGCTCCAGGAAGGTAATATCCTTAGTGATACCCTCGGCCTGCCACTCGTGCGGCCACTCTTCTGAGCACCAGGCTCCTTGGAAATAGATTCCGAAGCCGCTCCCTCCCGCAGCATCCGTGAAGAGATCGAGGGACTCGCTCGTCACCGGTAGCTCTTGCCAGAATGCCAGGCCATTAAAGGATTGCAAGAAGAGCTCCCACATGCGCAGGTCTTCCCGCATGCCTTTTGTAATTCGAATCTTGTGGTGTTTCTTTTTGACTCCCCTCGTAGCCATTGCCATGCGACGGCAGAACACCCGTCCCATTGGCATGATCCTACACGCGAAACATAGCAGCCCCAGCACGGATTGTAGCTGTTCCAATGTTGCCTTCGTCCGCCCTTGGATTTCGCGTATGGCAGCCCGCAGCCTGATGATTTTATCGTCGGGCAGTCGAGACCGCTGTGCTGCTACATCGAGCTCTATGCCCAAGAATGTGATGGTCCCTGTGGGTCCAGTGGTCTTTTCTTTTGCCAGGGGGATCCCAAATTGCTGGGCAATGTGTTCGAAAATGAAGAGGATCCTTTGACATCCCTCGTCCCCATTGCCTATGAACAGGAAGTCGTCCAGGTAATGTACGACGGTGTCGTGTCCCGCCATGTCTTCGACGACCCAGTGTACAAATGTACTGAACAGCTCGAAGTATGCACATGATATGGAGCACCCCATGGGCAAACATTTGTCATAATAATATTCTCCTTCGAGAGAGAAGCCCAGGAGTGCAAAGGAGTCGGGGTGCACCGGGAGCAGTCGGAAGGCTGATTCGATATCGGCCTTCGCCAGCTTCGCCCGCCGCCCTAGTTTCCGTATTATACCCACGGCCTGATCGATCGTAGAGTACCTCACGGAACACAGGGCTGGGTCGATGTGGTCGTTGACCGAACTCCCCTCTGGGTATGACAGGTTATGGATGAGCCGGAACTTTCCTGATTCTTTCTTTGGGACAATCCCCAACGGGGACAGTATCAAATTCGGGAGGGGTACATAGGTGAAAGGGCCAGCCACCCTCCCTAGCTCTGTTTCTTGTCGTATTTTTTGCTGTACAACCGATGCAAATTTTTTAACTGACGTTGAGTTACGGATTGCCTGCCCCTGCGATGTGACCGAGGCTGGAATCTGGAATCCGTAAGCAAAGCCGTTCTCGATACTGAGAGCTTTGTCTTTTTGGGGGTATACCCTCAGCCAAGGCCTCATGCGGTCAAGCCTGATGGGGGTTGGGGCCAGACCCATCGTTCCCTCTAGGCAGCATTGGCCGGAATGGCTTGTTATCCCTACCGGCTCGGCATGAGGTGGCGGGGTGGTTCCCCCCGCAACCGGAGCATGCGTGCCTAAATTTACACGGCCGCCAGGTGCAGCTTCCTGTGTTGTATTGCCGGCACACCTTGCGGCCGGCCGGCTGGTAAGTCTGCCGCCCTTGCGGCGCCTGAAAGGACTGCGAGGTCACTTCCAGCGACAATGGTCTATTGTGGGACATCTCTTCCAGCCAGAGATCAATTATCCTGTGCTGCCAGGTCATGGTTGGGTCCTCTGCCAGGCTCTGTCTGAACTTGAAATCGTAGTTGAGCCAGGCCCAACCGCCGAGACGCTTGTGCGCTTGGGTTATGGTATCGAGGTACTTGATGAGGTATTGACTGAGTTCGGGTTCCCGCTCTAGCACGATGCTCATATATATGTGGAAGGCGGAGACCCAATTGCTGATGGATTTGGCAATCCTGGGTTTCCTATCCCATCTCCTATCTTTTTCTTTATTCTCATTGTGGTCCCCTTCCTGGTCTCTGATCAGCAAAGAGAAGATGTCGATAAATTCCCTCCGCCAGATCCTCTTCTTTATCTTTCTGGGCACCGCGCTGGCCAGAGAGCTCACTCCACAGCGCGGGTCCCCACTCACTGCTACCGGGCTTACCGGCGTATTCGGTACTGGCCTTGCTGTCTCCGCTACCCGGGCCTCCCCGCTCCCCGCTCCCCGCACGGGGTTTTCCCTGTGCTCTGACCATACCCTTGCTAGTTGTTTTTCTTTTTGGGCCTTACTCTTTTTCTTTGTGAATGTTTTTAGCATGCTCCGCATAGCGGTTGCTAAAGAAGTATCTCCGTCTGAATCAGAGTTGGATTCTTCTGACGAAGAAGACACTACTAAGGCTTCATTCCCCCCAGTAGACTTACCGGCCGTTGTGCTGGCGCTCGGTATGTTGCTGCTGGCGGCTGTCGTGCTTCTGCTGGAGCTCGGCATGCTGTCACTGGTGTCGGACAGGTTGTTGCCGTTGATGCCCGGCATACTGCTGCTGGTGCCTGGCGTGGCCACGCTAATGCCGGCTATGCTGTCGCTCAATGTTGGTGGGTCTGCAGCCCCCCGGCCCCCCGTGCCGGCGTTTCCTGCCTCCAGGCGTTGCTTAAACGCGCTCAGTCCGTGCTGGTTCACCTGGTCACGTATGAGTCTGAAAAGTTCGTCTAGCTCCTGGCTGGAGGCCGATGCCGTGGGGGCGGGTGTCTGCTGCCGCGTTGGGACCCATCTGCTGCTTTTCCGTGTAGTCTTCTCTGACTGTCCCCTCTTGGGCCCGTCCCCCTTTCTCGCCTTTTCCTGCGTTGCCCGTTTTACAGCAACGCGTGTTGTTTTTCGCTGTGCACCTTGCCCGGACCCTTGCGTCCCGATGTCCTTTTCACCGCTCTGCCCAACTTTCCTCGGCATGGTACCCTGTTGGAGAATGCTATAGAAGCAAAAAGCAATGGGAAAAACAAGAAGGGGGGGGGGGGGTGGTCTCATTAAGCTCTTTGTGAATACCATGCATTGAGCAGGCCCGAGCATTCCTAAGGTCTCATCGCTCACAGCCCTATATACCTGCCTGGCAGCCCTTCATGAGAGGTTATTCCTTACCAATTTTTTTTTTTTTTTGTACATTTCAGGCAGTTAGACATATAGCCCCCATTGTAGCTAATAATATAATTAAAATTGACCACACACCGTCACATCTCATGTTTATTACAAAATGAGAACATTCATCCTGCACACCGGTGGCTGAATTGTATTAATTGAATGCTTCCCGACCACTAGATGGCCTCGGTACATCATGGACAGCCTGCCGGTATGCTACCCCATCACAAGCTGGAAGCATTACACCCCGGTTAATCTGCACCGCTTTCTTTGCTCCTTCAATTAAATTTTTCCTCGATTCTGTTCCCTTAAGTTAATACTTTTCCCAACCCTTATTCTCCGCATTCGTTTTATTTTTCTTTTATATAACTACTGTTGTCCCTGTCCCAAGCCATACAGACCTCCCTTTTAGCTATCTCACGTGCGGGCTGGACTGATGTTCTGCCCTAGGCCACTTCCGGGTTCCCTTTGTGCTCGGAGCTCCATAGTTCAAAGCGCGCACATGTAGCTTGTATCTAATCAAGCGAGCACATGTTGGGCATGCCCGCGGTCCTCCACATCTTCCCATGCGAGGTACCCCGCGCTTGCCGCGTGCGCCCCCCCCTCGCCCTCTATGCTCCTAGGCTGCTTTATAAGAGACGATTACCCCCCCTTGGCCTAACAGAGCTGAAGAGCGTCCCCATTCTTTCTTTTTTTTGTTTTTTGCTTTATTTTATCTTTGTTATTGTGGGTACTTGCCCGCTCCGGCGACTCACACCAAAGGCCGCTGATTCGGACGTCCGCTGCCCCGCTGACCACAAGCCGGTGATTTTGAAGGCCGCTGCCCTGCTGATCCGGAGTGAGAGGTAAGGCGCTGCACCGGAAGGCCGATGGTCCGCTGTTTGGTACAAACAGGCCGCTGCTACTCCCCGTTGTCCTGCGACTCAATTGCCCGCTCGTGTGCCGCTGGGAGGAGGGAAAGAGGGCGAAACGCGGCGCGCCCGGCCCTTCTATAGCCGGACGCCACACCGTCCTCCCCCTCCCCCCCCCCCGCCCCCGCCCCCCACCAAGGTTAACCCTTGGCTTGCTGGCCCAGCGGCTGTGTCCGGTCGCGGTAATTCGCGGCCGGAGCTTTTCCTGAAATAGAGCTTCAGGATCCAGTCATGACAAGTAGCCACATGCGTGGCCGTAGACAAATTCTCAGTTTGAGAGTTCTCCAATAAAGCAGTAACATTCAAAATATCCATTCTCATGGAGGCTCATGGAAGACTCCTTCCTCCCCCTGGGAAGAATAGATTCTAGATATAGGGGGACTTGACTCTTGAGAGACCTGTAACACTTCATTCAAATATCTTCAAAACATCCCAAGGGGAAACCGTAGAAGAGTTTGGAGAATTAATGAACCTAAGAGTGTCATCTCTTGACACATTTTCTAGGTTTTCCAACTTAGGTCTAACAGATACCAAATCTTTCATGATGGAAGCATTAACATCTTGAACTGAATTAACTTTTACTTCATGTTCAGCCATAGCAGCTTTCAACTCCGCAAACAGAGACTGATGTTGAGCAATAGCATTTACATTTTCTTGAATATTTGACTGAAGCTGTTGAGTTTGAGTAGACACCACAACAGTTAAATTCATAATAGCTTCCTAGATCGTTTCCAGGGTAAACTTCTCGGTCCTTGCTGAAGGCACAATAATGGGAGAAACAACAGGCAAACCTGGTTGAAATTCAGAAGGAGTGCCAACACTCACACCTTCCTCACCAGAAGACTCCAGCCCCTTCTATATACCTCCTACAGGTGCTGTCTGTGAGACTTGGACAGCCAGCCTTCCAGCCGTATCCATTGCACTGACTTCTGGGCAACAAACCACCAGAGTTATCCACCGAGATTGCCACTGTGATGGGAGATAGAAAGGGAAGACACTCCTCTGTGGATAATGAAATGTCAGCATCCGAGAAAGACGCCAGGCCCACCGACCACGGTGTTGAAACAACTGGACACACACTGGAGCTCTGCATCGAGACTTCCCCATGCAAAAATCAATCCTTCGGACCAGGTAACAATGCTGGATGAGCATCTGAGGGAGATTTCCCAGATTTAGTCTTCACTTTGCATTTCCCCATTCTGGAAAAGCATGGAGGAAATAAAGATTCAGGTCTTGCCACGCTGCCAAGCCTTCTCTGCACTCTCTATGTGTAAAGTTCACTTGTATTCCAACCCACTCAGTTTATTCGTCAATTACTGTTAAACTTAAATCTCTTTCATGCTCCTCTTCACACCTGTTTTCCCCCTACCCCCTCCTTCTAGCTACAGTGGCTCAAAACCTCTTTTATTCTTCTTGGCTGGTTGGGGTAGATAGTGCAGTTTCTACTTCTATGTGGGTGATATATTCTGGCTAGATATCAGAAGCAATTGCCCTATTTTGTGTCAGACACCCACCTACAGCATCTTGGTGCAAAAGTCAAAGACACCCCTTCCCTCTGGGTAAGGTTAAGAACATAAGAAAAAACATACTGGGTCAGACCAAGGTCCATCAAGCCCAGTATCCTGTTTCCAATAGTGGCAAATCCAGGTCACAAGTACCTAGCAGGTTCCCAAAAAGGCACACAGGTTCACAATCATTGTCCAGGGGTAAGCAATGGATTTCCCTGGTCCTGTTTGATAATGGTTTATAGACCTTTCCTTCAAGAACTTGTCCTTTTTTAAACCCAGCTACACTAACAGCCTTCATTACATTCTCCGGTAACAAATTCCAGAGTTTGATTATGCATTAAGAAAAAAAATATGTTCTCTTATTAATCTTAAATGGGTTACATTGTAGCTTCATTACATGTCACCTAGTCTTTCTATTTTTCTTTTTAATTTTATTCTTTATTTAATTTACTTGCATACATTTCCCAGCAAAGAAAAAAGGAAATCTGCAAGGGTAACAATATAAAATAACAAATTACAAGCAATAATTAAGGAAAAAGCAAACAAATACCCTCATATCAATATTAGACCTCATCCAGCGGAAACAAGAAATAGGAAAAATAAACCATATCCAACTTAGAGAAAGGAAAAATAAAGCCCCTTATATGGAACAGCCAGCTTTAGGTGCAGTTAACCCACTGCCACTCTCTCACAACCTAGCAAGAAAGTCACCAGTTGTTTCGGGTCAAAGAAAAGAAATTGTTTACCATCAAGGAAAATCATACATCTACAAGGACATTTTAAAAGAAACGACCCACCCAAAGCAAGGACTCTGAATTTCAATTTCAGAAAATCCTTGTATCTTCTTTGGATGTTTCTTGAAAAATCAGAGAATAATTGCACCTTAGCACCAATAAACAACTTATACATATTATGAAATAATAGACGCAACACAGTGTTCCGGTTCATCTCAAGGGCAAAAATGACCACCAAAGTGGTACTACCTGTAACGATGTCTAGAGAACTCTCTGAAAAAGCTGTTAAATCCGACAACCCCTGTTGAGGTTGTAATTGCTGTTGTTCTTCTATAGTGGACCCAGTCTCTGGCCACATAGACAAGTATCATGCTCTTGTAATAGGTGGCAAATTCTCACCAGATATAACCAAAAGCTCCTATAGATATTTCTTTTTACCATCTCAGCTGGAGCACAATTTGGGAAAGTTAACAAACTGAAGATTATTCCATCTGGATACATTTTCCAGGTATTCCAACTTGCGTTCCATAATAGATGTATCCTTAATCTGGGTACTCACAAGTTCTTGGAGTTCACCATGATGGGCTTCCAGGAGATTAAGCCTGGCTGAACTCTTTACCTGTTTCTGAGACAACACCAACTCCATATCTTTTAGCAAAGTCACTTCTTGAGAGAAAGAACCTATAGAAACATAGAAATATGATGACAGAAAAAGACCACATGGCCTATCTAGTCTGTCCTTCCATATCAACCACTACAACAGTCCCCTTTTTTCCTTTAGAGATCCTCTGTGCTTGTCCCATGCTTCTTTGAATTCAGATACTGTCCTCATCTCTAACACCTCCACTTGGAGACTATTCCACAGATCCACCACTCTTTCTGTACAAAGATATTTATGCATATCACTCCTGAATCTATTCCCTTTCACCCTCATCCCATGACCCTCATAGCAGAGCTTGCTTTCAATTGAAAGAGGCTCTCCTCCTGTGTATTTATACCACAGAGTTATTTAAACATCTCAATCATATCACCTCTATCCTGCCTTTCCTCTAAGGTGTACATATTAAGATCCTTAAGTCTGTCCTCATATGCTTTATAATGAAGACCACTAACCATTTTAGTAGGCACCCTCTGTACCAACTCCATCCTGTTTATATCCTTTTGAAGGTGCGGTCTCCAGAATTGAACTCAATACTTTAAATGAGGTCGCACCAAAGACTTATACAGAGGCACTATCACCTCCTTTCTTCTGCTGGCCATTCCTCTCCCTATGCATCCAAGCATCCTTCTAGCTTTTGCCGTCGCCTTTTCTACCTGTTTATTTTATTTATTTATTTATTAAACAATTTTATGCCACATTTTTCCAGTCGATCAAAAGCGGTTTACAAATAACAACAGTTTGAATAGTACGGTAACAGGTACAAATTCAGTTACAGAAAATGTATTAGAACTATATATATTAACATTGTTTATAGATATTATAAACAGTGTAGAATTAACATGAAACCTTATACATCTGGATGTGAAGTAGAGGGGGAATGCTATGGTAACTTTTTTAGGAGGGGGGGGGGAGTATGGAATCTGAGCTATTGGGTACCAAAGTGAAGGGTAAATAGGTGAGTTTTAAGTTCTTTTTGGAACGTGAAAAGGTCAATTATTTCTCTTAACTAGGTTGGGAGAGCATTCCAAAGATTGGATGCAATGTGGGAAAATGCTTTGATGTTTGTTGTCTTTCTTGATTTCCGGAAATCCATTGGTATTGCAAGTTTATTTTTGTTCCGGTCTCATTGTGTGCAATTGTGGGCTTCCTTTGTGATGAGTGTGGATAGGTATGAAGGGACAATATATTTGATTAATTTGAAGGTCATAACAAGTATTTTGTGGTTTATGTGGCTCTGGATGGGGAGCCAATAGAGGTTGTACAGTGTTGGGGTGATGTGTTCCGTTGAGTTGCTGTTCATAGATATCCTTGCTGCAACGTTTTGTGCTAGTTGGAGTTGTCTTAAGGCATGTTTTGTGATGCCTTGTAGGGTGGTGTTGGCAAAGTCAAAGTGGGGTGTAATGATTGAATGGATGACAGATTTAAAATTATGGTGGTGAAGCAGTGGGCAGAGTTGTTTTAGCATTTTGCGCTTATAAAAGATATTTTTAGTTGTTTGTTTTATATGTGATGTCATATTGAGGGTGCCATCAATGATTTCCCTGAGGTATTTCACCTTGCTTTTAACTGATATTTTATATTTTGAAACCTGCTAGATGTTTGGGGGGGGGGGGGAGCTATGGTTTCTAGTTTCGTACCTGGCTTCTGTTTTTGTAAAGTTGATCTTGAGATTGTGATTTTCCAGCCAATCTATTATTTCTGAAAAACAATCAGTAAGTTGTTGAATTGATGGGTTTGAGGTTTTAAACGGGAGATATATCATTATATTGTCTGCGTATATATGATAATTTACCTGAAATTTTTTAAGATCATCAGACACAATCACGTCTAGAGCCCCCTTTTCTTTAGTGGACAAAAGTACTTCACCCCCTATACTATATTGCTCCCTTGGATTGCTGCAGCCCAAATGCATGACCTTGCATTTTTTAACATTAAATCTCAGCTGCCAAATTCTAGACCATTCTTCAAGCTTAGATAGATCCCTCCTCATGTTATCTATACCTTCCTGGGTGTCCACTCTATTGCATATTTTGGTATCATCCGCAAAGAGGCAAACCTTCTGCTATATCACTAACAAAGATGTTAAAAAGAATTGGACCAAGGACAGATTCCTGGGGCACAGCACTGGTAACCTCCTTCTCCTCAGAGTGAGCTCCCTTTATCTGTACCCTTTGTTGCCTTTAACTCAACCAATTCCTAATACAAGCAGTAACTTTAGGATCCATCCCTAGGGTTCTCAGTTTGTTTATAAGTCGGCTGTGATGAACGGTGTCAAAGACTTTACTGAAATCTAAATACACCACATCTAGGGCTCTCCCTCGGTCCAACTTCCTGGTCACCCAGTCAAAGAAATCAATCAGATTTATCTGACAAGACCTGCTTCTGGTGAATCCATGCTGCCTCGGATTCTGTAATCCTCTAGACTCCAGAAACCTCACTATTTTCTCTTTCAGCAGTGCTTCCAATAATTTACTCACCACCAAAGTTATCAGTAGTTATCAGCCACGTCCTTACTTCCACTTTTGTGTAAAGGGACAATTTAATAGATTAGTATGACAAGACTTTCCTTGGATAAAGCCATGTTGGCTTTCTCCCATTAAACCATGACTATCTACATATATAGCAATTTTATTCTTTATAAGGGTTTCTATCATTTTGCCCAGTACTGATGTCAGGCTCACTGATCTAGTTTCCCGGATCACCCCTGAAACCCTTTTTACAAATTGGCGTTACATTGGCCATTCTCCAGATGATTTTACTGATACTAATTAAAATCACAGATTATTAATAGCAGGTCTGCAATCTCATATTTCAGTTCTTTCAACACTCTTAGTTGTATACCATCCAGTTCAGATGATTTACTACTCAGTTTATCAAATATTTGTAACAAATATTCCTAGTTTAGCAATATTTCTTTCAATTCTTCCGATATATCACCTATAAATACCATTTCAGGCATGGGTAGCTTACCTACCTCTTCCTCAGTAAAGACCAAAGCAAATAATTCATTCAGTCTCTCCACCATGGCCTTGTGCTCCCTTAGCACCCCTTTTATCCCTCTATCATCCAATGGTCCAACTGCCTCTCTCACAGGTTTTTTGCTACAAATGTACTTGAAAAGTTTTTATTATGTATTTTTGCTTCCACGGCAAGCTTTTTTTTTTTTTAATTTTCATTTTGCCTGCCTTATCTCTTCAGGTTTTTATAGTGAGTGGGCTTTCCCTTCTCAAGAGAGTCTCCTCTCATCCTAACATGACTAGCAGGAGAGATCTCCCAAGATTATATATAATACTAATAGTAAGTTGTAGGGACACTGGATGGTGCTACAGATCCCATTTGAAAACCCCAAGTAATCTCTATACAATAAATAAGTTAAATTTAAAAAAAAAGAGAGAGAGAAATGTTCATTGAGTGGTTAAGCAACAGATGCCACAATGACCTCATAGCACGTTCTGCCCCTCTGGAAGATGAAAGGTTCTGAACCTACGAACTGATCCCTTGGACTAGTAGTAGTGCTGGATAATCTGAGAAGTACAACAGAGAAAGCGTCATGTAGTCACAGACTACAAGAGATTCTACAAAGCCACTATACTGATCACGCAAAACCCTTACTACAAATTTCAGGAGTATTACAATGCAGAAGTAGCATATGTTTTTCTCAGTTACAGTTATGTGAGAAAACACATTGATACCTACCAGAGCTATAAACTAGGGGTAGTTTTGAGGGTCCTAATAATAATCCAAATGTAGTGGCAGAAATTCAAATTATGGGCCTCCAAACAACAATTTTTAAAGGATCCCTAGAGCAGGGGAAGTCCACGTCAGAAGATAAGGGAGCAGCTGCAACTAGGCCCCCTTCTTCCTTGGGACCCCCCAGCACCACAGGGGATGCTTGGGGGAAATTTACACCACTGCCCAAGTGGATTAACCGTAGAAAACAGTAGTAGTTGGGTGAGAAGGACTGCAGAATTTGTGCAATGAAAAACAGCACATGTCCCTGCAGATTTACACTGTACAGCATCATTAGAATGCCATTGCTGTTTGAAAGGATCATCTTATTTTGTGCTTATTTGGTACAGTTTTAAAATGCCATATGTTCCTTTTCCACAAAATACAATGTCAAGTCAGAATGAATGAATGGCAGTAGATATTCTTCTGATTTCAGATTTGTCAAGACCTTCCTTTATATCCTTATTTGCTGCATGTCTGATGAAAAGCTGAAAAAAACCAGGAGGTAAGAGACTTTTTCCTGACGTTCCAAGAGTTCCAAGGGTGTGGCAGTGCGTTGGATATATATAGGGGGAGCCCCCTATAGCAGTCTAGATGTAATGAGCATGCCCTGTATAGAGATGGAGCCCTAGGTGGAACAGATAAGATGCCATTCTTACTGCCTCTTCTCTTGTGTCAAGTTCATTTGTTGAACATTATTGTGAACTTTCAGGTCATTAAGACATTGCAGGAGCTGGTTATTGAATATTTCTTAGTACGAGAAAGTTGTGCTTTGGCAACTGAGCTGCCAATGTTACAGCTTAATAGACAGAGCAAGTGTTCATCAGTTTTGGAGAAAGGCTATTTTGGGTTGGAGGGTGATGGTGGTTTAGATACAGTATAGTTGCAGTTGTTCATGCTTTGTACATTCCTAATCGGTGACATTTTATCTTCTATAATGAGTGTCTTTCTGTTGCATTTTTCTCCATTATTTCCTATGGAATAGGTCAACATGTGTTTGGGAAAATATTTAAGTGATGCAATAAGCTGACTAATGTGTGCACATTTTTGTCTTTTTGCTCATACTTTTGAATAATGTAATGCTGTAACTATGCTCAATAAACTTCTCCTGCTAATAATACAAGCAGTAGGATATTTTACATCTGAATATTATGCTGATAATGTATTGTATACGTATTGAATAGTGGTGGTAAGCCTAAAGCTTTTCTCAGAGTTTTTTCAGGGTTGTCATGAGGCAGGATAGGGTGAATTGTCTTTTGTGTTGTTGAAAGTAAAGTTAGGATCACAGAAGAAAGCATTGCAGTGTCCATATAAGGAGGGGTTGGTAGTCATGTGCACATGATATTTGTAACTTAATGACATTAAACTGGAAAAATCATGTGTTATTTTACCATACCACACCAGTTTAAGTTGACATGTTACTTAATAATTAGATGCAAAACATGCAAATGCATGCAAAGTGCTTCATTATTATGCAAATGCAATAACTCATATTGTGTTGAACTTCACAAACTATGTTATTTAGAGAAAATTAACCACAGCCTGATGTTCCCAGCCATCATCTTAAAGGGTCCAGTACAGTAGCAACAGAAGCAGAGGTCAATGTCACCCTCCTCCTTTTTCCCCAGCAAAGGCTTCCCCCTGAAGACACCTCCCACACACCACAAAGATACTTCCCAAACTCCCAATCTGAGCCCTCCCACCCCCCTAAACACACTGAGGATCCCCACCCTCAGTAGACCTTCCTGGGCTTACCTCAGAATTCCTCATGTCTAGCAATATGGGCAGAAGAATCCTCATTCACTGTCTGGCTCTCGGTTCAAAATAGCACTTGGCAGCCCTTAGCAGTACTGTTAGGGGTCAAGCTGAAAAATAAGGGCAAGAAACCTTTACATGGCAGTTGACTTCTGGCAATAGTACCATGATATTACTGCTAGGGCTGAAAAGATGCCATTTTGAACTTGGAGCAAGGTAGAGTAGGAGCAACTGGGGGTCACCTGCCCTGTTAGCCTGGTTTTAGAAACATGGATGTCCCCAAATGGACAACCATTGAAATGGCTTCTTGGACATCTCGGCTGGCACTTTCCAGAAAGGGGATGTCCATGTTCAGTGACATTGCAGACACTCAGATATGTGGTGACAGGTTAGTAATCCATTTGGGGTTTGTACTGTATTTATATGCATGTTTCGTTGCCCAGGAAATATTGACAGTGTCAATGACAGCATATCGTTCTCTTTTCCTGGTAGCATTGCTGTCATGTAACGAGTATGTTTTTGCTCCTTATTCATGGTCAGGAGCAGGTATAGGTATGGATGCCTGACATTCTTGTGCCATTCTAGATCGCACCGTGAAATGCATCTTCATTGCTCTGCTCAGGCCACTCTTCCTGCTGCCCCTGTTCTACTTGGTTGTCCTCACGCTAGGGACATCCATATACCCAGTTTCTAAAATGGTTCCAGGGATGCCCATGTGAACCGGATGTCTGTGTACTCGTTTTCAAATGTCCAAAAAATAAATAAGGTTTCTATAATAATCCCCGCAATGGGTACCAAGTACAGTATGTGGGCGTTACTTTCCGCCACAAAGTGTTTAAGCAAATTATCAAAAAGGAACTACCTAGATAGGTGTCTAGTTACTGAAGTGCGCTAATGTTAACACACTTTAATTCACCATTGATATGGCCTATTTTAGCAATGAAGCTGCAATGCAACACATTCAAGACTAATCAGAGAAAATATTTTTTTCATTCAGTCTGTAATCAAACTCTAGAATTCGTTGCTGGAGGGTATAGCAAAAGCTGTCATAGTAATTAGGTTTCAAAGAGGTTTGAATGAGATTCTGGAGGCAAAGTTCATTAACCTTTATTAAAATGGACTGAGGGAAATCCACTGCTTACCCCTGGGATAAGCAGCATGGAATCTGCCTACGCTTTGAGAACGTGACAGGCATAGGCAGCGGAAAGGGGTGAGCCACAGGGGCCATATTAATTAATTATTTATTTTTATATGTTATTTCTCTAAAATCAGCGCGGTTTACATGTAGCAACAACTTGTACAATGCAGCAGAGCATGCGATGCACATTACAGAGAATAGGTTTCAAAAGTTGGTTTAACAGGGGTAACTATATACACATGAGCTGTTCGTCCACAGGTATGCTACAGGTACGGCTGTGGACGAGCGCTCCTCTCTGAACTACATATAATACAAACATATTAGGTTATATACAGATTTGTAGTCGGATTGTGGCTACGTTATCGTGTCCTGGGTGTGTTGGTGGTGTCATTGTGGTGGGTGGAGGGTAAGCTAGATTGTGCTGGTTCACCGGGTAGGGAGTAATGTAGGAGGAATAAATGGTGTTTCAGTACCTTCCGGAATTGGGCGAGGTCGGTTATAGCCCGGTTGGTGGTTGGGAGGGCATTCCAGAGCGTAGGTGCATAAAATACAAATGCTCTGTTTCTTGCTGCCTTTGCTATTGCACTAGGGATGACGAGTGTGTTTGCAGCAAACAATCTTCTGGACCTGTTTGTAGGAGTGGGTAAGATAAGGTCTGTAAGGGAAGTGGAGGATTGCTTGATGACGGCCTTGAAAGTCATTAGAAGTACTTTGAAAGTGAGTCTGCTGTGGATTGGCAGCCAGTGGAGGTCTTTCAGAATTGGGATTATGTGGTCCCTTCTGGAGGATCCATGCAGGACGTGGGCGGCTACATTCATTGCTAATTGGAAAGGGTTTAGAGTGCACTTGGGGAGTCCATGCAGAATCGCGTTGGCATAGTCGAAGTGGAGGGTTACCAGTGCTTGGAAAACCACCCGGAAGTCGTCTGGTTCCAATAAGGGATTGCTCTGATGGTATTGCTTATGTGTGCTTTCATGTCAAGGTGCTGGTCAAGGGTGATCCCGAAGTAGCGGTTGGTGGGTTTGCTCAGCAGCTCCGTATCTCTTACCCTTATTGATGTGGGAGGGGTGAATGAGTGATTCCTGGTGATGAAGAGGACATCTGTTTTCTTGAAATTAATCCTGAGGCTCTGGGTGAGGAGCCAGTCTGTGACTGCCTCGAAGCATTTTGTTAAAGGCGAGAAATCAGGCTGGTTGAGTGAAAATGGCATTAAGAGTAGCACATCATCCGCGTACAATAGGCAGGAGACCTTGAAGGAACAGATGATTGAGCAAATGGGTTGCATATATATGTTGAAGCGGAGGAATGAGAGTGAAGACCCTTGGGGGACACCTTGCGTTTGTTTAAATGGCTTGGAGGTCCCGGAGCCCGTTCTTACCTGCTGCCATCTATCTGTTAGGTATGACCTGCACCAATTCAATGCTGAGCCCTGGATTCCCTTCTCCTGGAGCCGTGATAGGAGCATCTCGTGGTTAACTGAGTCGAAGGCAGCAGCAATGTCCAGGAAGATTAATGCATAGCCTGTACTACTGGAGGAGTAACCTAGAGGTTAGAACACTGGCTTGGTAACCAAGCAACCAGGGTTCAATTCCCACTAGCACTCCTTGTGGCCTTGGGCAAGTCACTTAACCCTCCATTGCCTCAGAAGAAAGGCCTGGCAATCTACTTCCAGTGACACTGCCAAGAAAACCCAAGAGCTTCTGAGTCACCAGGAGTCAGGACTGACTCAAAGGCACACATTGCATTTTTTATACTACTGTTATCGATCCCTGTGATTAGAGTGCTGAATAGAGTGGTAAGAAGAGTTTCAATGCCATGTGCTTCTCTAAAGCCATGTTGACATGGGTCCAGTGGGGCAGCAGTATTAATGTGGTTTTGGATTTGCCGTTGCATGTCCTTCTCGATAATCTTGAGCCAGTAGAGGAATGCTGGATATTGGTCGGTAGGATTCTGCCTTTTGGGGGTCCATCTTATTGTTTTTAAGAAGGGGATGGATGGAGGTCTGTTTTAGAGCCGACAGGAACTTCCCTGTTGAAAAGGACAGGCCCATGATCTTGGTTAGGAATGGGCTTAATTCTGCACGCAGGGATCTTATCCAGAATGCTGGGCAGGGGTCATTGGGGGCTGTGGTAGTGTTTATAGATGTGATGGTATCCTCTATGCTTCTCATGGATGGGGGTGTGAAAGCTATCAGCGGTGTTGGGTGTTGTTGCTTGGGTTCTGGCACTTGGATCATGGAGGTGTTGGGTTGGCCGGACTTGGCTTGTAGGTGGTCTGCGAATACCTGGGGGTGTAGCAGGCCTGGTTGGGGGGGGGGTGAAGGCTCCTTCGCCAGGGAATTTACAATGTTGAAGAGCTCATGGGGTTTATTTAAGGATCATTGCAGAAGCGCAGAGTGATGTTCCTTCCATTTCCTTAGGATTGTTTCTCAGTGTACTTTCAAGTAGACTGTGTAGGCAGCCAGGTCATCTGTGGATCTTGAGCGCCTCCATCGTCTCTCAAGCTTCCTGAGGTGGAGTAGTGAAGTTCGAATTTCAGCAGAATACCATTGTGTTGTTCTTCTTTTTTTGGTTGTATCTTTGGGGCAGGTAGATGTGCGACGGAGCTTAGGCTGTCGTTCCATGTGGATATCATTTCATTGAGTTTGGGTGATGTCAGGCTTAGGCTGGGTAGTACTTTTTGCTGATCTCTTCTTTATTGAAGAGTCTGAATCACCTTGTGGCTGCTAAGGGAAATGCCTCTGTACTGCAAGGAGAGTTCTCTCAGTTCATGGGCATCTGGAATTTAATTAGGTTGTGATCGGACCATGGTACTGGAGTGATGGATAAATCAAGGTTGTAGATCGTGCTTAATGTAAGTGTTGGAGCAAAGACCAGGTCAAGTATGTTTCCTCTTGTGTGGGTGGGAGCATCGATTATCTGCTTGTATCCTAGCTCACTGAGTGCTTCAAGGAAGGCTTTGGACTGGGTGCTTTGGAGCACTGGCAGATTAAAGTCACCCAAAACCAAGTTTGGTATGCGTGGGTTCTTGGGGTTGCAGGCGAGGTCAATTATAGTCGATAAATCGTCAGAGGAGGGGGATGGTGATCTGTAGATGAGGTTGATGGTGGAGTTCTTGTTGGCTCTAGTGATTGACTCCATGTTGAATGTGCTATTGGAAGCTAGCAACTGGAATTAGTGCTCCTTCTTTACTAGGATGAAGGCACATTCTCCTTTTCAGTTAGTTCTGTGGCATGTGTGGATTTTTTTTATTTATTTTTTTTTTATTTATTTATTTATTTTTCTCATATACCGCACTCTTTAGCATCAGCGCGGTTTACATGGAACCATAATTAACAATAACAGTTTTACATAGAACAGGGAAGAAAAACTTGGATAACTTGGGGAGAAATGCACAAAATTATTTACATATATAACAATGAGTTTTGTGAATATCTTATGAGAAGCCGGGGGGGATGAGCTGATTGAGGAGGACTGAGTCGGAGTCGGAGAACCATGATTCGGTGACTAAAAGCATGTCTAGACCATGGTGGGTGATAAGGTCAGAGATGGCTGGCCATTTCCTGCAGACTGAGCATTATGAGGGCACATCTTAGGCTATGGGGCATTCGGTGCTTCTCTGCCTTGGACCTTGTAGTATGTTGGAGGGATATGGCTATTAAGTGTGGATATAGGTTGTGCTTGGTTTCTGGAGGTGGTCAGCAGGGGCCCCACAAATGTCTTTTACCTTGGCCATGAAGGACTGGGATGTGGCTTTGGGTGGTAGTGAGGGCAAAGGTGCTGCAGAATAGGATGGCGAGGAGGTAGCACATGTTAATGCTAGTAGGGAGGGTGCCATTTGCAATGCTGGTGGTTCGGTGCGTAAGCTTTGCTCGGCCGTAAGGCACTATCAGGATTCTGGTCGGTCTTAACCTTGTGTAATCTGGTGGGTATAGTCAGATGTAGGGGGCTGTTTGTTTGCACCTAGGTTATTACTGACTCTGCTCTTGTGAGTCCACCTTGGGCTTTCAGCAAAAAGTGGGTATGATCTCACCGGCTAGCCGCCTACTATCATAAGAGCAAATTACAAGCTGTCAGTGGGTATGTTATACCAGTCTGGCAAATTCTGTGATAGGAGCATTGTAGGCAGGTTTAGCTCGGTTATGTATACAATCTGCAACGATGGCTCATTACATACAATTCGCCTAGACACTTTTAAGTGATTACACTTATGCACTGTCAAACACAATGCAGTAATTAAATTGGTCTCGCTAGTAATCTTAACATATATCCTCCTTTTACTATGTTAGCAGTTGGCAGCTAAGTCTAGCAGGTTAGTATGGTGCATAGATTTGCCTATCTTAGGTAGGTCATTGCGGTATAGCTTGCGTGAGTCCGTGCTGGGATAACTACTATAAACTAAAATGTCATTAGCCATGCTTATTCATTTTTATTAACAGTCTGCCTTGGTTGGCTTAAGCGGTAAAGCTTACTTTGTGTTGGTATGGGTACATACTTGGCATCTAGCCAGCTGACTGAAAATCACCCCCTAGGTATATAAAGCATGGATCTGTTGATTTTAGATCTTTAAAAAAACCTGAGCTTTCACCTGGAACTGTAATTTTAAACTTGGGCATTTCTTTATTAGTAGTGCATGAACATCTTTGAAATTACTTTGCATGATCAGTTATATAAGTTGGCAAAGTTACATTTCAGCTGCTGTTAATTGATTAATATATTTTACAGTAAGGACATTTGCTAGGGACCATTTTCTCACTAGCTATTTCACAATGGGCCTAATTCAGTAAAGATTTTTTCCATATTGGGAAAAAAAGGTCTTTCTGATAAAGACCCAATATCTCATTGCAAGTCCCTTTGCATTCAGTGGATTTTCTTGCAGATAATAAGAAACATTGTTCCTTGTCCCACAATGAATAGGGAAAAGAACAAATGCATCAACTGTACTTAGGTATTTTTCATGGTTAAGCGTCCTTAGTGCAACCATAATGGAGCTTTCTTAATGGGAATATAGAACAGTCTCTGAATAATAAATGGACTAGTGAGGAATAAAGATTAATGGGAGCTATGTGTGCTTATATTCTGATTAGTACATGCATATATTTAAATTGCAGCTAACATATAGAGGAGTCACCGATCTGTGCTAAATCTCGTAGCAGCCTTAATGTTTTAAACAACTGTCCACAGAGATCTGAACTAATACCACCAGCACATTTCACATTCAGAACTGGATTTGCTAAAACGTGCTACCACGTAATAGCATGTTGACAAGCATTACTGTGTGTTATTTATCATAGGCTCCAGTCTATGGAATATTTACTAATAACGTGTGTGAATAGCATTAGCGCAAGCTAACATGTTAATGCACTTTAGTAAATTATAAGCCTCTAAGGGTCATGCTTATTAAAGTTGCCCATGAGGGTAGCACGAGGTTAACACGCAGCTTCGGCACAGCACTACAAAGTAGCATGGGGACCGATGCTAAAAGCCCCGTGCTACCCTGGCAGCATGCGTTCGGGCAGGGACTTGGTGGGATATAGGCATTCCCAGTGTATTGTGGCTAGTGCAAGTGTTAGCAACCTGACCTAACTGCGCTCGGCGCAAGTAGTGGGGTGCAATCAATGCCACCTCAGTGGGTGGTATTAGGTTCACCTGTGGCCCAATCTCCACTCTACCTTGTGACTTTTGTGCACTAACTGCAGGGGGATGGATGGGGCTTAGTAAACATGCCCCTAAATGAATCATAATAACTTCTGGAAATTACTACTACAACTACTACTAAACATTTGTATAGCGCTACAAGATGTACACAGTGCTGCACCGATACATGTAAAAAACAGTCCCTACTCATTAGAGTTTACAATCTAGTCAAGACAGACAACACAATAGCTGTAGACATGGGATACAGCTAGGGGGAATGGTAAGGAAACGCAAAGGAGAGTCAAGATCCAAAAAGATCATGGTGAGTCAAGAAACCAACCTCAGTAAGACTTACCACAAACAAATCAAAGCTTGACTATTCATCTAGTATTTCCCCTAGATTTATAGCGGAGACACTTTTTCCATCACAGCTCTGTCTGCCCCTAACCTTTGCTATCAGTCTGTTATTCCCCTTTGTTCTCACTGTACCTTCCATTTTTTTTGTATATTATGTTCTTTAGTATAGTTTAATTTATTTAAAAACTTGATTAACTGCCTTTCAGCTGATAAACTAGGTGGTCACCACAGAGAATATAACCCAAAATATTACTAAAGAATGGACACAAAACAACACAGATACAAAATGCACAGATTAAAGCACAGAAACAGAGAAGAGAAAAGAGCATACAACATCGGAAAATGATAACTAGAAATATCAGATTTCACTTGCGTGGAGAACTTCTACCGACTAATTACAAATACAGTATTTGGGTAAAGAGTCATCATTTTATACCAGCTTAATGTTTAGGGAGCACTGTCTCATTTCTCAAGTCCTGTGGTAAAGCATTCCATAAAAATGGAGATTTATAAGTAAATGCTGTATGACGTGTACCCTCCAACTGAATTTTTATAGGAATTGGGAAAACAAACAGGTTAAATTGCAACAACTACAACAGTCAAGGCAGTATGTATGCTTTCTTTAAGATTGTGTAACTGAATGTTAAGGGCGTTAATAATGCGCATTAATTCTCAAGTTCACGTGCATTAATGCACATGTGGAAGGTAATTTTATTACCGGCTGCCTAGTTTTAGGAATCCAGAATGCGCCTATCGTAAGCCTAATTTATAAAGAAAAGCAGATACCTATTTTTGTTATAAAATAAGGGCTTAAGTGTCAGAAAATACATATTAAACCTAGGCAGGAGCACTTAATCCAACCCTAGGGCAGTCATAAATATCTGCACTTCGATTTTTAAAGAACGCGCAGAACGTATAATATTTTATAGCTGTTGTATGTGGCTTTGTTCTCTGTCCATGTTCTGCCCCTGTGCATGACCACACTGAAAGTACTGTATATGCGATCAGCCTGATGCACATTTTTACAAAATATTAAATGGCTAAATTACATGTGCAAAGGCTCATCTGCACATGTAAGTCCTTGAAAATACTTAATTTGCATGCATTGATGGTGTTCAGCTTTACATGACTCCTGGTAATATGATAAAACTTTTCCATGTGAGCAATGCTGGCACATACTTGCAGAGTAGGTGTGCTTTCTAATATGCGTGCATATGTGCCTAAAGTAACTACTAACATTATGCAAGTCCCCAAGCAGCTGTAATATCCTCACCTTCAATGTAGGCAGAATTCCTACAGGATTTGTGCTAATGTTTTCTAAGGCATGTAGGCACCTATGTGTCTTTATAAAATAGGCACCTTCCTACCTTTTAGGTGTTGTTTTATATTACCTTCTACCTGATTAATCCACGTTAGTAAGGAGAACCCTAAGTTTGAAATAATTATGCAGGACATCAAATCTACAGCCTTAGCTATTGATCGTTCTTCCATCTTTCACAATATAAGTCATTTAACATATAAATACAAGTACAAATATCAAAAATAAATCTTTCATTCATTCACTTGATAGTTTGGTTGGTGAAAGGATTTATGAAATGCTGCACTGGGCTTTCAGGGGATGCATGTGAAAGCTTTAATAATGGAGAAGGGAGATCTGGAAGAGTTGGAAATCAAGTATAGGGTGCCAGTTACCCCTAGAGATAGTGACGAGACATTACCACTAGGGGTCAAATCTGCCATTTTGAAGTAAAGAGGAATCACTCCTGCCCCATCCACTAGACATCAGGGATAACATCTTGGTAATTGCAGATGGGGGGGTGGGGGGAGTCAGGACTTCATCTGAGCCACTGGATCAGGCCACTGTCATGGGAAGGGGAGATAAGGGATCGCTAGTCTGTCATTGTGGATGGGGGGCTCGGGGGTCTGTAGTATGACATCATGGATGGGATCAGGAGGGTGCTGCTGTTAACGCAGATTTCCAACACTGGTTTGTTTGTTTTATGGATTTTTTGGCCGGGGAATGAGGCAGCGGCCACTCTACCTGACTGCCGGTTGTTATTGGTGGTTGTGGCAGCTAGTGCACGGTAACATCCTGTATGCTGGCTATCACCGACAGACGCACGCACTCTCTACCCCAAACCTTCCCCATCCAATCCCATCACGCACAATGCGGATAGCACGGGATTATTACCACACTGACTGCTTTTTAGCACATGCTAGCAGTTTCTGTGGGCCCATGTTGACTGTTAGCACACACTAAAATAAGTGCTAACCATTAATGTACTTTCGTAAACATGCCCCTTTATGTTTTATGTTATGTTATTTAGTGCTGTACACTGCTAAAAGGAGATTTTTCTTGAAATGGTGGACTATAAATTTTCATAAATAAATAACTTCTAAAGGTTTTCTGCAAATCTAATTATTTATATGCTGTGTTTGATTTGCAACAACTAGGGAGAAAAACATAACAACGGTTTAAAGGGGGTGGCATGTTTTAGAGAAAAAGGACTAACTACTTACAACTGTGCTATGTGCCATACTGAAAAATGCTGGCATCTGGATAATATGGAGTGGACAACACTTTTGCTGTCATAGTCCAACTGTGTGGACCTGTATTTAAAGCACCGACGTCCATGCAACTGCTCACACAGCTGGAATATGAGATGTCAGGCAAAAGCTAGTCAGACACTCCATCAGCTCTTTCTGATCTTGTCTGGATCCAAAAGATTCTCATGAGAGGCTTGACATTTCCTATAATGTTCATAAAAGAGTAGATTGAGTTACTCACAGAGCTACACAGAGAAATCCCTTAGCCTGGCCCAACGAGAAGGAAGACATATCCCACAGTCTGACAATCTTCAATATGCCATTGTTTATTAAAATGCAGTCCATTATCCCTGCATCTGTTTCAGCTGCATAAAATTCTGTGTAATAGAGAACAGCCTTAAAACCCATCATCTGCATTGCTCTTGATGCTATGAATGGGAGTCTTAACACATTATGATATAAAATTAAGTTCACTGTCAAAAAAAAAATTCTTAATGGCCAAAGCGTTACATAAGTACATTTTTTTCATAAAAGATGGGAAAAACCTCAGAACCCAAAAGTAAATAGCATGAAAATTATGATTAGTTCTATCTATGATAGAGACTTGTGTAACTTTGATAGTTTTCATGTCACTTGCTTTGATATTTTTCCTTCTTGCATGAAAAAAGTATACTAATGAACCTTTTTTGCCACTAAGAAATTGTTCTTTCCTTTCATCCTGCTAGACCAGTCCAGGCTAGTGGGTTGTGTCCCCTACCAGCAGAGGTGGAGACAGAGAAAATATTCCAGGGGTTTCTTGTGAAGTCATCCTGCTATACCAGTCAATTCAGTTAGGCACACCTCAGTTTTTCTCTGTCTCCAACAGATAGAACCTGTGGAACCTGTGTGCCTTTTTGGGAACCTGCCAGGTACTTGTGATATGGATTGGCCACTGTTGGAAACAAGGTATTGGGCTTGATGGACCTTGGCCTGACCCAGTATGGCATTTTTTATGTTCTTATGGTTGATGCATTGATGCAACTATAGTGAACATTTGGAGAAGATTTGATTTAGATCATGAGTAACCTTCCTTGGGGGTGACTTCCTCACTGGAGCTCAACACTGGAGGATCCACTAGAATCACCCTTAAAAGCAATGCTGTTTTAGGTATTGTCATATGGAGGAGGGGAATTGGTTCATCTCCTTGCCCTTATCTTGTTAAGGGTCAGTTGATCAGCCAGAATTTTGGAAAAGGAGTTTGGAAAAGGATTCTTCACCTTGCACAATCTCAGTGCCCCCTCCCCTCCTTCCCTCAGCTCTCCCCAAAGATAAGAAGTATGGGCCCGATTTTCATTTTGGGCGGTGCTATGTGCCGTGTCTGCTCATATCCACTCACTCGCTGTCCATCTAACCTGGATTTTCAATGCCGGGGTCATACGTGGCCCCAGCACTGAAAATCCGGTTCTTGCCGCACAAACCTGGAAGCCGCGGGAGCTAGCCGGGTAGCAGCAATTTTCGATGCTACCTGCTTAGCCCCTGCGCCTGCAAGATAGGCGAGGAAAAACCTTGCCTATCCTTATGGTGCAGAGGGCTTAGCGGGTATCATTGAAAATCACTTCTGTCCATTTAGCCCTTTCCTCTACCCCCACTCCACCCTAGAATGCCCCCAACGTGCCCTGATGCAAACTGCATAGCTTCTGGGCGCATTAGGGACTTATCTGGGATTTTCGAAAGGCACTGCCCATGTAGGTGCCTTTCAAAAATCCCAGATAAGGCATTTACATGGGTAACTAGGGCAGTTATCTGTGTAAATGCCTTTCAAAATGCCGCCATAAGTGCCTGCAGGCACTAGCAGCAATGGAGTACCACTGAGCCTGACATGGTTTTTTTGCCTTGGGTTCCTTGGGGGTGAGTACCAAAACTAATTATCTGCCTTGTTTGACTTGTTTTTGGAGAACAACCCAACCTCGTCCACAGGGCAGTGCATCCATTGGGTTCTGGGCCATTTTGAGCAATTGTTGGTAAGGCATGTTTTTTTTCCCACCAGTTCCCATCTCATTATACTGCTACATATGCTAAATATGCTCCTAAATACTGTGCATTAGTCTTGCACACCTTGAGTCTGCATATGGTCATAGTGTACAGTGGTGGTACCTGCATGGACAAAGTGCATGTTGCAAGGCTGTTAGCAATACATAAGGCACACTTTGTTGGACTCCAGCTTCTATGGTTCCTGTATGGAGGTTTCTGATGTACTACAGGAGGGTCCATCACCCCTCTCACAGCAGAGGGACTCAGATGACCAGCAATTGTCATCATCAACATAGGAGGCAGCAGATACAGTGGTGAAGTAGGATGACCGCCAGACATTGGACTCAGACTCTCTTCTGGTCACTCCCCTTCTTTTAGGGACCTGACAGCAAATCATGGGGCTAATCCTGACAGGTTGTCCTCCCCAGAATTCTTTTCATTTCTGCAGTAAGCTCATTCCTTTTTGGTGAGGCAATTAAAATCCTAGGGCCTCTGGGTCCTCTTGCTCTCTCTGCACTCAGTAGGAAGAGGACCTTTCAAGACAGGATAGATGAAGCCCAGCCTGGGCTCTGCCACCTAAGAGACCTCACATGGAAATTTGGAATCCAGAGCTTCAAATTGTCTCTCCTTTGCCCAAGGCATATGTCAACCAGAAATGAGGCCTGAAAAGTGCCAGAGTGGCCCTGGAGATGACCTTCTTTTTCTTCTGGGTGGAACCTCCTATCTCTCTTGGTAGAAAACATTGGGTTGGATTCCATCCCACACGTCCAGACCCTCTGTGTGTCTGGCTGGAACCAGACACACAGAGGAACTCACAATTCTGATTACGCAGGGCACGTCTAGCTCTGCGGGATCAGAATTGCAAACAGGCTTGTAAATGCAGGCCGGGGCCCCAATTCCGTCCGGCCTGCATGTACAGTCCTTCCCTGGCTAACTCAATCAGGGCTCTTCAATGGAGACACTCCATTGAAGAGATGCGATCCCCAACCACCAGCCCCTGAAGCTGCTTCCCCTCAGCCCAACCCCAATCTGGCCTCCTAAGACCAGGATTGGGCTGTGGGGAATGTCCTTGGCCCCCCCTGCCCCATTTGTGCCCCGGGCCCGCTGATCCCTGGTGACTAGGGGAACTTATTCCACCTCGGATGTGGAATAGGTTCCCCATGCAAGTCACTGGCCCTGGACGTACAGGGCCGACATTAGAATCAGCCCTGTACATTCGGGGCTAACAACCGCCCACTGCCCGCCCTAACGCTGCACCCTATCCACCCCTTTCCCGCCCCCATCTACCTTCCCCGTACAAGACGATGGGAAGGTAGATGGGAACACAAAAAGGCACGAATAGCGGGAATGGACATCCCATCGGGACATCCATCCCCACTATTCGTGCCTCGGAATAACCCCCATTGCGAATGTTGACAGTTTGGAGGCAGACTTCCTTAGTCGCCACTTCTTCAATTGCAGGCAGTGGAAATTCAGCTAGTCCAGGGGTGGGCAAGTCCGGTCCTGGAGAGCCGCAGACCAGTCAGGTTTTCACGATGTCCTAATGAATATTCATGAGATCTATTTGCATCCACTGCCTTCCATTGTATGGAAATAGGTCCATGAATATTCATTAGGGACATCATGAAAACCTGACTGGTCTGCGGCTCTCCAGGACCGGACTTGCCCACTCCTGAGCTAGTCGATGTTTTGCCAGATTCTGGAATTCTGGGGTCATCCTGAGATGGTCCTGATGGTGACTCGGTCCAGTGCCAAAGTGCACAGGTTCTTCATTTGCTGCAAGGAAGCAGGCTCTGAAAACATCAGTGTCCTGGTTCAGCCTGGCCAAAGCATGATGTATATGTTTCCTCCATTACTGCTTGTGGTGTGTGTGCTTCACCACAAAGAAGAGACATCTGGGCTAGGTTTTCCCAGTCGCGCCACAGAGGCCACAGAGGCCACGCTTTGGTGACCTGACATGGCTTCTATGGGAACTTCTCTGCAGCTTCCTATAGCCCAGGGTCTTTTGTAGCAGGAGTCTGTCCTTTTGGATGGCCCATGTTCCTTATCGCTTACGGTTTGGCTCTTGAAAGGCAACATTTAACATATAAAAGATATTCTCCTGCCATGGTATCCATGCTCCTGAATGTGAGGAGAGGTTCTACCAGTCTTGCCCACGTGCATGTCTGGTGTCTGTTTGAGCACTGTTGTCATGAGCATCAGTTTGTTCCTACTATGGTGAACTTACTCTCCTTGCTTGCCTTTCTTCAGGATGGCCTGGGAAAGGGTTTTTCCTTTAGTTCTCTGAAAGTTCAAGGGGCAGCTTTCTCATGCTTCTGGAGGGCCAGTGACAGGGCAGCCTTTATCCTCAAACCTGGATGTGTCTAATTTCATTCAAGGAGTATGACGCTTGGGTCCTCCCCTGAATTCAGTCATTCCCTCTTGGGGTCTCTACTTAGTTCTCTTGGCCTTGATGTCAGAGCCTTTTGAGCCCCTGAAGCAGTCCACTCTCAAAGATCTGTCCTTTAAGACCATCTTTTTGGTTGCAATCTGCTCAGTGAGTTGCAAGCATTGTCATGCAGGGATCCTTACTTGTCCTTTTCGAAGGAGAACATGTACATTTGGCCCATCCCCGAGGTGGTATCTCAAGATCACGAACTCCTTTCGCAAGTTAGACTGCCTATTCATACTTTTTTGCAGGCCTGCATAACGGTGATGTGGCCACCAAGTCTACCCTAGGGGCACTGGATAAAGCAGACCATTGCCTCAGCATATCTGTTGTGGAACTGGCTGGCTCTAGAGGGTTTACATGCACATTTCACTCAGGTACAGGCATCCTCATGGACGGAGTTTAGCTTGGTCACCACCTCAGACATTTGTTGGGTAGCAATGTTGACATCTCTTTTCACCTTTGTCAAGCATTATTTCTTGGATATCCATGCTCAGGTGGAGAAGACCTTTGGGTTCAGAGGTTTTCAAAACCTCCTTGTTTTCTTCCTGCCCAATAGAATCATTGCTTTGTTATGTCTCACTCGTCTGGATTGGTCTAGCAGGACTCATGGAAAAGACATTATCTGGTAAGTAAAATGTCACCTTATTTTTTGCAGTGAATATAATTTTGTTTTGTATTGTTTGAATTGACTGGAACATTTTTAGCATAATTTTATATCAGGCAATACCACTTATTGTCAGCCCATCTGTCTATTTATATGTTCTGTTTGCTTGTGTTTCAACTAAACTAAAGTGAAATGATGGCAGGAGTCCCCAGTATCTGCCAGTGAAGATCAAGCCAGAGCCATCTTGTCTTTAATTGGAGCCTCTCCTCATTCTGGTCCAATGGATTTCCCTCCCTAGTCCTGACACAGGACTAAAATGTAGAAAAGATTTCTCCCTCTAAAACTCCACTCCTTACATAGTTGAGGGCCACGTCAGGTTGGCCTGGCCTGACCTGACCCTCTTTCCTGTTCCCCTATGACCCTGGGGTGTGAAGGAGACAGGAATGATCCCCACTATCCCTGCCCCAGAGTATGCCTTCTTCAAAATTGTGCTGGCTAACTCCTAGCAGTAGTCTTGAGGTACAACCACTAGGGAATCACTCTTCCAGATATGGGTGTATGCTCATGTTTGGAAGAGAGAACAAGCAATAATATTTCAAGACTATCTGTAAAGTTCAACCAATGCCTTTTTTGTTTATGTAGCTGCCAGGACAGGAGCAAATAGAGATTGTCCCTGACCCCATTGCTCACCAGATTCCTAGGGTTGATCAGGCTCCTGGAGAGGAGGAGGGGGAATAAGAATGTAGGTCATGTCAGTTGAGCTAATCTGACTCAAATATTTAAGGGGCTGGGCTTCAAGGAGATGATAAGCAGTCTTTCTTATATTTTAGCCCTGAGACTGGGCAGGGAAGTCCACTAGACCACCAATTTGGGCCAATGAGCCTTTTAATTTTCTCCTGCTTCCACCATATGAAACATACTTTATGCAATGTTTCAAACACGCATTTCCCAGCTCATTGCATTTTGTTTAATTATTCTTAACACACTGCCATCACTGCCATCTCTCTGATGATTTCCACAATGGCAGCACCTGGAACATCCTGCAGAAATAATGCCTATACTAGTGGTTCTCAACCCAGTCCTCTGGGACTCCCAGGCCAGTCAGGTTTTCAGATTATCTACAATGAATATGCATGAGATAGATCTGCATGCACTGCTTCCATTGTATACAGATCTATCTCATGCATATTCATATCCTGAAAACCTGCTGGCCTGAGGGTCCTAGAGGACTGGGTTGAGAACCACTGGCCTGTACTGAAGATTTGGACATTTACACCTGCTATCGCGTATGCACACTCATACTTTATAAAATACGTGTCTAAATAATGAGTTTGTCTACCCAAACCTCCTTCCTGAGCTTGCTTACTCTACAAATGTGTGCCTATCTGCATTATGTGTACTTTTGGGCATGATCTGATTTTATAAGAGGCCTTTTATGTGCATAAATCAGCATTTTATATTCTAAGGTTTATAACTTGTGGTGCGACAGAGAGTTGGCAACATGTTACATTTATATAAATAGACTGTATGAATGTGTTGTGTGTGGTAAAGAATCCATGTGTGTAGTGTACCTCTGTCTATAGCCCTGGGTATCTATTGTGCCTGGGTCAAATGCATCGCTCAACAGTTTTAATGATAATGAGCTGCTTTGCATAAATTTGCATGTGACAAATCTCTTTCATGTGTTTATCTCATCAGCCTCTGCCTTACCGTTAAGATAGACTAATACTGTACCTTGACATGTTTTAAATAACGCAGCCTTAATCCAGTGCTGTATAGTGTCCTCTATTTGAACTAATATAAAGCTGTAGCATAATGGCATTTTTTTTGGCGCATTCGGATTTACTATTGACCCAGATATCTTTGGCATGGCCCATATCGTAGTCATGTGGATGTTTATATTGATAAAAAATCACAATGCATACTTGTGGTAATTCTTGTATTTGTATCACTTCCATAAAAACGTGGACATTCATATCAACAATTAAATGTCACAAGTGAATGAAATATCAGGGCATTAGGTTCTTTCCCTCATTGCCCTTTAGGAATTGAATAAGTGAAGTTTTCTTTTAACTGTAATGAGGGTACCAGGAGCTATTTGACAACTGCTGATATTGTTACAAGGATGACTACAAATCAGTGCTCATAATGATATCATATTCCTTTCTGCTGTTATTCTTGGAAAAATAGTACAGAGCAATAAAAAGCTGGCAAATTAAAAATAGAAAAATACTGACATGATCTGTATATAGTTAAAACAAGTAGAGACCTGTCTGTTGCTGAAGGGCAATGTGTGTGTGCACATGGCAGCACACGTGCACACCCTGTCCCTATCCTATTCTTTGGTGGTAATAGAAGTGGGAGATTCCTAGGAGTGGAAGTGGGAGGGGTACCATCAGCACCTGATACTGACAAATTGATATTCAAAAGTTTGTATCCAGTTAGTGAGACCTGCTAACCAGATAAACACTGCTGAGAAGGATGTTCAGAGGTGCTAACCGCATAGTGCTACTGAATTTCCCCTCTAAGCACCACGGCGCTGTCCGAAGAGTGTCATGGAAGTCCGTGGTCCCAGCACTTACCTGGTTAGCAATGATTTTCAGCACACTAACTGGATAAGTAACCACATAAAGTTTGCCCATGATAGAGGCTGTCTTAAATTTATGTGGTTGTGTTATCCGGTTAGCGGCTGAATATCACCATTATCCGGATAGCACCAGTGGTCAGCATGGAACCCATATATTCAATGCCAGAGGATATCCGGATTTTGACACTGAATATCTGGTTTCACATTTAAATGCCACAGCCAGATCAATTTGATGACGTTCATAGCGCTTGCACACTTTTAGCATCTATGCTAATATAAAAGTGTGACCTCCTGATGATACGTTAAAGGTTTATGCGTCCCATGAGGGACCTACTGAATGACTGCTGGAACAAATATTGTGTACAGATGTAAAACTGTGAGGAGAACATGCGCACAGGGATGCCCCTTTCTAGCCTGACTCAAAATATGCATGCTGCATAAATTTAGCCCGAGAGACGAGGACAATTATTGAACAAACTGGTTTATCTGGAATAATGGCCTTAAAAATTGTCCTCCACATTTACAGCATGCTAGTTGAGGGAATGCACCTTAAAATGGGGATAGTTATCATGCATTCACTGTTAACATGACTGACAATGCAGCGCAGTTAATCCTATATAGCTAACTGCATTACGTTATCTGCCATTCACGTGGAGGCCAATTCCTGAACGTGCACGTCCTTCACGCAGGCATTGGCAAAGTGAAAACGGGACCAAATCAAAAGTGATTCTGCTGTCGTGGGGATAGACGCAATCCCGTGTCCTGAATATGGACATGTATGTGTAAGGCGCAGCATGAAGAAAGCACGTTGGTGTATGAAAGCCAGGTATATGCAGCCAAACAATGTGTACATCGCCACGCCCAGTGTATGCTGACATATGAGATGTATAGGAGCCTGCCCTTCCCCAAGGTATATCTGCAAACGGCAATGCCTTCACTGTACAACACACATCCCCCAAGCTTTAGTGCTCAGTGAGAGTGTGGCCTAGTGGTTATGAAATGGTACCTCGGGCTGGGGGTTCAAGTCCCACATGGAGACAGTAATCTCAGTTCAGAGGGATTGGGGTCTCTAGTCCTATAGGCACACCTTGGGCAAGCCACTTAACCCTCTGATGCCTTAGGTAGCCCTTTGGAGATGAGGGAATATATCCAGTACCTGTTTGTAGTAATTACATAATGCAAACTGCTTTGATTGAAGGATAAGGTGATATAGAAAACTGGTTAAATAAATACATATGACAGCTCCTGTGCAGGCAGGTTGCTGCCCTGTAAGTGCTGTATGCCCAGACCACGGCAATGTGTGCACAGGGCACCCTAGAATGGTAGAACTGCAGGTGGAATGCCATATGACATACCTGACAGTAGGAGGCCTCTGCTGGCTATGACTGGTGCTGTAAATGGCTGCACAGTGTGAAGTCAGGACCAGTCAACAGCAGACCAGAATGCCATAGCTACATGTCAGCACCTAGCCCTGTCAGTAATGAGGGACCCTCAGCATGAGAGCAATCAACATTGCTGACAGCACCATGACATGCCCAGTTGTGTCATCAGTATGCACTACACATGTGCACAGTGTTTGGGATCAGTGATATCGTACTCAGGCCTATCTTTGTGCTTTATGCACTGGTGACTGCTCACAGAGTGTCCTGCAATATTGACATGGGTATGTGTTGGCATGTTGCTGAGGTGAACTTGTGTTGCCTAATCTGCCTGATAACATCTGCACATGCGGACACTTCTGTCACCCCTATGGTCCAGGTACCGGCCAGCCAGCCACATCCCACCCCCCCAGATATGTGGATGAGCACACTCGATTCTTCCATGCAACACGCAACCCCTCCCCTCCACCCCCACACACACTCCTACTCGCACAGGTAGAATCCAGGAAACATACCTCTTCACTGCACATGGCCAGCACCTAGCGCCTATGGCTGATGCAACATGCGGGCATGGCAGCCCAGGGCTCTGTACCCTGTCACATAGCATTTGCTCTTGGACTGTTAGGGACCCCTGGCTTTGCTCACTTAGCACAAGTGGTGCTTTTCAGCATTGCCAGACTGCATACTGTGGCACGACCTCATTGAACCATGGGGATGGTTCTTGATGTGGCCTCAGTATACTCCCTTCCCGTTCCTCTGCTATCTGCTTGGTACGCCTGCTGCCTGTGGTTTCTCTGACTGCAGACACACAGGGGCATAATGTTTTTGTCACAGCTAGTCTTCTGGCAGGGCTGTATTGCAGAGCAGAGTGGGATATTTTCTATGTCCAGCCCTTATCCCCCCTGTCTGCTGGATTAATTTGGAGGTTGGCAGGTGGCACTGATGACATACAGAGGCCTTTCCAGGATCCGCTTTGTACGCAGGGCCGACCCAACCACTAGGCAATCTAGACATTTGCCTAGGGCAGAAATTTGCAGAGGGCAGCAAAAGCAGGGCATTCACAGCTAAATAATAGATTTGACAATGAGAGGGGGTGTAAAGCTTGAGGTTCACCTAGGGTACCAACAATTTGAACCAACTCTAGGGCCGGCCCTGTTTGTACATCTCCACAGCTGGTCATGCCCCCATTCTACCCATGTTCGGGGATCCCTGTGCTTGTGCCATGTACGTACAGGGCCACATGGTTACAGCATACTGTACAGTTCTGGATGTTTTTGGGTGCCGCATGTCTATCCCTAATGTCTACCCGGCTTATTCCCGTTCTGGACTGACCCCCTTAGTGCATGGCAAAGTACTTATCTCTGCGAAATGCTGGAAATGTCCAGAACAATTAAGATGAAGCCGTTGTAGTTACCATGAGTTAATTTTGGCAATATTAACAAATCATTTTTTTGTTTTGCCTCATCATATATTGCCAGTGACATCTCTGCATTGATACCGTCTCTCACAAAGCAAGAAGAGGGAAATGTTCATATGTAGCATAATGATTCCTCGAGTTGGACTCCTTCAGATCAGATATTTCCTATTAACATTTACATCCTGTTGAAAACTAGACGTGATTACTGTATTTCTAACTTTCTAATGCCGTTTACTTAAATGTCTTGTTTTCAATAGAACTTGACCCGAAAGTAACTTAGCCCTTCTTTAATAAGACTTAAGCATAAAGAATAAAAACATTTTTTTCTCTTTCTCATTTTTAATGAAGCCACGTGCATTGCTCTCCGAGTTAAGTTTTACCATTCATAATGAATGCAGTCTCGCCATTCAAATGCGACCATAAGTACACAGAAGATAAGAATTTAATTAAATGTAGATTAAAACCAAACAGGAAAACACACTCGCTGATAATTTTATCCCATCCTCTGGCCATATATTTTATACTTCTTACTTGTTCTTCTTTGGGCTATAGCTTATCAACACGCCGATAGTACCATAACTCATTACATCTGATGATGCTTCTGAAAGGTGCAGGCATGGTGCTTGAAATTCAGGAGTATTTAACATGCATGGCATGTAAATCTCTCTTTTAAAATATATTAGTGTGGCTATGTAAGTGAAAAAGGAGTGATTTTTAACACATCTATAGTGCCTTACACTATACTTTGTAAAAATGCATATCATCAATATATTAGTTCAGCTTTCAAGGCTTTCATGCTCCTTTTAAAATATACTATGTAGATTTGGTACATTTCTGGAAAAAATATAGGGAGTCCAACTAAGAAACAAACCGCACACGCACAAAGAAACAACAACCAGTATAGAGCGAGGTGTAAACCAAGAAGGATATTTATTAGGTAATCATAGGAGGAACTAAGGGAGTCAACCCACTCTATAATTCTACAGTGGACAGCTTGACATTATTTTATCTGTACAAGGCCAAAATGCCTGACGAAGGTGGTGCCAAAACACGGCCATGTCGGGTTGGCTCCCTGAGCTCCTCCTGTGGTTATCTAATAAATATCCTTCTTGGTTTATACCTTGGTCTATACTGGTTGTTGCAAACAATATACAGCATTCCTTAAATAAGCAGCCCAAAATAAGTATTATTAGAAATCAATGTATTTATTATTAAGTATGGCACACAGAGGTTCTTTTAGAAGACTGATTTGTGATTTACATATGTATAATCAGACACAGCATCTACAGCTGATCGGGGACACTGAAGGAGCGGCGGTCTAGCTCCTCCCACTGCCACCAATCAGATCGCTGCCTGCATTTACAAGAGGCACGCTCCGGCATACCCGCGCCTAGCGGGCCCACACCTGCCATTGGCCATGGCGTTACCATTAGTGTCGGCGTTACACTGCAGCTTACACTGCCATCTATGCCAGTGGAATTGCCGAACATATGTCATTCCTCGGATATGATATCCAACGTAGCGTTGCATTTCTCTGACTTCTGTGGTTCCATTGCTGGGTTTCCATTATATCTGATGACGCATCTTTACCTTACTTGTCTTTTTTCTGTTCATTCCAAACCTTCTTCCCTCTTTCCATCTACCATCATCCCCTCCTTTCTGTGTTCTCCCATTTATCTTCCCTATTCCCTCTGAGTTCCTATCCTCCACGCTCTCCTCTGCTCTTGAGCTTTGCCATCTCATCCCTCTCATTCTTTCCTCTCCTTCCTCACTGATAAGCTTTTACTTTCATTTCCACTGTGCTCCCTCCTCTTTCATTGGCTCTCTTCTTCTTCTTCTCCTTTTGTCATCTGGTGATATCAGTCTGAATCCTGGCCCCTCTACGTCAATGCACTCTCATCAATATCCCTCTCCTTTCCTCCTCTTTTCTTCCTTTTTCCTGTGTTTTATGGAATGTCCACTCCATTTCCAATAAACTCTTTCACCCATGATCTGTTCATCTCTCATGCTTTTCATCTTCTGGCTCTAACTGAAACCTGGCTACAGCCCACTGACACTGCTTCTGTTTCTGCCCTCTTTCATGGTGGCTTCCATTTTTCTCACAGCCCTCGTGCTATTGGTCGCGGTGGAGGTGTGGGCCTTCTTCTTTCTCCCACTTGCCAATTTCAAACTCTCTGCCCACCTTTGTCCCACACCTACTCCTCCTTTGAATACTACTCCATTTGTCTGTTCTATCCCCTTCCTCTACAGACCCCTTAACAAGCCCATCTCTTCGTTCCTCACAGACTTTGACTCCTGGCTCTCCTCATTCTTCAACTCTTCATCCCCTTCTATTATTCTTGGGGATTTCAATTTTCATGTTGATATCCCCTCAGACCCTCATGCATCTAAACTCCTTTCCCTCGCTTCCTTATGCTGCTCAGCCCCCACGCATCGTCTTGGTCACTTGGTCTTGACCTTATCTTCTATTCTAACTGTTTACCCTCTAATTTTCTTACCTCAACTCTTTCATTATCTGATCACCACCTCTTAAGCTTCTCTCTGCATCGCTCTCCACCGCCTTTCCACCCTATCTCCTCTTTCATTTTAGAAATCTTCTCGCTATTGTTCCACTGTCTCTCTCAGCTACTGTCTCTAATCTTCTTTCTTCCACTTTGTCCTCTGAGTATGTCGATGAGGCTGTTGCCTCTTAAAATGCCACTGTCTCCAACACACTTGCTCCTCCAATAGTATGCCCTCTGAGGCGTTTGTCACCTCAGCGCTGGCTGTCTTCTACAACCCACTGCCTACATTGCTGTGCCCAATCTACTGAACATTCTTGGCTTAAATCCCATTCCCTTTCTTCACTTTAAATTCACTTTAAATTCCCTTCCTTCACTTAAAATTCATTCTTTCTTCTTTCAAGTCTGCCATCTCTCTCACTAAGCAAAACTATTTCATTCACCTGATTGACCATCTGGCCTCTAACTCCCATCACCTCTTCTCTACTCTCAATTCTCTTCTTAAGGCTCCTCCTCTTCCTCCTATTCCTTCTTCTCTTTCAGCCTAAGCCCTTGCCAACTATTTCCATGATAAAGCCAATAACATTACTCTTCTACACCCTACTAATTCTTCTTCAACTCCTATTTCCCCACTTCACTCTCAAATATTCCCTACAAGTTCCCCATCCCTCTCTTCTTTTTCTAATGTCACTGATGAGGAAACCTCCAGGTTCCTTTTATCTGCTAAACCAACTACTTGTTCCTCTCTTCCCAGTCCCACTAATCTCCTTAACACCATCTCCTCCTCTGTTATCCCTGCCATTTCTCAAATGGCAGATGAAATTTAATGTGGACAAGTGCAAGGTTATGCACCTAGGGAAGAACAACCCAAACTATGGTTACATGATGCAAGGTTCCACATTAGGAACCACCACCCAGGAAAAGGATTTAGGCGTCATTGTGGATACCATGTTAAAACCTTGGCCCAGTGTGCAGCGGCGGCCAAGAGAGCAAATAGAATGCTAGGTATGATAAGGAAAGGAATGGAAAATAAAACAAAAGATATTATAATGCCTCTATATCGTTCCATGGTGAGACCACACCTTGAATATTGTGTGCAATTCTGGTCGCCGTATCTTAAAAAGGATATAGCGATTTTAGAAAAGGTTCAGAGAAGAGCCACCAAAATGGTAAAGGGGATGGAAGGATACTCCTATGAAGAAAGGCTAAAAAGGTTAGGGCTCTTTAACCTGGAAAAGAGACGGCTGAGGGGAGATATGATAGAAGTCTATAAATTAATGAACGGAGTGGAACGGGTAAACGTAGATCGATTGTTTACGTTATCAGAATATAGAAAGACTAGGGGACATGCAATGAAGCTACAGGGTAAACTATTTAAGACTAATAAAAGAAAATATTTTTTCACTCAACGTGTAATCAAACTCTGGAATTTGTTACCGGAGGATGTAGTAAAGGCTGTTAGTGTAGCTGGGTTTAAAAAAGGTTTGGACAAGTTCCTGGAGGAAAGGTCCATAAACCATTATTAAGAAGTGACCGAAGATATCAATGCTTGACCCAGTACAAGCATTGTGGAACTTGTGTCTCTTGGGGAAACTGCTAGGTACATATGACCTAGATTGGCCACTGTTGGAAACAGAATACTGGGCTTGATGGACCTTGGTCTGACCCAGTATGGCATATCTTATGTTATGTTATTATCAACCTTTCTCTTTCCTCTGCCACTTTCCCTGCTGCATGCTCTGATCACCTCACTACTCAAAAAGCCCTTTCTTGACCCTACTAATCCTGAAAAATCTGTACATATTGTGATAGGGCTGAAGCTAGTGAAGCTGTGAATTTGGAAAAAACCGCTGTCTTTCACAAAGCAGCTGACTTGCAGGAGCTGCATTTGCATAGCAACACAGCTAGAGGGAGCAGGCACGAACCTGCAGAGGCTGAGCGAACACACCCAAGTACTGATTATGCAGGGACTAATCAGATGCACCTGAAGAGCAGGCCAGGAAACTCAAGAGGAGAACGGCTTTATAAGCAGAGAGCTGCAGCCAGACTAAGGAGTGGAGAAAGAGGAGAAGAAGCCAGGATCCAAGGGAGAGAGACTCCAGGAGAAGCCAGGATCCAAGGGAGAGAGACTCCATGCCTAGAGGGAGGCCTGAGCTCACCAGAAGGATTGAGAAAGGAACTTAAAGGTACTGGAACGAAAGGTCCTGACAGTGGAATCCCCCATACTGAGGAGCAGAGAGGCCTGGATTCATTACCTGGCCATCCCAAGTTTCAGGGACAACAAGCAGTGCCCAGGAGACTCACAGACACATTCTGTAAAGGAGACCGTATCCAAGGAAGGGTACCTGGTAAGGAAAATACCAGCAGCACCGACTTCAGGAAGCCAAGGTACAGTTGTACTTTAATTCTAAAAAGAGACTTAGCTCATAGAAGGGCTTTTGAATCAGATAACTATTCTGAGAGGAATGAAAGAAGGCAGGAGTTCTGGAAGCCAGGACATAGAGGCTTAAGAACAAGCCATGCTTCCTACTTGAAACCCCTTGAACAGCCTAGCTGGAGGATAGGTGAAGGAAATACTAATTTGCACACTATAGCAGCCAGGGAGAGCTCAAATACAGCAGAAAGCACAGATGAGCTGGAACCCATGCAAGTGGAGCCTGGGGATTTAGAAGCATTGTCACAGGAGGAATTAATGGACTGCTCTATTTGTGTTGCGGGAAGCCTTGAGTCACTCCCAGAGCTATAGTTTATCAGAACATGCACTAACAATGATTTTGCTTACATTGAGCTAAAGGAGAGCTGGTTTATTTGTTTCACTCCGAAGTTTAGAAAACCCTTTATATTCTACAAGGAACTGTGAAGCCTGTAACAGTTTTACTTGTTTAATAACACTTTGGCACAAACCTGAAAATAAGGAAAACTTTACTTTTGTTACATAGCGAACCTCAGTGCTAAAAGGGAAATAAAAGCTTTTTGTTTACCCTCTACTTTGCATCCACAACTCATTTCTATAAGGAGAAAGGACTACAAGGACCAAGGTGCATTTGGCCCAAAAGAGTCTTTTTGATTTAAATGCACAACCTGCCCCTGCAGCCACCGGCCACCAGGGGGGGTGGTGACAATATTTATGAAGCAAGCATGTTGCATTAACAGCGCAGTGACTAATTGGTTAGTTTGTATATAGTTACCCCCAGTTCTAAATCCAAGTTGCAACACCTGTTCAATGTAAGTGCAAAGTACTGTAGGTCCCCCTGTTTTGTACAAAGAAATGTTCCTTGTAAACCACACTGATTTTAAATAGCACAGTATAGAAAAGCTTTTAAATAAACAAATAAATAAATAAATAATCCCTCCAATTATTGCCCCATATCCCTTCTCCCCTTTATCTCTAAACTCATTGAACATGCTGCTCTTTCTTGCTGCTTCAATTTTCTCTCATTCCCTCACTGACAAATTCCAATCAGGTTTTCGTCCTCTTCATTCCACTGAAACAGCTCTTGCTAGGTCTTAAGTGATTTGTTTCTAGCAAGGTCTCAAGGCCTTTACTTAATTCTTATTCTTCTTGACCTTTCTGCTGTCTTTGATACTGTTGACCACTCCCACTCCTCGTCACATTATTCTCTCTTGGTTTTAGAGACTCTGTCCTGTCCTGGTTCTCTTCCTATCTTGCTAGCTGCTCCTTCAGTGTTAGCTCTCATGGTATCTCCTCTTCTGCTATTCCTCTTTTAATTGGTGTACCCCAGTGGTCTTTTCTTGGTTCTCTACTTTTAACTATACCCAGTCACTTGGTGCCCTCTTCTCTTCCCATGGCTTTTATTATCACTTTTATGAGGATGACTCTCAGGTCTATATATCTTTGCCTGATTTTTCTGTTGCTCTCCAGGCACGTATCTCCACATGTTTATCCAACTTCGCTGCCTGGATGTCTCAGCATCGTTTGAAATTGAACATGGCCAAAACTGAGCTTCTTGTTTTCTCCCCTAAAACATCCCCATCCCTCCTCCTTTCTCCATCACTGTTGATAATATTCTTCTTCCTGTTTCCTCTGCTCGTAACCTTGGGGTCACCTTTGACTCCTCTCTTTCATTCTCCTCACATATTTAACAACTTGCTAAAACCTGTCATTTCTTTCTCTTCATATAATTAACAGATAAGCTCTACCTATTAACCATACCATAGTATAAGTTACCCAGCAAATGACAAGTGTCTGATTTCTTTCTCTTCATCATTAACAAGATTTGTCCTTTCCTCTCTGATTACACTGCTATATTTATTTATTATTTATTTATTTTATTTAACATTTCTTATATATCGCCTTTCATGATATCAAGGCGGTTTACATTGAACAAACTGAAATTACATTTAGCAGGGCATTATAACTTGGAGATAACTATTTTACAGGGAACATGGGCTATAGAGGGTTAAGTGGCTTGCCCAAGACCACAAGGAGCACCTGTGGGACTAGAAACCACAGTCCTTCTGGCCCAAGGTTGCTGTCCTCTAGTGGGATTTGATATACTCTTGTCCACTCCTTAAATACCTCCCATCTTGATTACTGCAACCTCCTCTTTGCTGGTCTCCCTAGTGTCATCTTTCCCCTCTTCAGTCAATTCAAAACTACGCTGCACAGTTAATTCTCTACCAGTCACGCTTCACTCACATTACCCCTCTCTTGAAATCCCTTCACTGGCTCCCTATCCGCTACTGTATCCAATTCAAACTACTTATTATGACCCATAAATGCATTCACTCTGCTGCCTCCTCTTACCTTTCCTCTCTCCTCTCTCCCTATACCTCTTCACATGATCTCCATTCCTCTTCTGCATTCCTTCTCTCTATGCCCCTGTCTTGTGCCAACTCCAGGCTTCGCTCCTTTCACATTGCTGCTCCTTTTGGCTGGAACAACTTGTTGCTCTTCCTATGTCAAATCTCCTCATTTCCTTTTTTCAAGTCTAAGCTCAAGACTCACCTCTTTGAGGACGCCTTTGGATCATAATCTCCTTCCCTGTGTTTTATCTCCATTTTACCCTTCCTGTATTGTATTGCTCTATATTCTTGTCTTTCAGATTGTAAGCTCTACGAGCAGGGACTGTCTACTTGTATGTCTGAACAGCGCCATGTATGCTTGGTAGCACTCTATAAATGATTATTAATAATAATAATTAGTTGTATCCACATGTAAATGGCTAGTTTAGAAAGGTTCCAGTTTATACATGGCTCTCCATACCACATCGAGATTACACAGGGACATGTTGGTGTGTGTTGGAGGTGTGTCCTAGCTGGGACAAAAATTTACATGTGCATTTCCGTTTCATATAAGGAATGCACATGGAAGCCCAAAATTGTTCTCGTCTGGATTTACTCCTGTTTCCCAATGCAAATAGATTTTGAAAATGTGCTCATTTTGGCCATCCCTTTACAGGATGTTTATTCCCCCATTCAAACTGAAATGAGATCAAGACAGAGTCCTCTGTAACTAATTAAGAACATATGCTTGTCTAGATTTGCAAAATGGCTCAGCTGCACATGCAAATGCCAACACGTACATGTGTAAGTTGCCGGGTTTCCTCCACTTGATTTTTCCCACATTTATATTTGCAAATTGGCTCCTCCCACTGCATGTAGATATGGATTTTCAGATGTCCCTGCACCTTCTGCTTCATATTTTTAGAAATGGTTCCACCTTTAGCAAAGCCATTTCTAAAATACCAGCATAACTGTAAATGTGATCTTGACATCTACATTTTTTTTAAATTTCATTTTTATTCAGATTTCAAAATTTATCAGTCCAACAATGAAGTGACAAAGTAAAAAGAGAATTAATTACTTCAAAACGCAATAACAGAAATTAATACATAATATATGCCCAGAAGATAAGGCGGCAAAAGAAAATAAAGAAAAAGAAAAAGCAGTCCAATAATCCACTCCAAGCCAACATTTCTCATGTGATTACTCCAGAATTCCACCACTCAATACCACAGGACTCTCCCTTGCCATAACAAATTCCACAAGCTGTTCTGGGTCAAAAAACAAAAAACTTTTACCCCAAACATTGTAGCAAAACAATTACCAGGAAATCTTAAATTAAAGGCTGCTCCTAGGACAAGCACCCTAGGCCTAAAGGCCAAGAAGTCACATTGCTTTTTCTGGGTCACTTTAGACAAGTCAGGAAATGTTCTAACTGTATGTCCCATGTACAGCTTATTCATAACACGGAAATACATATGAATAACCATATTGTGATCAAGTTCAAGAGAAAATATCACAATAACATCTAGTGATGATTCCAAGAAAGCGGTTAAATTCAAACTTTCCTGAGTTCTCTCCTGCCACAACCTGGCATCACTATCTCCAAAGCCTGGGAGAGCCAAATACTGTGCCCTAACCAAAAGGGACAAGGATTCAGATGGTATTTCCAGAACCTCCCAAAAATACCTCCTCGCCATCTTCATAGGCGGTATCAAGAGGGACTTTGCAAAATTAATCATCCTCAGGTTCTTCCTTCCAAGTTGATTCTCAAAGTGCTCCAAATGCTAGTGAACAAAGTTCTTATCTCTCCTTTGTAACATTCTAGTCATTCATCCCAGACATGTCAGCTTCCAATGCCTTCAATCTTGTGACCTGATGTTGAAGTGTCCTTGCCAAATCCTCCACTTTCTCACCCACATTCCCCACTACATTTTTAAACCCCATAGCTAAACCTGAAAGATGCTCACAAAACTTTAATGGCATCCAAAAATAGGTCCAAAGTTACCAGTCGGTCTCTTCTCATTCGCCCAGAACACCGGAAGACACGGCTGCTCCTAGGGAAGATGTAAAAACATGGCCTCTAGATGCCAAGAATAAACCTTGTTCCATTAGGCTAGTCCCAGTGGTAAAGATATCATCACGTGCTGCCTCCAGCACTGGGCCCTCGCTCTGCTCTGTGCAGAGAGCATCGGACCAAATTGAAACACGTCTGGGTCCGGGCAGTGCTGTGTGCACGTCAGGGCTTTGCATCGCCTCCTCCAAAATCTGACCTGACAAGCCTCCTATCACATGTGCTGATAGGGCTGGTATACTGGACATGGGACAACGCTACACTGAACTGCTGTCTTCTGCCCCAACATCAGCTGCATTCCGGAGCTGGAGGGAACAGCATGGTCCTTAGCCTTCTTCTTCCTTGGCATGAAGTAAGAAGGGAAATTCACAAACAGGGTAAAAACAACAAGTTCAAGAGCATCTGCCCAACTGCTCATTCAAAATGCCATTTTGACCCTCTTCATATCTCAAATCTCATCTCCTCATCCTATCTAAAAGGTAACTTATAATATAGAGGGAAGACATTTTTTTGCGTTGGTCTTCTAAGTAGGCAAATGGATGGCTAGGTTTTCCTGTTTAAAAATACTCATTCATTTTATAAAAATCATAGCAAGCACTGAGCCTTTTATAAAATATGTAGAGTATGTCAAAGAAACATGTATACTTGGCAACGTGCATAGCTGCAAAGGTAATTTTGTTAATAAGTACATTCAAAAGAAGAGCATTGTGGCTAGGGGTTTATGTGATTAACAGGTGCTACATACATACATATATATATATATATATATATATATATATATATATATTCTTTTTTTTTATGTGTAAACAGTAGGAATGTGCATTTCTGAGTGTATATTTGCTTGCCTAAAAATATGAAGTGTTTACAAATCATTTGTACAAGCGTGTACTCACAAATTAAGACAGTTCAATCAATTGGTATGCTTAATAAATTTCTAGTAGGCACACAGTGCACACCCTAAAGAAAAATTTGTTTTCAATGGGCACAAACTAAAGATCTTTTTGGCCATGCACAGGGCCGGATTTACCTATACGCCATGTACGCCATGGTGTAGGGCCCACAGCTGGCAAGGGCCCACAAAAATAGAACAAATTAGCTTTTTTTAAAAAATAAAAATTTAAAAACAAACTGCTGGCTGCTGCCGCGGGGCCCCCTCTGCTGTCGCGGCAGCATGGACTGACCCGCGGGGTCCCCCTCTGCAAGCTGAATCCGTCGGTCCGTCGGTCCCTCCCTCCCTCCATGCAGGCTGTGAGAGGCGCGAAGGGAGAGCGTCTCCCTCACGTCTCTGTTAAGCCCGCAGGGGCTGATGGGATTTCCAATCAGCCCCTGCGGGCTTAACAGAGACGCGAGGGAGACGCTCTCCTTTCGCGCCTCTCACAGCCTGCACGGAGGGAGGGAGGGACCGACGGACCGACGGATTCAGCTTGCAGAGGGGGCCCCCGCGGATCAGTCCATGCTGCCGCGGCAGCAGAGGGGGCCCCGCGGCGGCAGCCAGCAGTTTGTTTTTTTTAATTAAATTTTACTTTAGGCCGATGGGGGGGGGGTAGGACTGGTAATGGGCTATTGGGGGGGCTGGGGCTGGGGCTGGGACTGGAAATGGGCTGGGGGGTTAAGGCTGGAGGTGGGCTGATGGGGTTAGGACTGGTAATGGGCTGTAGGCTGTTGGGGGGTTTAGAACTGGTAATGGGCTTTGGGGGGGTTAAGACTGGTAATGGGCTGTGGGCTGATGGGGGCTGTCTGGTAATGGGCTATGGGGGGGGATAGGACTGGAAATGGCCTGGGGGGGTTAAGACTTGAGGAGTGCTGATGGGCTTAGGACTGGTAATGGGCTGTGGGCTGTTGGGGTGGTTTAGAACTGGTAATGGGCTTTGGGGGGGTTAAGACTGGTAATGGGCTGTGGGCTGATGGGGGCTGACTGGTAATGGGCTATGGGGGGGCTAGGACTGGAAAGGGTATGGGGGGTTTAAGACTGGAGGTGGGCTGATGGGGTTAGGACTGGTAATGGGCTGTTGGGGGAGTTTAGAACTGGTAATGGGCTTTGGGGGGGTTAAGACTGGTAATGGGCTGTGGGCTGATGGGGGCTGTCTGGTAATGGGCTATGGGGGGCTAGGACTGATAATGGGCTGGGGGGGTTAAGACTGGAGGTGGGCTGTTGGGGTTAGGACTGGTAATGGGCTGTGGGCTGATGGGGGGGGGTTAGGACTGGCAATGGGCTATGGGGGGCTGACTGGAAATGGGTTGATGGGGTTAGGACTGGAAGTGGGCTGATGGGGGGTTAGGACTGGTATTGGGTTATAGGGGGGGGCTTAAAATGAAAATGGGGTGATGGGGGTTAGGACTGTAAGTGGGTTGATGGGGGGCTAGGACTGGTATTGGGTTGGGGGGTTGCTAGGAATGGAAATGGGCTGATGGGTGGCTAGGACTGGAAATGGGCTGATGCAGGGACTAGAAGGGAATGGATGCTGGGTGAGGCTGGAACTAGAAGGGAGCTGATGTTGGGGGAGGATTAGAATGGGATGGGGCTGGAAGAGTAAAATGGAGAAGGGAAAAATATTTTGTGTGGGAGGGATAAAAAATCTACAATTGGCCGGGTATTGGGAGAGTAAGTGGGGATTGAGGATGGAGGGGTAAAATTTGAGTGGATGAAATAGGAATGAGGAAAGAGCAAAAGGAGAAAGATTAGTATGTTAAAGCAGATGTAGAGAGAGAATGGAAAAAAACTAGAAGAGAGAAGAAGAAAGGACAAATGGACAGCAGACGATGGAGAGTTAGCAGAAGACACAAAGAAACCAGAAGAAAGTGGCTGGAGCAATTGCAGCTGAAAAAAATGCACAAAAGGTAGAAAAATATCTCTTTATTTTGAATTTATTAATTGGAATATGTCAGCTCTGGTAAATGTGCATCATTAACGTCTGCGCTTTGTTTAGTACAAGAGCAAATTAATGTATAGTTTTATTTCTACAGTGTTTTACATTCCAAGTTTGGCTTTTGGGATTCCCAGTTTAATTATTGTCTTCCTGTTTCTAAATTGTGATTACTTGTTTGGTGACGGTCTATGTTCTGCATGTGTAACTGAGCTGAGGTATTCTGTTTATGTAATTCCTATTTGACATTGCCACTTGTTCTCTTTCCCCAGTAGGTCATGTATTGTTGTTCTCTGAAATGTATTGGTTTAATATTTGCAGTGTTGCCTTTTGATTGGTAGAGTATGGTAGTTTGTGAGTCCTGGTAGTGCTGTTAGGATACGGCGGGTTTGCTATGGGTTCTAAATGGGCAGTGTTTGTAGTAGTTCCTAATGTGTCTGGCAGTTGGCACTGGATTATAGTAATGTAGAAATCTTTTAGTCTTTCTTTATCCATACACTCATTAAGAGGCACGTTTACTAAAAGTTAGTATATGGTAACATTATGCAAATATTTATGCAAATGAGGCCCCTTATGCAAATGAGGCCCCGCACCCCCCTTGGGCCGCCCCTGCTGGGGGCCCACAATTTTTGTTGGCATAGGGCCTCACTCAAGGTAAATCCGGCCCTGGCCATGCACACTCCTAGTAAACAGTACGCTCCCAAATCTGTTATTGGACCTTCCTTATGCTTGGGGACTACTTTGGAAGTGCCATCATATATGATATTTTCCTTTCTTTTGATACTTTTTTTCTCTTTATTCTCTATTCTGTCGGTGTATTTTAATTGCTTTTCTCAGATACAGTTGAAATTTGAATTGAAAATATTTATAAATAGACAATTTGAAAAACGTAATATGTACAACTCATTGATTGCTTTCTCATATTAATGGTCCTTGTGGATAGAGTATGTGTCTAGGAGGTTTACCACATAAGAGATATATATGAGAGCATTACAAATATATATCAGAAAAGAGGAGAAACTGTCTCTCTTGCAGCGTACCCTATTAGAAATGTATAAGGGGCATGTTTACTAAAGTTGCGCTGGTAGTATGCATTTGAGCCATAACATTAACACAAACTTTAGGGAACACCCGCATCCGTCCCTCTATTATTAATGCACTGCTAATGCACTGTATTGCTCTAACCAGCATGCGCCCACAACACCCATGCTAATTGTAACCCCCAGCCTGCTCCAACCGACCCAATCTCTGTCCAGTCATGTTACCCGATTAGCGACGCCATACTAATGATTAGCGCACATTAATGAGCATGCCCCTAAATCTTCATAGTCATTGTGCACAGAGTTGGATAGATTCAGTTTCATCTTGCCTGTATAGAACCTACTCATTTGATCACTGACTTTGACGGCATTGCAAGAGGCTATATTTTCAAATGGATGAACTGATCTTTTACCAATATGTTAGATATGTATTTTCTGCAACACTGTTATATCTTTCATGGCATTTTACATGATTTACCTGTGGTGAACACAACAGAAATACAGCTTCCAGTCTCCTGCAATTTTTGCATACTGTAATATATTTAAACAGTGACATTTCCCCATTCCTTTTCCTTTCAGAAAGTGTCCTCAGCACTAGACGTTAGCTTTTGGTACTCAAGGGCTTCTAAAATTAATTTCTTTGATGGTTGAATTGACACTAATTATCTTCTACAAAGTTGATGTATTTAAGTTGCAAACTAGCTGTGGTAGCAATATCTACTGTAAATGGTAACACCAAAGCAGAAAGCTGGAGAGACAAGCCCTTTCACATCTATGGAAACATGAAGTTCAAATTCTGGAATAGTCACAAAGTTATGATAATAGTGGAAAACTGTAAGGTACTCTTGAAATCTTATGCTGTCATTTGCCATATAAAGAAAAACATCAGTAAGGTAACTTCATCATACTTTTTTCACATGCATATTCCAGTATGCATGTGTAAAAAGGCTCCTATACAACTATTTCTGGCATAAAATAATTCACAATGACTATTATGCAAATAGTTGTGATCCAAGCAGGTGTACATGTCCACAGCTTCCTTTTAGGCAGGAGTGGAGGAGTGGCCTAGTGGTTGGGGCAAGGGTACTTCAGACTGGAAGGTCAGGGGTTCAAATCCCACTAGAGGACAGCAACCTTGGGCTGGAAGGACTGGAGTTTTCTAGTCCCACAGGTGCTCCTTGTGGTCTTGGGCAAGCCACTTAACCCTCCATAGCCCATGTTCCCTGTAAAATAGTTATCTCCAAGTTATAATGCCCTGTTCAATGAAATTTCAGTTTGTTCAATGTAAACCGCACTGATGCAGAATAGCGCAGTATATAAGAGAATGTAAATAAATAAAATTTCTGTAGCATTTTTAATGGTATTTTATAAGGATACGTGAAGGCCAATTTTAGATAGGTCATGGAGATGGGAATTAAGATGTCCAGGTTGGGACATGGAAACTTCCCAGTGTATTTTACAAAAGCTCTGCTGAACATTAAGTCTTTTGTAAAATAAGGACATGCAGGAGTATACATAGATTTCACTCCACACATGGCGAAACCGTCCCTGATTGGCTCCGCTCGCGTACAGCAACAAGCGGAGCCAATCAGTTCAAAATATGCACCGGTTGACACAGCGCTCACCACCTGAGCGCGCGCCGCCCAGCACAACCCCCCCCCCCACTTCCCCCAGCCAACATGCGAGCAGGGTCCCGCGCCGGACCAGGCACCCGGTTACGCACGGGCGCCGGGACCCTGCCCGCGCCCTTCTACGAATCATAAGGAAAGGAATGGAGAATAAAACCAAGAATATTATAATGCCTCTGTATCGTTCTATGGTGCAGCTGCACCTTGAATATTGTGTGCAATTCTGGTCACCGTATCTTAAAAATGATATAACATTATTAGAAAAGGTACAAAGAAGAGCCACCAAAATGGTAAAGGGAATGAATGGATACACCTATGAAGAGAGGCTAAAATGTTAGGGTCAGCAACCTGGAAAAGAGACGGCTGAGGGGAGATATGATAGAGGTCTATAAATTAATGAATGGAGTGGAATTGGTAAACAAGGATTAGTTGTTTACGCCATCAAAATATAGAAAGAGTAGGGGACATGGAATGAAGCTACAGTGTAACTTATTTAAGACTAATAAGAGAAAATATTTTTTCACTCAACGTGTAATCAAACTCTGAAATTTGTTATCCGAGGATGTAGTAAAAGCTGTTAGTGTAACTGGTTTAAAAAAGATTTGGACAAGTTCCTGGAGGAAAGGTCCATAAACCGCTATTATTGGGGACCCAGGAAATCCACTGTTTGCCCCAATACAAGCATTTTGGAACCTGTGTCTTTTGGGGAAACTGCTAGGTACTTGTGACCTAGATTGGCCACTGATGAAAAACAGGATACTTCCTGATGGACCTTGGTCTGACCCAGTATGGCATATCTTATGTTCTTATGTTCTTAAGTCATCTTACCCTCAACAGCTATTGGCAAATTCTTCTACAGTGATGGACCTGATACATATTGCCCCCTACTCCAACACGGCTGAGCTGCACTCTGAGCATAGAGGGTGGGGTCAGGACAAGTTGAGCAACGCGTAAGAATGGGGACATGCAAGAGAGCAGACAGAAAGGCAAAAAGTGATTGACTGGTCACGGTCAAGGAGCAATGAGAGCGGGGGCCCGTGATTTGACAGGCATTTGGGATGGGGTGAGGTAGTGGGGAGCAGTGGCAACATGGTCTCTGGTCTGCTCTGTCATAGTGAGCAAAAGTGGGGAAGGCCCTCATGGCTAGAAATAAAAATTGAATCCAGGAGGGTTCTCCCCAGGTCCCAACTGGAAGGTTGCCACTTTCCTCTGGTTAGTCAGCAGCCTATAAAAGAGGAGATGGAGAGCTCAGTCAGTAGTTGGACTCAGAGCCCGTGAGGGGGGAGAGGGCAGTGTTTGGCAGAGCAGTATCCTGGGGAGACAGATCATGGTCTTGCATTAAGTTGAGCTGTTCTTCTGCGCCATGTGGCTGAATTTGTTTTAAATCATGGCAGTGCGGGCAACTGTGGAGCCCTAGTGTCAATCAGATACTGGCTGCAGTTTGGCCAGTCTGTGGGTCTCTCAGTGCCAAAGCGAGCAAGGAGATCACAAGATATGTGCAGTTCAATGGAAGATAACAGCAGTGGTGAGTATGAGGGGACCATAGTCAGGGTGCTCTTTGCCGGTAGTAAGCAAGCTGGCACGGGGAAAGGGGCATCCTTGGCTGTGGGAAAAATGAAATCATGGAGACAGTGCAAGGAAACCAAGTCAAAAAGGAGTCTTAGACATCACCCGTGAAACAGAAAGTTTATGCGGAACTTAGATTGTGAAAACATGAGAGGCAGAAGTGAGTGCTGGATCCCATGCACATAGGGGAGTCATCAGAGTTGTCAGTTTCCTCATCAACATCCTCCACATCAGCCTCAGGGGAAGTGTGGGTCTCCAGTGAGTCAGCTGGCTTGGCAGGCAATGGAATGGCAGATGTGGCGGTCTTCATCTGTCAGCCTGTGGACATAGACTGAATGTGATCAATAGACTGTTGCCTAGACTGTCAGGTTCCTCAGAAATTGTGGCAACATTTTGAGAGGTAAATGCATGTTGTCATGGGAGTAGTTTGTGGAGGAGCAGAAACAATCCGAGGACATGCAGTGCAAATAGAACAATTTCTCCAAAACAAAATTTAACTGGCGGCTCACTTTTCATGTGTACTCGAGTATCATTAGGAAAACTAAGCTGGCACTATACCTAGGCTTGTTGTAGTGCTCTGACTTGATCTTGAGAGCATATCAGACATTTGGCAGTTGATCATGGCTGAATTATGATAAGCAGTTCAGGGAGAGGTTGGCTAAAGACAGATCAGAGGTGTGGGGTTTTAGGGATGTAGAAGTTTGGCTGATGGAGATGACACCAGCACTTTCTTTGCCCTTTCATCATGGGGCCCCCTGCAGGAACATCCAGAAGAGGTCCCTTCAATTCAAGATTGGGTGTATCCAGGGTCTAGGTGATGTCTGTTTACTCGTATGGGGGGGGGGGGGAGGGACTGGCGTACCCAGTAGCCGAAATTCAGAGGCTACAGCCAATTTCTGTTTCTACTTTAATGTAGCATTTATTTATTTATTTATTTGAACGGGAGTTTTTATACCGCTCCTTCCAGCGGTCAGGGGCAGTTTACATGGAACTACAACAAAGTGGTATATGAAACATATTTAACCAACACAATTTAAACAAGGAACTTATTACAATAACTATATACATACCAGTGCACACTAATTACAGAGGCATAGTGATAGCTGGATTTTCTTAGCTATATACATTGAAATAAGGGAGGGAAATGGGAGGTGTTAGACTGTTGGGGTAGAAGGGGGGTGGAGTTATTGGAGCTATTGTTTATTAGTTGAGCATTATAATATAGAATACCGATTCCAGCACAGGTATAGTGTATGTAGCAGCAATCATGACTTTTGCTGTGCAAGCCCAGGAGGGTGGACAAGTACAGGTAGGAGACCCGGGTCTTACTTCCTCCCCTGAGATTGTGCACCATGGCGCCTTACCCCATTAACTTGCCAGTGTTGCAAGTATGGCTGCTGGCTTATTCTATTTTGCGTAAGGTATTTGCAGCGAGGTTTATGATTCCATTTGATGGTCCGCTGTTGAGGTATGTGAGTTGTAATTTCCCCTTAGTGTCCAAGAACAAGGATATTGGGCATGAGAAATTGGCTAAAGAGCAGCTCGTGGAAGGATTGCAGGTCCATTTCAGGAGCTGCTTTTCAAGGATTTGGTGATCTTACCTTTCGGTCTCGTACCAAAGAAAGAGCTGAGTAATTTTTGTTTAATCCACGACCTGTCTTACCTAGTTGGGTGCAGTGTTAATTCTTTCATTGATCCTAGCCTGTGCTCAGTATGATATGGTTCTTTTCACCAGCCATTGATATGTTCAGGTGGCTAGGCCCAGGATCATGGATGTAAAGGTTGACATAGAGTCTGCTTTTCATCTTTTGCCAAATATGTGCAATTTTTTTCGCCTGTTGGCTTTCTTTTTTTATGGGGGCTTTTACTTTAATAAGTGCATGCCTTTGGAGTGCTCAGTGCCAAATTCTAGCTTCAAAGCTTTCACGACTTTTATGCAACGGTTGGTACAGAGGGTGTCAGGGAGGGATATCAAAGTGCATTATATGAATGATTTTCTGTTTGGGACCATGCCAGATCAGATGAAAGTTGGTTGAGGCTTTTTGGAGAGCAATATACATAGTAACATAGTAAATGACAGCAGATAAAGACCAGTATGATCCATCTAGTCTGCCCAGCAAGAAGGCAAGAGTAGGTGCACCCGCCGCTCTGTGCCGGCCACCCCTCCCCATGTCTTTCTTTAGGGGTGAATCCACTGCTTAAGAACATAAGAACATAAGATATGCCATACTGGGTCAGACCAAGGTCCATCAAGCCCAGCATCCTTTTTCCAACAGTGGCTAATCTAGGTCATACGCACCTAGCAGTTTCCCCAAAAGACACAGGTTCCACAATGCTTGTATTCGGTCAAGCATTGATATCCTGGGCCCCTTCTTAATAATGGTTTATGGACCTTTCCTCTAGGAACTTGTCCAAACCTTTTTTAAATCCAGTTACACTAACAGCCTTTACTACATCCTCCGGTAACAAATTCCAGAGTTTGATTACACGTTTAGTGAAAAAATATTTTCTTTTATTAGTCTTAAATAGTTTACCCTGTAGCTTCATTGCATGTCCCTAGTCTTTCTATATTCTGATAACGTAAACAATCAATCTACGTTTACCCGTTCCACTCCATTCATTAATTTATAGACTTCTATCATATCTCCCCTCAGCTGTCTCTTTTCCAGGTTAAAAAGCGCTAACCTTTTTAGCCTTTCTTCATAAGGGTATCCTTCAATCCCCTTTACCATTTTGGTGGCTCTTCTCTGAACGTTTTCTAATAACGCTATATCCTTTTTAAGATATGGCGACCAGAATTGCACACAATATTCAAGGTGTGGTCTCACCATTGAACGATATAGAGGCATTATAATATATAATATATAATATATAATATAATATATAATATATAATAATTTGCTCTCTTGGCCGCCGCTACACACTGGGTCGAGGGTTTTAACATGTTATCCTAAATCTTTTTCCTGGGTAGTGGTTCCTAATGTGGAATGTTGCATCGTGTAGCCATATTTAGGGTTGTCCTTCCCTAGGTGCATAATTTTGCACTTGTCCACATTAAATTTCATCTGCCATTTTGATGCCCAGTCTTCCAATTTATCAAGATTCTCTTGCAATTTTCCACAATCCTCTTGGGTTTTAACAACTTTAAATAGTTTTGTGTCATCTGCAAATTTGATAACCTCACTCTTTATTCCTTTTTCCAGGTCATTTATGAATATGTCAAAAAGCAGCGGACCCAGCACAGATCCCTGGGGTACACCACTATTCACCTTTCTCCATTGGGAAAATTGGCCATTTAGCCCTACCCTCTGCTTTCTATCTTTTAACTAGTTTCTGATCCACAATAGTACAGTGCCTCCTATCCCATGACTCTTTAGTTTTGCCAAAAGTCTCTGATGAGGGACCTTGTCAGAGGCTTTCTGAAAGTCCAAATACACTATATCAACTGACTCACCTTTGTCTACCTGTTTATTCACACCTTCAAAAGAACATAACAGATTAGTAAAACAAGATCTTCCTTGTCTAAAGCCATGCTGGCTGTCTCCCATTAAGCCATGACTATCTACATGTTCAGCAATTTTGTTCTTTATGATGGTTTCTACCATTTTTCCCGGTACTGACGTCAGGCTCACCGGTCTGTAGTTTCCCAGATCACCCCTGGAACCCTTTTTAAAAATTGGTGTTACGTTCGCCATCCTCCAATCTTCAGATATTACAGATGATTTTAATGATAGTTCACAGATTACTAATAGCAGGTTTGCAATCTCATATTTCAGTTCTTTCAACACCCTTGGCTGTATATCATCCGACCCAGGTGATTTGCTACTCTTCAGTTTATCTAATAGTTGTAATACATCTTCCCGATGTATCGATATTTCCTTCAATTCTTCCGCACCTTTAAATACCACTTCAGTCATGGGTAACATCCCTACATCTTTCTCAGTAAAGACCGAAGCAAAGAATTCATTCAGTCTCTCTGCTATCACTCCATGTAGGACACCCCTATTTGTTGAGAAATTAGATAGTTCAATTTATTTTTATTTTATCCTGTTGCTGTAAAGGGATCCACTGTGTCTGTCCCATGCCATTTTGAATTCCGTCACTGTATTTGCCCCCACCACTTCCATCGGGAGGGCATTCCAAGCATCCACCACCCTTTCAGTCAAAAAGTATTTCCTGACATTGCCTTTCAATTTACCCCCTTGCCGCTTCATGTTATGCCCTCTAGTTTTACAGCTTCCCCGTCTTTGGAAGAGGTTTGTTTGTTCATTATTTCTCTTTAAGTATTTAAAGGTCTGAATCATATCTCCCCAATCCCTCCTCTCCTCCAAAGTGTACATATTTTATTTATTTATTTTTTAAAGCTTTTCTATACCACGCTCTTTAAAATCAGTGTGGTTTACAATTAACATTTTCTTGTACAGTGCAGGGAGGACCTGCATTGTGCTTACATCGAACATGCGCGGTTACTTGGATTTATAACTGGGGTAACTATAAACAGGCTGAACCTTGGGTCTCAAAACTATGTACAGAACTTGTCAATTACAATTTTACTTACAATCTCAGTTTATTTACATTTGTTTGACGTTCATTGTCCTATCCGATAGTTGGGTTAGTGCCTACAGTAGTCTTGGTCTGCATAGGGTGTGCAGGGGGTGCTGCCGGGGTGGGCTGGGGTGTGGCAGTTGGGGGTACGTCATTGGGCTGTGGGTAATGTAGAAGAAATAGATGATGCTTCAAGGCCTTCCTGAATTGGGTGAGGTCCGTGATCGCTCTGATATTGGGAGGGAGGTTATTCCATCACGTCGGGGCATAGAACGTGAAGGCTCTGTTCCTTGTTGCCTGAGAACATTTTGTTGTTTCCTTGGGAATTACAAGTGTGTTGGTAGCTAAGGTCCTTCTTGATCTGTTATGGGGGGTGGGGATGAGGAAGTCTGTGAGGGAGGAGGAGGGTATCTTTATTGATGGCTTTGAAAGTCAGGAGTACTACTTTATATGTGAACCGGCAGTTGATCGGTAGCCAGTGTAGGTCTTTCAGGATAGGGGTTATGTGGTCTCTTCTGCATATCCCACAGAGGACGCGGGCAGCAGCATTCATCGCAAGTTGTAGTGGGTTTAGAGTGCTTCTGGGGAGACCGTGCAGAATGGCGTTGGCGTAGTCAAAGTGGGGAGTTACAAGCGCTTGGAAAATTGTTCGGAAGTACTCTGGCAGCAGCATGGGTCGGAGATGTCGCAGTGTCCTGATCTTGTGATATATACCCTGACGGTGTTGTTTATGTGCGTTTTCATATCGAGGTGATGGTCTAGCATGACACCCAGGTAGCGTATTGTGGGTTTACTTGGGAGCTCTGCGTCTCTCGCTTTTATTGTAGCGGGGGGAGAAAAGCTTTTGTTTCTTGTGATGAACAGAACCTCAGTTTTGTTGAAGTTGATTCGGAGGTTCTGTGAGTGGAGCCAGTCAGTGATTGCATTGAAGCAGTTCACTAATGCTGAAAAGTTGGGTTGAATGATGTTGAATGGGGCAAGTAGCAGTACATCGTCCGCATAAATCAGGCAAGAAATGTTGAAGGATTTCGCATATGGGCTGCATGTATATGTTGAACAGTAGCGCAGACAGTGAGGAGCTCTGGGGCACCCCCTGACTTTGTTGAAAAGGCTCAGAGGTCTTGGATCCCATCCGTATGTGCTGCCATCTGTCTGCTAGGTAGAACTTGTACAAGTTCCAGGCTAAGCCCTGGATTCCCTTCTCATGGAGGCGTGTCAGGAGCTGATCATGGTTGACAAAGTCAAATGCAGCGACTCCGTCAACCATGATCAGCTCCTGACACGCCTGCTTATCATAGGTCTTCAAGTCTCTTCTCATAAGACTTCTGACGCAATGTTTGAGCTTGGAGGCCCATCAGCTGAAGAAAAATCAGAGTAGCTGGGTACATGACTTTTGGGAATAGAGTTGGACTTTGAGTAGATGGAGTCCAGGTTGCTGAGAGAGAAGGCTGAAACTCTCCTGGATGCAATTGATGAAGCAAAGAGAAGGAGGGAAATTCACACTGTGCCAAGTCCAGTCTTTGGCAAATTCAATTTTTGCACATAGGATGATCCCCATGGGGGATGTATTTATTCATTGCCTCTCTTAATTGATAAATGGGATTGTTAGGAAACATAACCTGTTGTGAGTTTCTTGGGGGGGGGGCAGGTGCAGGAAGACCTAGAAGTGTGGGGTTCATTTTTGGTGTAGTTTAATGGGGCCTGCGTATGGCAGGTTTCCCCATTGATGAATTGGGATTTGGAGTTTCTCTCTGAGCTTCTGGTGGACAAAGTTTTGGGATCTTTTTCTGAGGAACATGGTGTGCACTGGTAGGCTGGAGGCCTGGTGTGAAGGCAGTGGTGCCAGTAGGTTTCCTAGTGTTGTTCCCAGTGTGGGTATTGATACTGTAGGGTGAGTGTTTTGCTTATCATAGGGTAGTATTCTGTTCTGACAACTTGATCATGGTGTGGGTAATTAATTTATTTAACAGGTTTTAGATACAACTTTATCATTTCAATCAAAGTAGTTTACATTGAAACTTAAACTTGGTAATGTACATTAAACAGGGACATTGATAACTTGGATTTTTCTGAGGCAATGGAGGGTTAAGTGACTTGCCCAAGGCCACAAGGAATGCTAGTGGGAATTGAACCCTGGTCTATGGGTTCCCAAGCCAGTGTTCTTAACCATTAGGCTACTCCTCCACTCCAATTAACCAGCAAGAAGCATGTTGCCCTCTTTTGGCTGAGTTAATGCGGCTGGTGGGATTGCACTGCTTGTGCTTGAATGTTACTTTGTCAGGGTGGCATGTGCCTGGTATTTGTAATGCGACTGTGGATACTCTTTTGTGTTTCCAGTGGGTATGATTCCAGGCATTGACCACCTGCAAAAGTCCTCCCAACCCATTTATGGATTGCCTTGACAAAGTCATTGAGAATTTGTTGAAGATTTAATTAGCAGCTAATACATGGAAGGCTTACACAGCTAGGTGATTTATAAACTTCATTAGTAGTAGAATGTACAGGAACAGCTGGTAGTGTAATTCATAGTGCAGGTGAAGTGGGCAGGCACGTCCACAGGTGAGCTGGCAGCATCATTGGCATCATTACCTTTATCAGCAAGATACCTGATTGCAAGATCAGCAAGATACCTGATTGCTTATTTCTTAGTTAGAAGATTAATGTGGGCTTATACACGTCTGGTTCACATGCAAGAGTGGCTTTTCATCTGTCTGTGACCCATGAAATTTTAATGTGACTGCTGGAGACACTGAAGTTCATGTGTTACATGCTCTTTAAGGTGATGTTCCAAGTTGCATTCGTTCTAGTATTTTATACTGCCTTGCAGGTGGGTGAGCTCATTGCCCCTACAACACACCAACAGCTTTACTGGACTATGGTAGGATGATGTCTTGGTAGAGGATCAGAGGGTATGCTTATAGATTCATAGGTCCAAGATGGACCAGGCAGGTAAAGGGACTTGGGTAGCTCTGTGTTGTTCTCCAGAATTAGCTACATGCCCAGTGGACCAAGCCCAGGAGTATTTGAGTAAACCTCTGGTTGATGGGCTATATTGACTCATCCATATAGATGGTTCACAGTTGACTAGGTTTCAGTTTGCTGTGAGAAATCTGATGTGGACTGGGTATGACCATACACAATATGGGACGTATTCCTTCTGCATTGCGGCAGCAATGTTTGTGGCTGCTCAGGGTGGTTCACCAGCCTTGGTTCAAAAGTTGGGCACTGGCATTCCAATAGTTACATGTGTTATGTGCATTAGTGTGGAAGTTGATTGTCCACATTTGTTTTGTTGCAAGTTTGAGCCCAAAAAAGAGATGCAAATTCCTAGCTTGGAGTATATCTGGGACTGGAAGAGCTGGATATTCAAATCTGATGGCTGGGGATTCAGAGTATACTGTGGTGCCAGCACTTATCCCATCCGTCTTGAAAGCAAGCCATTTTTCCTCCAAACAACTGATATTTATTCATCTGGGGAGAGGGAAGAATGACCTTTGCACGGTAAAGAATATGGATGATTTGATAAATGAAGAGTGACATTTTGATGGTAAAGTGCTCTTGTCCAAATTCATTATGTGGTCTCAGATCATTCCCAGGTAGGTTTGGAGGGATGCTGAGTGGTGCAGAAATGCAGAGGTGGCTAAATTTGTAGATTCATTAGAGGAGGTTGGTATTGTTGAATGAGTTGTTGACAACCGACTGTCCGGGACTTTATCATCATGATGGAGTCCACCCTTCGGGCATTGGTTTAGATATAAGAACATAAGAACATAAGAGATGCTATACTTGGTCAGACCAAGGGTCCATCAAAAGCAGCATCGTGTTTCCAACAATGGCCAATACAGATCACAAGTAGCTGTCAGGTTCCCAGGTTCCACAATGCTTATCCTGGGGTAAGCAGTGGATTTCCCTGGTTGTCTTTAATAATGGTTTATGGAACCTTCTTCCAAGAATTTGTCCAAACCTCTTTTAAACCCAGCTAAACTAAAAACTTTTACTACATCCTCTGGTAAGGAATTCCAGAGTTTGATAACGTGTTGAGTGAAAAAATATTTTCTCTTAGTCTTAAATGGGTTACATTGTAGCTTCCTTGCGTGTTCCCTAGTCTTTCTGCTTTTTGATGGAGTAAACAACAAATCTACATTTTCATTTATAGACCTCTATCATATCTCCCTTCATCTGTTTATTTTTCCAATTTGAAGAGCCCTAACCTTTTATACCTTTCCTCATGAGGGTATCCTTCCATCCCCTTTACCATTTTGGTGGCTCTTCTCTGTACCTTTTCTAATTCTGCTCTATCCTTTTTAAAATATGTCAACCAGAATTGCACACAATATTCAAGGTGCAATCACATCATGGATACAGAAGCATTATAATATCCTTGGTTTTATTCTCCATTCCTTTCCTTATGATTCCTAGCATTCTATTTGCTTTCTTGACTGCCACTGCACACTGGGCAGAGAATTTGAATATCTTATCCACAATGATGCCTAAATCCTTTTCCTGGGTGGTGTTTCCTAATGTGGAACCTTGCATCGTCTAACTATGGTTTGAGTTGTTCTTCCCTAGTTTCATCTGCCATTTGGACATCCAGTCTTCCAATTTATCAAGGTCCTCTTGCAATTTTTCACAGTCCTCTTGTGTTTTAACAACTTTGAAAAATGATTGTGTCATCTGCAAATTTGATCACCTCGCTTGTTGTTCCCATTTCCAGGTCATTTATGAATATGTTAAAAAGCAGCAGGCCCAGTACAAATCCCTGGGATACTGCACTCTTAACTGTCCAACCTTTGCATCCATAAGATGTTATTGAAAATACCATGGCTTGGATAAGTTGAATCTTTGTATGGAGAGAGACATCTCTGCTCTTGAGAATCTTTTCTAGGTCCTTTATAGCCATTCTGCCAAGAACAATGTGTCATCTGATTGCTTGACTGCTTGTCATTTCTTTATTGATTATTGAAAGATAGAATCATGATGGCATAAAAGACCATATGGCCTATCCAGTCTGACCTTCCATACCAACTACTATAGTCCTTTTTTTCCCTTTAGAAATCTTCCGTGTTGGTCACACGCTTTCTTGAATTCAGATACTGTCCTGGTCTCTACTACCTTCACTGGGAGACTGTTTCACGCATCTGCCACTCTTTCCATAAGGAAATATTTCCACATATTATTCCTGAGTTTATCCCCTTTCACCTTCATCCTATGCCCCCGCATTGCAGAACTTTCTTTCAATTGAAAGAGGCTCCCTTCCTGTGATTTTATGACACAGAGGTAGTGTATTTAAACGTCTCTAAAATATACATATTGAGATCTTTAAGTCTGTCCCATTATGGTTTATAATGAAGCCCACTGATCATTTTGGTAGCCATCCTCTGCATCGACTACATCCTGTTTATATTCTTTGAAGGTGCAGTCTCCAGAACTGCACACAATACTGCAAATGAAGTCTCACCAAAGACTTATACAGAAGCACTATCACCTCTTTCTTCCTGCTGGCCATTCCTCTCCCTATGCACCCAAGCATCCTTCTGGCTTTTGCAGTCACCTTTTTTACCTCTTTAGCCACCTTAAGATCCTCAGAAACAATCACATCCAGGTCCCACTCTTATTTTATGGACAACATTTATTAACCTCCTATACTGTACCGCTCTCTTGGATTTTTGCAGCCCAAATTCATGATCTTGCATTTTTTAGCATTAGATCTCAGTGCCAAATTCTCAACCATTCTTGAAGCTTAGCTAGATCCCTCCTCATGATCTTTACTCCTTCTTGGGTGTCTAGTGCAGATTTTGGTATTATATGCAAAGAGGCAGACCTTACCCATCTGGACCCACCTTAATCTAGCTGGATCAGGTGTCTTTCCAGAAAATAAATATTTGAGGGCTCTTTCTAGTTCTTTAAGAGTGATGAAGTTAACTGATAAATTTTGTATCGGGGAGAGGAGGTTTTGCTTGCCTGAGAGTCCCACAGAGTGTCCTGTGCTGTGCTCTGTGCCTGCCCCAGTGTTTCTGTAGTGTTTGGGACAGTGCTGGGGTGTTTGCTCCAAACATACTGACTTGTCGTCAAAGCACGACTACTCCTATAAGAACTGGTGGCCAGCCGTGTGGCCACAGGAGTGTGACCACGGGCACCTGAATAGAAGAGCACGTGAATAAAGGAGCGTGTCCCTTTATTGTCCCTTCATTGCCAGTTCGGCGCCAGTGTTAGAAGAAGACAGACAATAAGAGGAAGAACAAAACTCAGCCCCAGTAACTCCTGCCTTGGGTAAAGTATCGGGATAAGCATGTATCGCTTATAGGTGGAGCAGCTGCAGCAAGTACTCCTAACTTGTCAACGTCCTCTGATTCTGGGGCTACTTTAAGCCCTATTTCTAGAACTACTCCACCTCAGCCATTGACTTTCCCTGACAAAGTGAGAGAGTGCAGGCAGTCCCCTGAAATAGGTGGTTCTGCTCCTGCCCCCTCTGTGGTATCAACCCCACAGGCATCTTCTGAGTTCATACGTAAATGTGTGCATTTTTCTTTTCCTGATGTAGTTCTTCAGTTTTCACTGTTGGATGTTCCTGACTCTGTATCTCTGGGTGATATTTGGAAAATGATGGTTCAAATCAATTTATACCTTAAGGCAGTTACAGAGCAAACTGCCTCCTTTTCAAAGGAGGTGGCGGTTAAGTTTGAACAACAAAATGCAATCATTTCTCAGGTTGCTCTTCTTTTAGGTAAGGTTGAGCATCAGATTTCAAATGTTCAGTCTGCTGGGGTGGCAGGTATCCAGGATAGTCTAAATCTCATTACCTTTCTTCTGTTATTTTCTTTGAAAATAATTCAAAGAAGTCTTGAAAATGGATAATGCTGATATTATTTTGATATTGAATGCTTATCATTTGCTAGACAGATTGCCTTCAGATAGGGATGCTGAGGTTCCACAGGACTGTTTTGACTTGTCCCAGTTTTTGGAACAGTCAGCTGATGAGATTCCTGTTCGGGCAACCTCATTAGCGTCCTTTATTTTGGAGTCCAAGAAGGCTCATATTATGAAATTATATTTCTGCTATAAGCAAGAGTCATTTTGTGAGCAAAGAACAAGGGGCCCGATACTGAATTGAGTCGACTATACACGCTATGGTGCATAGCCGTCCCCGCCGATCTCTATCCCCGGATAATCAATGCTGGAGTCATATGCGGCCCCGGCACTAACTATCCAGGATCGCCGTACATGCCCTGGAGTTTCAGAACCGGGAGTTTCACTAACCAGGTAGCAGAGTTATTGCACCACTGTCCGGTTAGCTCCCACAGGTAAAATTAGGCCAGCTTTTGCTTTACGTAGTTTTACCTGCAGGTCGCTAAGCAGGTTGCGGTGCAATATCACCGCTACCTGGTTAGTGATTGTCGCCACTTCTGCTCCACCCCTGGAATGCCCACAAATGTCCCAATGCTAAGCGGTTAGCATCAGGGCATGTAGGGGAGATATTCAGGGAAATTCAGTGGCACTAACCATATTAGTACTGATGAATATCCCATTCAGCAGCATTTACATGGTTTACAGGTCTTTAAACCATGTTAATGCCTTTTAAATATCAGGCCCAAGATGTTTACATATCATCCTCAAAACAATACAACTAAACTCATCAATTACATTAGTAGACCACGTCAAGGAGAGAGAAGTACAAGACATGCTAGAAAAACATTATAAAAAAAATTAGAAGCTGGACCAATTCCTGTACTAAACCAAAAAATTAACAGGAAAAAGAAACAAGAAACAGACTTCCTATCTCCACTGGGGCTAGATCCCTCCTTGCTCTTCACAAATTCTTCAAGCTGCAAGGGGTCCGTAAAAACATAGCAGGCCCCCTGCAGTCCAAGCAAACATTTACAGGGAAATCTCAAAAAGAAAGTAGCTCCTATTGCAATCACCTGCGGCTTCAATTGAAGAAAACCTTTTCGCCTTACTTGGGTAACCCTTGAAACATCGGGAAAAATCATTAGTTTCTGTAGTTTCTTTGATTTTTCTATTGCAAAAATAGAAATTTGAATAAAGAAAAAATATTGTCTATCTCCCTCAGAGAAGACTAGATTTTGCAGGGAACTGAGTAATGCTTCCATTTCCACTTGAGATCCAGAGGTCTCTGTAGAATATAGTTTGATAGTATTCCTTAAAATGTTGGGCAATCTCCTCACTTGCAACTAAAAAACGGTATTGATGGCCTTCTATAGGAATAACTCTACTCAGGACCTGGCTAGAGTTATAATAAGAGGTCTTTTGTAGGAATACATCATGGCCTGAAATTTTAGTGCTCCGCTTGCCATACTCTCCTTTCAGTTTAATTGGATGAGACAATTCCCTGTGAGAGCAAGCAAATACTGTTTTTCTAGACACGTTACCTCCTTCTCTAGCTGAACAAGCCTTTTGTTATGCTACTTCTTTTTCAAGGAATGAAAAGTGAAAATTATTCCATGTATATATGCTTTACAGGCATTCTACATCGTTGATGGAGAAGTTTCTTCTATGGAGTTTATTTGAAAGAACTCCTTCAATGAATTGTTTTATTTTATTACAGAACTCTGCATTATCTAATAAGTCCATGTTAAATCCCATTGTATTTCACAAACCATTGCAGCATGATCTGAGATGACTCTAGGAAGCAGCGTATACTTACAGCAAATACTCTGGAGACTAATACTTTGGAGATCAAGAAATAATCTAACCATACGATATACTGTAAGTCTGGTGTACATTTGAGAAGTATGTGGACAGGCCGGCCCTGGTACTCATACTAATCACCAGGCCACACAAGAACTGCTCGAAGGAAACACGCTCCTCACATGCTTACAGGTCTTTACTAAAGACTAATGCACACCATTCATTCACACCACTTTCCACATCACAGTTCCACTTCAAGAAATCATTGTTAGCAATACTGCTGTCTTCAGGATGCTTCGGATCAGCTATGCTCTATGCAAGTACACACTTAATGTCAGAGCCCTTAGCTCCATAAGCGTTTTTTCCTGCCCACCACTTCAACTTAAATTTAAAAATGCAATCAGAGCTTGTCCCACATTCAATCTTATTGCACATACAGCATACAATCAAATCATCAAGCAAAATGACAGTGATTTTCACTGACAGCATATATATCATATACTGTATACAACACAGCGTTTTTTATCTGTGCTTGTCATCATCCTTGTGATACTGCATGGGTGTCTGCAGCTTAATTGAGTCTAGGGGTTTCTAATTTCTGCCATCAGCATCAATACTGCCATAATCCAGGTGGAGGTCCACCCTCTGCTGTTGATGTTTAGGTCTGCAACCCAATTCCATCTCAGCCCTCCATCTGCTGCTATACAATGCTGGGCTATACAGTCCTCCAATTCCTTTGGATTGCTGTAGTAAGGCGTGCTATTCTGGTGTGTCATAATAAACAGGGATATGAGTCCACATTGTTTACTTATTGCTTTCAGTGCCTGCTGATCCAAAAAGGCCTTCCTTTTCTGCACTGTAGTTTTTATAAGATACGGTACAATTAAAACTTGGGCATCATCCAAGGATAGACCAGATATAACCTTTGCAGTCATATTTGTAGCACTTGGGGATAAGGAAGCTGCTTAGCTACAATTGGTCTGGGGTACTATGCATTCAGCAAGGCATTGGAAGGGTCTCTGTGGGTCCTTTCTATTTCCAGCATTGGAGTGAAATCAATGTGCAAAGCATTAGGTAAGAAGACCATCAGAAATGTGATCATATCACTGCCTTTGAGGCCTCTCAGACCCCCTGTATGTGGATATTGTTCTAGTGGTTGCGGTTGGATAAATCTTCCAAGTCTCCTTGGGGTGTTTTATGACCTTGGTTTGTCTTGTACTAACAGCACAACAGGCTCAAGATGGGTGAGTTGTTGGTCAATGTGCTCAATATGATCTTGCAAAACCTTTATCTTTTCTGCCAAGGTGGCCTGTAATACTATTTTAAATTCCTTGGTTGCTGCAAATGGGCTCTCCATTAATTGCTGGAGACTGTGCATTTCTCTTAATAGGGAACCCTCCATTTCAATGCTGGCCTTTCTCAGGCATGGGTAGTCTGGTTTCAGCTGTTTTAGACTGGTATTCAGCATATGCTGTGGATCTCCCTTGTCAGATTTGCTGCTGGCCATCTGCACAGCAACTGATTTTACTTATGAGAGCTGAGGAACAAATCTTTCTGCCAGATGAGCTTGTTTTCACTGCTGAGCCTCTAGAGCTCTTCTCTTAAGCAGACATCTTGCAGTAGTCCAGGACACTCCCCCCCCTGCCCCCCCCAGTACACACTTTTGAATGCAGCAGTAATTTGCATGCCATTAGTTTATTGCATCAAGAGACATATTTTTTTTCTGTGTGTGTTAGAAGGCTGTGTGCTGGAGTCTGGCACAGCATTTAATGCACTGCCTTCTGCATCGAGACCTAGGGACGTTCTCAGTCTGCCATCCAAGTAGTGGAAGGGTGGAGGGAGAACCAATTCAAGCATTCAGAACTTGATTATTTTAGGGCTTTTTAAAAATTGGATTGTTTAAGTTTATTGTATTAAATTTTTATTGCAATCCGCTTCGAGGTTGTTATGAAAGTTGAGAGATCGAATTGAAATAAGTAAATAAATGCAGTAATTTTTTTCTGAACTGGGAATGGTAAGAGTAGGTTCCGTCTACTCTGACAATCCCTCCTCCCTAAAAATTACAGCAACAGTTGACGTGTCTATTCATTTTTACTTTTTTCTGTATATGATTATCTCCGTTTGAATCTGCCTATGTGGTATACTGTATGTCTGTTCATAGACGGTGACTTTATATCACATACTACAGAAGACCTTATGTTGCCCTCCATATAACTCTTCTCTCATAACTGGTTTTGAACTACAACATTATTTTTGGCATTATGTCAGGTTATTGGCCTATAAAAGAGACATATTGTTTGTAATCTTTTTCAGTGACAACAAAGGGTGCAGTTTTGTGGTTTATGAATGGCAACAGTTTTCTATATATTGCGAATCTTCTGTGTACGGCCGTTAAGAACAGTTGTACATCTGCTCAGCACAGACTTTGGGACACTATGAACTTTAATTGAGGGAAAATAATGAGGATTCGGGGACCACTGATAGAGAGTTGGTGGGAAAAGCAGGTGCCTGGCTGCCAGATCAGTGAGTTATTTACTCTGTCATAAACAAGGAGCAGTTGGTTGTGCAGTGGTTGCATATTGTCAAATCAAGAAACATCACTTTTTGCTTCGACATTCACATATCATGTTTTGGAATTTTCGTAAGCTGCCTTGCACAGTTTGGTGACGTGGAAGTATGATATATAAATAAATTATACTTTCTTTAAAACGCGTGCTAATTACAATATCAGTAATCAGGCATTTTTTAAAGTGATTTTAGTATGACCGTCGGATCAAAGACAATAGATCAACAAGAGAGCCATTTTCAAGTTTGACTCTGCACTCGGCATACACTAAGGGGCATATTTACTAAAGGGCTTTAGGCTTCTGCAGCTAATACCAGGTGTGCGTGTAAAAAAAGCGCTGTGGTAACTGCAAAAGTCGTGTGTTAACTGTTGGGAGCGTGCCCAGCATTTCCCCAGCAGCTAACATGGTGAAAATGCAGGGATTACGACGTAACAGCATTGCCACCCGCTGAGGTGCTGTTAATTGCATCCCAGATGTCTGCAAAATGTGCAGCTACTGCATGCTGTTAATGCCCACGGTAAGCGCACTGTACAGGCACGCCCCACTCTCCACCCAAACCCTGATATGCTTCAACTAATGTGTGGTATGCAGCTATTGCTAAAAAGTGTCTGTGATAGCTGCATCTGGCCCACATTGTGGCACAATTGTTCCACGTTAGCACCATGACAACTATCCCCCTTTAGTAAACATCCCCCTAATGGTTAGTAAATGATTCCCTATGTCAGAAATAACAGTAGCACACAATCTTTAACCCTGTTATGGTGTTTCATACTGTGGATTAGAGAACGAATACTAAAGCATTCTGGTTGGAACATAGGTATTAGATCACCCTGGGTGAGAACTGTCCCCCTCAAGGTGACTGAGTACATCAGAGCTTTTTCACCAGGTGTACCTTAGGTTGAATTAAATGACACAATCCAGGAAGGAGGATGTGTGTCAGAGAGATGAATGACGTGTGTGTGTACAGTGTGTGCGTGTACAAGAAAGAGGGTAACTAATATTAAGGTGGGTAAGAGAGCTAGAAGAAAGGGGGTGGAAATGTCAGAGGGAAAAAGACTGAAGATAAGGGATGGGCACCTTTTCCCCAGTCCAGATCCTCTCTCTTTTGATTCCATATACTACAGTATCTCCCAGATCCCAGAACAGTATCCCACTTTCTCCCACTAAGATCCTCGAATCACCCATAAGAACACAGAACCTTTCACCCTAGATTCCCCTCCCCTGATCTTGGACAATCTTTATTTATTTATTTAACCAGTTTTCTATACCGCCTTATCCTTCAATCACAGCAGTTTACATTATGTAATGACTACAAACAAGTACTGTATATATTCTGTCCCTTTCCCGTTTCTTCTCACAGCCCAGATCCCTCATTCTCCTCAACTATGACCTGTCCAGTCTAACTTCTCAATTTCCTAATCCTTTCCCTCTTCTTCTTCCCCCTCATTTTGCTCTTGTTTCTTCTATTTCACCATTCTCATCTCTCCAGTTTCTCTCCATCAATGCCATACTCTTTCAACACACACCCCACCCCCACCTTTTGGACCTCTCTCATTCTTCTTTCACCCATCCCCTTCCTCTGCTAATCCTAGAGATCACAATTGTCTATCCCTGTGCCCCCCCCTCCCAAAAAATTACATAATTAATTATACATATATAGAAATAACTCCAGAGAAGTACTTTATTTCAAGGAACTATTTTCGAAGGGCTTTCTACAAGTAATTAGGTATTTACCCGAGGAAAAAGCCCTTTGAAATCCCGCCTCCTATGCAGAAGAAAGCACACATGTTGTCCATGTTACTCAGATTTTCCTTGTGGGGAAAAGGCCTGAATCAGGGTTGTGGTTAAAGCAGGCCCAGTAAACTTTCATTCTGAAATCCAAATGCATTCTTTACTGAAGTACGGAGGATAAAGAATTCCCATAATAACAGTCTGTCATGGTAGTTTCAGAGGGAAACTCTATGAAGAGTTTCACATTAAAAAGATACTTTTAGGCCCATGGATTAAATGTATCTATAAGCCTGAAAGTTCATGGGAAGTGTGAAATTTGATCTTATAATCCAAATTAAAATGTGCATTATTTAATATGCAAAAGGATGCACCTTTATTGAAATGCATCATGTGGTTAGTGGAGTACCCTAGTGAACATAAGAACATAAGATATGCCATACTGGGTCAGACCAAGGTCCATCAAGCCCAGTATCCTGTTTCCAACAGTGGCCAATCTAGGTCATACGTACCTAGCAGTTTCCCCAAAAGACACAGGTTCCACAATGCTTGTACTGGGTCAAGCATTGATATCCTGGGTCCCTTCTTAATAATGGTTTATGGACATTTCCTCCAGGAACTTGTCCAAACCTTTTTTAAACCCAGCTACACTAACAGCCTTTACTACAACCTCTGGTAACAAATTCCAGAGTTTGATTACACGTTGAGTGAAAAAATATTTTCTTTTATTAGTCTTAAATAGTTTACCCTGTAGCTTCATTGCATGTCCCCTAGTCTTTCTATATTCTGATAATGTAAACAATCGATTTACGTTTAACCGTTCCACTCCATTCATTAATTTATAGACTTCTATCATATCTCCCCTCAGCCGTCTCTTTTCCAGGTTAAAGAGCCCTAACCTTTTTAGCCTTTCTTCATAGGAGTATCCTTCCATCCCCTTTACCATTTTGGTGGCTCTTCTCTGAACCTTTTCTAATAACGATATATCCTTTTTAAGATACGGCGACCAGAATTGCACACAATATTCAAGGTGCGGTCTCACCATGGAACGATATAGAGGCATTATAATATCTTTTGTTTTATTTTCCATTCCTTTCCTTATGATACTTAGCATTCTATTTGCTCTCTTGGCTGCCACTGCACACTGGGCCGAGGGTTTTAACATGCTATCCACAATGACGCCTAAATCTTTTTCCTGGGTGGTGGATCCTAATGTGGAACCTTGCATCGTGTAACCCTAGTTTGGGTTGTTCTTCCCCTGGTGCATAACTTTGCATTTGCCCACATTAAATTTCATCTGCCATTTTGATGCCCAGTCTTCCAATTTATCAAGATCCTCTTGCAATTTTCCACAATCCTCTTGGGTTTTAACAACTTTAAATAGTTTTGTGTCATCTGCAAATTTGATAATCTCACTCGTTATTCCACTTTCCAGGTCATTTATGAATATGTCAAAAAGCAGCGGACCCAGCACAGATCCCTGGGGTACACCACTATTCACCTTTCTCCATTGGGAAAATTGGCCATTTAGCCCTACCCTCTGCTTTCTATCTTTTAACCAGTTCTTGATCCACAGTAGTACACTGCCTCCTATCCCATGACTCTTTAGTTTTGCCAAAAGTCTCTGATGAGGGACCTTGTGAAAGGCTTTCTGAAAGTCCAGAAACACTATATCAACCGACTCACCTTTGTCCACCTGTTTATTCACTCCTTCAAAAAAACATAACAGATTAGTAAGACAAGATCTTCCTTGTCTAAAGTAATGTTGGCTGTCTCCCATAAGGCCCTGACTATCTACATGCTGAGTAATTTTATTCTTTATGATGGTTTCTACTATTTTTCCCGGTACTGACGTGAGGCTCACCGGTCTGTAGTTTCCCGGTTCACCCCTGGAACCCTTTTTAAAAATTGATGTTACATTGGCGATCCTCCAATCTTCAGGTATTAGAGATGATTTTAATGATAGTTCACAGATTACTAATAGCAGGTTTGCAATTTCATATTTCAGTTCTTTCAACACCCTTGGATCTATGCCATCCGGCCCAGGTGATTTGCTACTCTTCAGTTTATCTAATAGTTGTAATACATCTTCCCAATGTATCGATATTTCCTTCAATTCTTCTGCACCTTTAAATACCACTTCAGTCATGGGTAACATCCCTACATCTTCCTCAGTAAAGACCGAAGCAAAGAATTCATTCAGTCTCTCCACTATCGCCTTGTCGCCTCTTAGTGCCCTTTTAACTCCTCTATCATCTAATGGACCAACTGACTCTCTCAAGGTTTTTTGCTACGATTTTACTTGAAAAAATATTTATTTTGTGTTTTTGCTTCCGCAGCAAGCTTCTTCTCAAATTCTCCCATTGCCTGCTTTATCAATGCTTTGCATTTGACTTGCCAGTTCTTGTGCTGTTTCCAGGTTTCATCGTTTGGCTCTTTTTTCCATTTTCTGAAAGATGCTTTTTTGGCAACAACAGCCTCTCTGACCTCAACTTTAATCCATGCTGGCAGTTTTTTGGACTTTCTTCCACTTTTCTTAAAGCGTGGAATACAGCTGGTCTTGGCTTCCAAGATAGTATTTTTCAACAACACCCAAGCTTGATGTAAGTCTTTAACCTTTGCAACTGCTCCTTTTAGTTTTTTTCTTAACTATTTTCCTCATTTTATCATAGTCTCCCTTTCGAAAGTTAAAAGGTAGTACTGTAGATTTCCTTACTATCCCTCCTCCACTAATTAAATCAAAGGCAATCATGCTATGATCACTATTGCCAAGTGGCCCCAACACCCTTATCTCTTGCACTAGATCTGGTGTTCCACTAAGGACTAGGTCTAATATGGCTTCCCCTCTGGTCGGTTCATGAACCAACTGCTCCAAGAAGCAGTCATTTATGTCATCTAGGAACTTTATCTCCCTAGCATGTCCTGCCGTGACACTGACCCAGTCGATACCGGGGTAATTGAAATCACCCATTATTATTATTACTGTGCTGTAACTTTTGTTAGCTTCCTTGATTTCTTTGAGCATTTCATCATCCATTTGTTCATTCTGGCCAGGCGGTCGATAGTATACCCCCACTGCCATCGCCTTCCCATTTTTACATGGAATTTCAATCCATAGAGATTCTACAGCAAATTTCGTTTCCTGCAAAACTTTAATCCTTTCTGAGTCAATGCCCTCTCTAATATAGAGCGCAACCCCTCCACCAATTTGATCAGCTCTATCATTACGATATAGTTTGCTCCCAGGTATCACAATGTCCCACTGGTTGTCCTCCTTCCACCATGTCTCTGATATTCCAATCATATCTAACCTCTCATTTAGTGCTATATATTCTAACTCTCCCATCTTATTTTTTAGACTTCTAGCATTTGCATACAAGCATTTTAGAGACTGTATTTTATTCATATTAATTTGGCTATTTGTAGACATGGATAATTTGGGATCTTTAAGCTCTGTGTGCTCCATACTCGAGGGCATTTGGGCTACTTTACTCTTTTTTGGAACCTCTCTGCTTTTGGTAGTATCCTTCAAGGATATATTCTTCCGAACCATCCGCTCTTGGGCGACTGTCGGCTTTCCCCTATTATCTAGTTTAAAAGCTGCTCTGTCTCCTTTTTAAAGGTTAATGCCAACAGCCTGATTCCATCCCGGTTAAGGTGAAGCCCATCCCTTCGGAAGAGCCCCTCCTTTCCCCAGAATGTTCCCCAGTTCCTAACAAATCCAAAACACTCATCTCTGCACCATTGTCTCATCCACGCATTGAGACTCCGGAGCTCTGCCTGCCTTTTGGGTCCTGCACGTGGAACGGGAAGCATTTCGGAGAACGCTACCCTGGAAGTTCTGGATTTCAACTTCCTACCTAAAAGCCTAAATTTAGCCTCCAGAACCTCCATACCACATTTTCCTATGCCATTGGTACCAACATGTACCAAGACAGAAGACTCCTCCCCAGCACTATCTAAGACCTATGTGGTTAACATAGTGGCTTGATAACCAAGAGACCAGAGCTCATTTCCCACTGGTGTTTCTTGTGACCTTGGGAAAGCCGCTTGACTCTCTATTGCCTCAGAAGAAAGGCTTGGCAATCTACTCCTGGTCACACTACCAAGAAAACCTAGGGGTCAGCACTGGCTCGAAGCATGTAATTTCAGAAAACATTGCTACTGAATTTTCTCTTTCTGCAGATTCTAACCCTGAACTGCCACAAGAACTGGGGGTTGTGAGTACAATCAAAGCAGGACCGTACCTAGCCCAGTGTGAGTGGTGCGGCCGCACAGGGCACAAAGGCTTAAGGGGCGCATTTTGGCTGTCTGCCGCTGCCGCCACTTTTTCTTCTCTCAGCGGCGGCAGGCAATGGCAGACAGCCAAAATGCGCCCCTTAAGCCTTCTCGCGGCATGCTAAGCAGGTCTGGTCCCTCCAGGAGGGACCAGACCTGCTTAGCGTGCTGGCGACTTGCACATCGGGTGCGCTCCTCTTCTCTCCTACCCCCATAAAATGGCTAGATGGAGGTGCGGGGGAGGGGCACGCGCCTGATGTGCAAGTCGCACAGGGTGCATTTCACGATCGGTACGGCCCTGAATCAAAGTATAAGGAGAATACCTCTTATTCTGAACAAATAGACTAATTTGAGAAAACACAACCTTTGGGCACTATTACCTAGAGAAGTAGGCCAGAGGAGGATGGACAAAGTTAAGAAACCGTCAAACTGTTACTGATCTTGGACAATCTTTCCCTTTCCCGTCAGTTATATGCAATAGGAAGGTTTTAATGCTAGAAAAATGTTTCCTCTTTTGAAATAATGCATTCCAAATTCATTCCAGTCATAGTCATATCTATCTAGCCAGTTTTCTATATATGCCATCTATCATCTAGCCTTACACTACACACGTGGAGAAGCACAGAATGTATTTAAATTATAATCCACTGTTGAAGAGGAAGGGAACTTACCTGATCTGAAGCCTAGCCTCTCATGAGTTATGGCACATCATTATACAAGAATGAGGATAAAGGGGATATTTCATTGCCCATCATTATATGTACTATATACATAATATATTGTATTTAAGAGTATTTTTTTTCAAAGATTGCCCATATTTTTTCACAGGTATCATATGCCATTCTGCATCTAAATATGTAGTATCTCTCTGTGCTCCAGACAATCTTTTTTTTTTCTATCAGTATTATTCTGAATATCAAAATTAATAGCAGAGTTGGTTGTCATGAGGAATTAAGATGTCCTTGCCTATGCAATATGAACAGACGGATGGGGGGGGGATCATTGATCAATAAAATATATTTTTGCATATGCACTAATGGGGGTAATTTTATAAGAGGGTGACTATGTCAAAGTAACGAATGGTGTCTATTTTATTATTATTTTATAAAGGCTACATACGTGTCTATGCACATTTATGAAATGAGCTTTCAGATCCAAAGCCTGGAGCGTACAGATTTATATTTGCTCTAAGCAAACTGTAAATTTGTGCATATATTCTAGGGGGGTAATTTTATAAAGTCATTTCATTGAAACATGATGACAAAAAAAGACCACATGGCCTATCTAGTCTGCCCTTCCATATCCACTACTACAATAGTCCCCCCTTGTCCTTTAGAGTCCCCTCTTTTCCTGTATGTATGACCACATAGAGTTGTTTATGGCCACTAATAAACTAAATACCACACAGTGTAAAGTACACACATGCAATGAATGTGTGTACTTTGCTGTTAGGGGTGCAGTACACTGATCATATCATACATTTTTAGACGAGATCTTTGCCACTTACATTTGTATCTTAGAAAGCCCTATAGGTGCCAATGTGTTATTATAAAATAGGCTTCAAATGGACGCCTGATTACTCTCTTGTACTAGGTGCCTTGTTATAGAGCTATTCTCCAGATGTGAACCTGTGTACTTTAAAAAATTGCATGCATACGTCACATCACAACACTACCTCTGCCCTGCCCATACTACTCACACCAGGAATCCCTATGCTTGGTGTTGTGTTAGTGCATGTAATCTTTTCAGGCACATATCTATACGCACGTATTCTGCTGCATACTTTTAGAAAAGCCCTTTCCGTGCCTAAAATAGGCTTTATGGTGCCTTACAAAAGTATTCATCCCCTCTGTGTTTGTCCTGCTTTGTCGCATTACAACCTGGAATTAAAATGAAGTTTTGGGGGTTAGCACCATGTGATATACACAACATGCCTACGACTTTGAAGGTTCAAAATTACAAGGCCGCGGGCAGGGTCCCGGCGGCCGAGGCTAACCGGGCGCGCGGCCCGGCGCGGGGACCCTGTGCGCGGCCTGGTCGGGGTGTGCGCGCTCGGCCCTGATGGGCACGAGCGCGCGTCCTTTAAATTGATTGGCTCCCGTGGGTGGCGGCCCCACGGGAGCCAATTAGCGCCTTGGGGTTGGGGCGCGAGGGGGGATTGGGGCCGAGCAGCCTCCGCGTGGTCAGTCGTGCGGAGGCTGCTTCGGTGCCGGCGTCCCACCCACCCGCCCGAACGGTAGGCTTGGGGGGTTTTGGGGTGTTGCAGCTGGGGGTGGGGGGGCGGGATCCCGGAGGTTTCCGGGGTCCGGAGCAGCAGGCTACAATTGCTTAGCATGGCGAAGTCGGGGAGAGGGGTATGGTAACTTGCCGGGTGGCGAGTTACGGCATTAGTGGTGGCAGGCACTTTGCTGAGGTATGGCTGGTGCAGCCGGGTGCCGCTAATTGAGTGGTTTTGAAAATTTATTTGTTGGATTGTTAAATTGTTGGCTAATAAAAGCTGCGACCAGTTTTTGTTCCATAAAATGTTGGTGTGTTGTGTTTTGTGGGGGGGGGGGGGATTGGGGGGGGTTGTTGTGGAGCGGGGGGGTGTAAGGTAGGGGCCTGCAGCGCCGGGTCCGCCTGCCTCGGTTATATCCCTTATTGTGACACAAACAATAATTAAGACAAAACAAAAACTGGAAGAAGGAGTGTGCATAGGTATTCACCCCCCAAAGTCAATACTTTGTAGAGCCACCTTTTGCTGCAATTACATCTGCAAATCTCTTGGGGTATGTCTCTATTAGCTTATCACATCTAGCCACTGTGATTTTCACCCATTCCTCAAGGCAAAATTGCTCCAACCCCCTTCAAGTTACATGGGTTGCGTTGGTGTACAGCAATCTTCAAGTAATACCACAGATTCTCAATTGGATTGAGGTCTGGGCTTTGACTAGGCCATTCCAAGAAATTTAAATGTTTCCCCTTAAACTAGCTTTAGCAGTATCTTTAGGGCCATTGTCCTTCTGGAAGGTGAACCTTTGTCCCAGTCTCAAATCTTTGTCAGACTGAAACAGGTTTTCCTCAAGAATTGCCCTGTATTTAGTGCCATCCATCCTTCCTTCTATCCTGACCAGTTTTCCTGTCCCTGCCAATGAAAAACATCCCCACAGCATGGTGCTGCCACCACATATTTCACTGTGGGAATGGTGTTCTTGGGGTGATGGTAAGTGCTGGATTTGCACCACACATGGCATTTCCCATAATGACTAAAAAATAAAATTTTTCTCATCTGACCAGAGAACCTTCTTCCATGTGTTTGGGGGGGGTCCACCACTTACTGTTGTGCAAACTCCAAACGTGTTTTCTTCTTTCTTTCTTTAAGCAATGGCTTTTTTCTGGTTACTCTTCCATAAAGCTCCACTCTGTGGAGTGTATGGCTTAAAGTGGTCCTATGGACAGATACTCCCATCTCCGCTGTGGATCTTTGCAGCTCCTTCAGTTTTATCCTTGGTGTCTTTGTAGCATCTCTGATTAATGCCCTCCTTGCCCGGTCTGTAAGTTTTGGTGGGCAGCCTTCTCTTCTCAGGTTTGTAGTGGTGCCATATTCTTTCCATTTTGTTATAATGGATTTAATGGTGCTCTGTGGGATATCCAGAATTTAGGATATTTTTTTATAACCCAACCCTGATCAATACTTCTCCACAACTTTGTCTCTGACCTGTTTGGAGTGCTCCTTGGTCTTCATGTTGCTTGCTTAGTGGTGTTGCAGAGTCAGGGGCCTTTCAGAACAGGTATATTTATACAGGCATCATGTGACAGATCATGTGACACTGATTGCGCACAGGTGGACCCTAATCAACTAATTATGTGACTTCTGAGGTTAATTGGTTGGGCCAGATCTTATTTAGGTGTTTCATAGTTAAAGGGATGAATACATATGCACTCACAGCTTTTCAGTTTTTACTTGTTTTTTTTAATATATACAAGGTATTTTATTGTCATTTAACTTCACTAATTTGGACTATATTGTTAGGTCCATTATCTAACATCCAAATGAACCTCCATTTTCATTCCAGGTTGTACGTAATGCGACAAAACAGAACAAAAACCAAGGGAATGAATACTTTTGTAAGCCATTTAAATAAAGTCCATTTTGATGAAGACCCAAAACCATGATTGGGAAATTTTAACATCCTGAAACATGATTTGGAAATTGTACTATTGAGAGGAAATTAGTTCTTTGCAAGGGTCAAAATTTAGAATATAATGCAAGCAATGTATGACCAATGCTTTGTAGCACAATATGTGAGAAAATTAACCTATGCTTAATCAGAGACTAAATACTTTTATCTGGTTGACTTTACTCAGATATTTAGTTGACCTTAAGTTTCGCTGAATATAATTATACACAGTTAACCTGACAAAGATATTAGGTTAACTTTAGGCCAGCCTCTGCCAATGACAAGACTTGTTCAGCTAGTGGACAACACTAATTCAGCACTGTTTAATTAAACAACAATTGCACTGTTTTATCTGCATATCTTGAGCAGTGGCCATCCCATTGAATATCAACCAGAATAGCTTTTAATGCTTATGATCCTTTGTTCTAAAAATATTATCGCTCAAACGTTTGCCTCGCTGTATTAAGCAACTGACCTGCCCCTGTTCTTGTTTTCATATAGATCACCAATCTAACCCAGTTCAGAAAAGCCGTGAAACATTACCTCTTCCTCTTACATTACCCGGATGACAGCACCACTGATCACTCACCATCCAGCTAGGCAAATCTACGCAAATGTCCAATCAATTTGCATTGTACAGATGTAAATAGTTACCCCGGTTTCTTTCCAAGTTCCTATTCCTGTTATTTGTAAACACAAATCAAGTCATTTGAAATGTGTATGTAAAATGTTCCATGTAAACCGCACTGATGGAAAATAGCGCGGTATATAAGAAAATGTAAATAAATAAATAAATATTCCAGCTTTTAATACTTTTAAAGCTAAGGGTCTCTTTTACTGTAGCCCTTAGCTGGTCAATGTGCGTTTATAGGCAATCAGGAGCAGTAACGTGTAATAGTGTCTGCCTCTGTACACTAAAATGCAACTGAGGTATAAGTGGGATTAGAGAACGTATCACCATTAGAGTCAGTGCAAGTGTCACGTGCTCAGTAGCAACGCTAACACGCGAAGGGTTTCTTAATGTGGGTTCACCTAATGACTGCTTTTTAGGAGTCGTCAAGTGAACCTGACGTAGTGGAGCGCAAGTTAGGAAAACCCTTTACGTATTAGCTGCCAGGGACATATTCAACATGCCCTGACAGTTAACGTGCAGCATTTGCCATCATTCTGCATGAGATCGGCGCATTAGTGGCAAATCCTTAGTGGGTTTCAGAAAAAGGCGCCCTAATTGTTTTATAGCCCAATTTTCATCTTGTAGTGTTTTGTTAAAAATGGATTTCATTACTCTTAGATTTTCAGGTCTTCTAGTTTGTTTAAAATTAATATGTCTTTTCTTGGAAACTCTATTACCATTCTTAGACCAATAGAGCTTAGTGGAATTAGTTTTCTGTTAATATAAATAGTTTTCTTGCTTGTATTACCCGAAGGACTGATGGAATCAGTTGATGATTTAATGACATAATGGAAAGTTTTAGAATTCTGCAATAGAAATTCTGCATATTTTTAGTTTAGTCTCAGGTGTGTCACATTTTACCTATAATAAATGTGAATTTTGTAATTTTAAGATGTTTTAGCATATATTAGGCTACATGCAATAGATCACAGCCTTTACAATTTTATATCTTTGTCAAAAGTCAACAAAAAATAAAATATTGATTTTAGATATTAGGTAAACATATATATTTTTTAAATCTATTTATTTATTCAACAACAGGAGCACAGAACCGCTCAGTCATCATAGGAAAATAAACCTTGTAGAATGACACAGTGATCCAACTCAGTAAGGCATGTGTACATTATAGTAGCCAAAACTGACAAGATTATACAATGTAAGGCCCCTTGGTCTTCCGCCCCCAATGGCCCTATATACTGCAACAACTTCTTTGCTACCCCAGCGTGCTGGGCTCCAGGGGTCTCCAACATCTGCTACTAGGTAAATATATTTTAAGGGTAGTTTTACATTAGGCAAACCTTAAGCTTTACATCTCCTCTGCTGTCAAATTATTGTTTAGCTTTGAATGCCCTGCTCTTTGCCACCCCCAGAAATTGTCACCATAGGCAACCACCTAGTTTACCTAAAGGTTGGGCCGGCCCTGTTCCTGACAGAAAAGGTATTCCACTGCTCCTGTTATCGAGTACCACGGCCGGCCCGTCCATTGAGCAAGAATGTTTTTTGCACAGGGCCCCGCGCAAAAAACATTCTTCATCAACCCAAGTTAAAAAAACAAACAAACCGGCTGCTTCTGCCGCAGCAGCATCAAGAGTTCTGCCGTGGGGCCCCCCCTGCCCGGCAGAGCCTCCCTGCATCATCAGCTACCTTCGAGTCCCAAAACACGGGCATCTTTCAGAGCCGCGAGAGTTTCCTTTCTCGCGGCTCTGTTAATCCCGCCAGGGCTGATGGGATTTCCCATCACCCTCGGTGGGATTAACAGAGCCGCGAGAAAGGGAAACTCTCGCGGCTCTGAAAGAAGCCTGCGTTTTGGGATTCGAAGCTAGCTGATGATGCAGGGAGGCTCTGCCGGGCAGGGGGGGCCCCGCGGCAGAACTCTTGATGCTGCCGCGGCAGAACTCTTGATGCTGCTGCGGCAGAAGCAGCCGGGGTTTTTTTTTTTTTAATTTGGGATGATAGGGGGGAAGGGGGTTTAGGACTGGTAATGGGCTATGGGGGAGGGTTAGGACTAGTAATGGGCCATGGGGGGTTGCTAAGACTGGAATTGGGCTGATGGGGGGGTGGGGTTAGGACTGGTAATGGGCCATGGGGGGGGGGCTAAGACTGGAAGTGGGCTTATGGGGGGCTTAGGACTGGTAATTGGCCATGGGGGGGCTAAGACTGGAAATGGGCTGATGGGGGGGTTAGGACTGGAAATAGGGTGATGGGGGGTTAGGACGTAATGGGCTGATGGGGGGTTAGGACTAGTAATGGGCTATGAGGAGGCTAGGACTGGAAATGGGCTGAGTGGAAGGAGGGTTGAACTGCAAATAGCTGATGGGGACGGGGGTTTGAAATGGGTTGTGAGGGGGAGGGAGCTAGGACAGGAAATGGGCTGATGGAGGGGCTAGAATAGGACTGGAAATTGGCTGTTGGGGGGGTTAGGACTGGTAATGGGCTATGGGGGGGCTAAGACTGGAAATGGGCTGATGGGGAGGTTTAGGACTGGTAATGAGTTATGGGGGGGCTAAGACTGGAAATGGGCTGATGGGGGGGGTTAGGACTGGTAATGGGCTATGGGGGGGGGGCTAAGACTGGAAATGGGCTGATGGGGGGGTTAGGACTGGTAATTGGCTATGGGGGGGCTAAGACTGGAAATAGGCTGATGGAGGGCTAGGACTGGAAATAGGGTGATGGGGTGTTAGGACGTAATGGGCTGATGGGGGGGTTAGGACTAGTAATGGGCTATGAGGAGGCTAGGACTGGAAATGGGCTGAGTGGAAGGAGGGCTTGAACTGCAAATAGCTGATGGGGGCGGGGGCTTGAAATGGGTTGTGAGGGGGAGGGAGCTAGGACAGGAAATGGGCTGATGGAGGGGCTAGAATAGGACTGGAAATTGGCTGTTGGGGGGTGCTAAGATTGGAAATGGGCTGTGGTGGGGGTTTGGATTGAAATGGACTCATGAAGGGGCTAGAACTGGAAGTAGGCTCATGGGGGGCTTGGATTGGAAATGGGCTGAGTGGAGGGGAGCTAGGATTTGACATGGGCTGATGGTGGGGCTAGGAAAGGACTAGAAATGGGCTCATGGGGGACTGGGATTGGAAATGAGCTGATGGAGGGACTCGGATGGGACTGCAAATAGATGGGGAGCTAGGACTGGAAATAGGCTGATGGTGGGGCTAGGATAGGACTGGAAATGGGCTTATGGGGGGCTAGGACTGGAAATGGGTGATGCGGGGACTAGAAGGGAGCGGATTCTGGGTGGGACTGGAACTAGAATGGAGCTGATGTTGGGGGAGGATAAGAATGGGATGGAGCTGGGAGAGTGAAATGGAGAGGGAAAAAATATTTTGTGTGGGAGGGAAGACAAATCTACAATTGTCTGGATATTGGGAGAGTAAGTGGGGATTGAGGATGGCGGGGTAAAATTTGAGTGGATGAAATAGGAATGAGGAAAGAGCAAAAGGAGAAAGATTAGTATGTTAAAGCAGATGTAGAGAGAGAATGGAAAAAAACTAGAAGAGAGAAGAAAAGACAAATGGACAGCAGACGATGAAGAGTTAGCGGAAGACACGAAGAAACCAGAAGAAAGTGGCTGGAGCAATTGCAGCTGAAAAAAAATGCACAAAAGGTAGAAAAATATCTCTTTATTTTGAATTTATTAATTGGAATATGTCAGCTCTGGGAAATGTGCATCATTAACGTCTGCGCTTTGTTTAGTACAAGAGCAAATTAATGTATAGTTTTATTTCTACAGTGTTGTACATTCCAAGTTTGGCTTTTGGGATTCCCAGTTTAATTATTGTCTTCCTGTTTCTAAATTGTGATTCCTTGTTTGGTGACAGTCTATGTTCTGCAAGTGTAACTGAGCTGAGGTATTCTGTTTATGTAATTCCTATTTGACATTGCCACTTGTTCTCTTTCCCCAGTAGGTCATGTATTGTTGTGCTCTGAAATGTATTGGTTTAATATTTGCAGCGTTTCCTTTTGATAGTTAGGGTATGGTGCTTTGTGAATCCTGGTAGTGCTGTCAGGATACGGCGGGTTTGCTATGGGTTCTAAATGGGCAGTGTTTGTAGTAGTTCCTAATGTGTCTGGTAGTTGGTACTGGATTATAGTAATGTAGAAGTCTTTTAGTCTTTCTTTATCCATACACTCATTAAGAGGCATGTTTACTAAAAGTTAGTGTATGGTAACATTATGCAAATATTTATGCAAATGAGGCCCCTTATGCAAATGAGGCCCCGCACCGAGTCTCCGCACATGGCCCCGCACCCCCCTTGGGCCGCCCCTGTCGAGTACAGAGTACATTGGTAAGCATGAAGTGGGTTGAAACATGGGCAAGAGCAGGAACTCTGACGCATGACCTGCCAAGCAAGTAGGCAAGTCTGCAGGTAATGTTTTCATAATGGCATAAAGTCCAAGACTTAAGGCCTGAGTGGTACTTGGCCAGAGGCGAAAGGGAAGCCTGGCTCCAAGATGTTCATCTCAGTTTTACAAAATATGCTTATATTATCTGATCTTCTTCTGTTGACTCTAGTAACTTGAATGGTTTGGGGAGGAGAAAATGTTTCACTGCTGTTTTAAATATATTATCAGCAAATATGAACATGGCAAAAGCTGTTGCTTTTGCTTGTTCTATTACTTGTGCTACACTTCCTCTTGTAATCCTTACCGAAAGTACCAGTTCTGAAATGTACATCCATAAATATGCACTTTTGGCAAGGATGTGTGTATTTGGGGGGTGGAGAGGGTAGAAGTGGGTGGAGATAAGCTCATTTTAGTTAAAAAATCATCTGTTCATTGAACACTTTGGTAGAGAAGACTAAGGGGCTTGTTTACAAAGCCGCGGTAGCGGTTCACGATCGTTATCGGAGCCCGCTCCGATAACAATCGCAAACCGCTACCACAGCTTTGTAAACAAGCCTCTAAGAATCTATCCAATCACACAGGCATACTACTCAATTCTCTGTCTCCTGTTTTGCTCGCTTATGTTTATGGTTACTTGCATTGTATGTTAAGTAGTTAACTTTCGGTTAAGTTCTCTATAGTTCACATGTAAGTTTTAAGTTTCATTTTTTCTGTAAACTGCTTTGACTTTCAGATACAGTGGTATATAAAAGTAGTTAAACAAATAAATAAAGATGTGCACGGGCCCAAACTTTTCAGTTTATTTCACACATTTGTTTTAAAAAGTTTTTAACACAGATTAAATGGATTTTATGTCACGGAAACTGAATGTGCACTAATGAATGCAGATCCCTGCTATTTTAGAATGTACAGTAACACATTTATGAAGCCCAGTTGTATTTATTTATATCATTTATATACAGTTTCTATTACTAAAGTAAGTCAAAGTGGTGTATGATAGGGATGTAAATTTGTTTGAATGACGTGGGAAATGTCATCGACCTTTGCCATGTTGTTTTGTATTGTTTCTGACATGGAATGATAGGGAAAACCTTAACGTTCTGAGTTTTAGCCTGTGACATCATTAATGCACACTAAGCTCAGTGGCATGCACTATTGTTCAACAGTCCACACAACAGGTTGTGCATACTCAAGTGTGCTAAGCAGTTAGGGGCATGTGTAATAAGCTTTACTAAATCAGTAGCAGGGGGTTTGATGTGCACTTATGGTGCTGTGCTAACACTTAGCATGGGGTCCTGTGCACAAAATCTCATGCTAACCAGTGCAGAGGTGTCGGAGCACTGTGTTCCATGGGAGGCCAAGCTCCGCCCCTGGCCAGCCAAACTCCATGCAGCTGAAATTCTTGGCCTTCCTCCGGGCAGTCTCCCACGGGCAGACATGTGGGGTCTGTGCCACTATTGCAGTGCTCGTCTGCTTGCCAGCCTTCTCCTACTTTGGTCCTAATTGCAGTAGCGAAGTTTTGGTAGGGTCCATGAACCAGTGAGTATATGACTGGGTAGGGACTGGATGGGTTAGGAGGAGTAATGTGGGTATTATGGCACATCATGGTTAATGCAGGTGAACTGGGAGCACTCAAACTGCACCTGTTGCTGTTAGGGAAAGTGCACATAATATCATCTTAATGGCTGGCATTAAGTGCACCCCTGTGCCAGTTAACACAGTGCTTCACATTAGCATTGCACTATTGTCAGGGGGATAGATGCACACGCCCCCAAATATTATTATGGGCCTCCATGATAATTTGGTAGCACAAATGTGCACTATCAGTATGCACCTTAGTATACATAATTCAGTATCTAACATGTGCTAAAAATTACTGCAAGCCCACAGTGGCTACCACATGCTAAAATTAGCCAAGGCTGTACAAGTCTCATGCTAATTGCTTAGTGGATTGCAAGGGAGGAACTGGGGGGAACTAGATTACAGGTGAAGAATAAGAATGGACTGCACAGTTAGCACACAATACTTTATTACATGCTAACTATCATGGCTGCTGAGAGCATGTCTGCACTTAATGTCTCCTATTGAGAAGATGTTAAGTACAACCACACTATTGGCAAGCATTAACAAATAGCTCAAATAGAAAAAAACCCTGCTATCCCCCATCAGCAACTTCAAACCCCCAGATCAACATCCCTGACCCTTCCATCTCTCAACAAGCACCCCATCATCACCCCAGTCCTCCCATCAGCACCCAAACCCATCCCATCAACATCAAGACCCACTCTCACCCCCAATACTTTCCAACCGGCATTAATTGGCCTTTTCTGCTATCATATACTCTGGGGTCAATATTGAACTAGCATGGCAACCAGAGTACGTTAAACTGTGGGTGCAGCATTGAACATAATCCATGTATTCTCTGCCACTATCTGTCTAAGTAGTGGCACTGAACATAGAGACACTGAGCTCACAGCTCCAGCATTTTATGTTTAATTTAGGCCTGATACTCAGTAGGCTGTATATAACTGCTAAGTGTATAATTTTTAGCCTAACCTTGCCCCAACCCAAACTGAGTCCAGAGATATCTGGACAATATCAGGAACTTAAATCAGATATTTGGGCCAATATTGTCCATATGTTTTTTTCAAAATAATAGTTATATGAATTTATTTTATTTATTTATTTAACTGTATTTATATCCCGCTTTTCACCGGGTCAAAGCGGTTTAACATTAAAGGGTGGGGGACAATAATCAATTCTAGGGTTGGTGCTATCACCGGGGGCCAACATTAATGATCTGAACAGATAATAAGGACACAGACAATGGACATCAGTCTCTTAGAAAATAGATCTGAGGGTATGGTTAGGGGGTCTGGGGGGTAGTCAGTGATGGGTGTTTGTTTCTGGTCTGAGGTATTCCTGGAATAGGATGTTTTTTAGTTGTTTCCTGAATGTCAAGGGATCTCCGTTGCTTCTGATATGACTTGGTAGAGAGTTCCAGAGGGATTTGGCGTACAGTTCGAAGGCTCTGTTGCAGGTCCGTTGATTGTATTTGGTCCGTTTATGGGGGATGGTGAGGGAGTTGCTGGTGGTTTGTCTGGTTGTTCTGTTGTGGGTGGGTGGGTTGTGGCAGTAGAGTGCGGAGCTGGGAAGTCTGGGTTTGGTAGAGGGCTTTGTGAATAAGTAGGGCAGATTTGTATTTGTGAATTGCATATGTGAATTGTATGTTCATGTATATCTTGCTCTGAACATCAACTTATATGTTTCTATATGGATTGGATACTAACTCAGACTTAACAAGTTGGAAATTCATTTCAAAATGTTTTGTTATAGGAAGACATATTCTAACATAAATTTACAAAAGTTAGAACATAATGAGTTCGAGACAACCCATCAATAATAATTGTATTCCCTTGCATAATGTCACTGGGAGGCCTTTTAACTAAAGTGTACTATGATTTGGCACTCAACATGCATTTTGCATGAAAAATGATCTGCGCTAAGTGCAAAGCCTCTGCGGTAACTGTGTGAACATGACCAGCATATTCCCGACAGTTAACACGTAGATGTGCACAATAGCACAGTGCTATTACTGTAGGTGCACTTATCTCTACCTAATGAGATGGAGGTGATTATACCCGCGCTAACTGCAATTTTAAAAGTGCCTAATACGTACCCCTGTACTAACCAAAATGTACTCACTACACCCACACTCTGCCCCTAACCTGCTCATTCTCCACCCCAATGCATGCGTGGTAGTTAATGCACACATCAGCACATGGTAACTGTCATTCCCCCATGCTAATAGTGACTATGGGCCTAAGTATGCAGTTGCAATATGCTTAATTGCTTAGCATACTTTAGTAAGAGGACCCAATTGTTTCATAAGTGACAGTATAATAGCCGTGCCCGCCGATCCTTAATCCTGTATATTCAATGTCCGGGTCATATGTGGCACTGGCATTTAATATCCAGAGATTGGCAGAAGCCGCAGTAGCTAACCGATTGTCTCCGCCTCCACTCCTTCCTGGAATGCCCCTGACATGTGCCGATGCTGAGCAGCACATAAGGGCCATAATCAGGGACATTCAGCAGCACTAACCATGTACACATATTTGATACATAAAAGAATCAAATAAAACAAGACCAATTAAAAACAGGAAAGAGTATAAAAACTGGGACATTTCGAGGACATGATTAGTAGCACGCTTATAAATAATTCAAATCAGTTTGAACAAAAGAACCACATTCCCATTGCGGTAGAATTAGATGCACCTGTGATCAATTGTCAGTACTCACCTGACTAGAAGCAACCAATGAACGATGGCTCTAATGTTTAAAATGACCACATTCACTCCTTGTTCCATTTTCACAATGGTGAAGACAAGAGAGCTGCCTGCGACCATCAGAAAAGCTATTACCACTAAACATCAAACTTCAAAAGGGTACAAGGCCATTTCCAAAGAACTTGGGATTCCTGTATCTACAGTTTGCAATGTTAGTAAGACGTTTTCTGCTCATGGACCTGTCAAGAACCTCCCAGGACATGGTGAGAAGTGGAAAACATCCAAAGAGCTTAAAGTTGACCTGGAGCAGTCTAGAGTGATGGTTTCAACCTGCACCCTATGCCATTCGCTAAACAAAGAAGGACTTCATGAGCGAAGGCCAAGAAGGACCCCATTACTCAAAGAGAGACTTAAAAAGACATGTCTGATCTTTGCCCAAATCCACCTTGAGTAACCGCAATCTTTCTGGGAAAATGTTCTGTGGACAGATTAAACCAAACTTGAGCTCTTTGGCAATACATACATTTACAGGCAAAGAAATGAAGCTTATACGAAAAAAATCACTCTTTGCACTGTTAAATATGATGGAGGTTCCATAATGCTGTGGGGCTCTTTTGCTGCCTCAGGAACTGGAGGCCTGGAATCTATTAAAGGAATCATGAAGTCAGAGGACTACCGAGGTATTTTGGAGTGAAATATGCGACCTAGTATCAGAAAGCTAGGGCTGGGTCTAAGGTCATGGGTCATCCAGTGGGGCAATGACCCAAAACATACATCCAAAAGTACAAAAGAATGGTTAAAAAGGAACAAATGGACTGTTTTAAATTGACCAGCAATGGGTCCTGATCTCAATCCAATCAAGAACATTTGGAAAGAGCTGAAATTTGCCATTGGTAAATGGAATCCTGGAAACATTCATGAGTTGGAAGAAATCACAGTTGAAGACTGGGAGAAACTAACAGCAGACAGATGTACAAAACCTATAGATGGCTACAATAAATTTTTGGAGGCTGTCATCACTGCCAAGGGTTGTGCAGCTAAATATTAATGAAAGGTGCCATTAATCTTGACAAGGTCATATTTTGTTTATTTCTCAAAATTTTTTGAACACACTAATAACATATTATGATGGCATAGAACTGGAATATTTCCATTTATATCTCAAGATATTATATACCACATACCTAAAATACAAGGGTGCCAATAATGTTGACTACAATTGTATATGCATATATTGAGGTCCCACTTATGTTCTGCCCTAGCTCTGCCCCATGTACATCACCAACTGAAAGTATGCATGATGGGACCTATGCCCACACTTACAGAATAGCAATTGCCCAAAGTGCATCTACTTAAATTCCCAGTTGTTTACATTAAGTCCTTTAAAATAGGGAAATTACGTGCATAACTGGTGCATAATTTTTTGTGTGCCCCTTTAAAATCAGCCTCAATATGTGAGTAGAGAGGGTATATATAGTGTGCCAAAAACTGGAAAAGAGAGGTATATTGTCACAGGAAAAGCTGCAAAAAGCAACTGATGCAGATTTAAGATCCCTAATTTGAAAGACCAAAAGAAAGAAGCACATGAGTAATAACACCTTAAAACAATAGGGAACTTTTGTAGAAATAAAGAAAGAGGAAATCTACCTGGGAGCACCAGAAGAAAGGTACAGTATATGTGGGAAAAGAAAGAAGAAACTCTTAATGGAACAACTGAAGAAAGGTTGGTGCAGAATGAGAAAGATGTGGTCTCTCTGACAGGGAGAAGGCGGGGATTCCGAAAGGAACACAAGAAGAACTGATGCAGCGAGAGAAAGAAGGGATCCCAAATGGAACCCCAGAAAAAGCTTCATGATAAGAGAGAAGGAGGAGTCTTGGAATGGAGGAAAGGCTGAGGTAGAGATGGAGATGAGAGATCTGGAAATGCAGGAGAACAAGATAAATGAAGGACAGGAAAAGAAGTCTACTGAAGAGGAAGAACTGGAGGTAGAACAAATAACAAATGAGCTTTTAGCCTATGTGGAAAGAGATGAATGTGCTGGATTCCTGGTGAGGAAAGAATTGCTCAAGTTATATTTAACACCTAAAGTAGAGTATGGTAAATAAGATGAATAAGACCATAACCTGTATATATGGATCTTCTGACATCAAGGAAATAAATCAAATATAATACTGTGCAGCAAATATTATTACAAGAAGTTTTCTACTGATGAAAAAGCAGGGTCAAAAGAAAAAAAAAGAGCAAGAACTCTTCCTTGGAAAAAATACATAGAATGAAAAAATAAGATCACTGCATTGATATGTCACTGATATATGGAAATTTAAAAGGATTATGATCATCAATAGAAGAAGATCTTCAATTCATATGTTTCAATAATAAATTGAAAGTAGCAGCTGTCACCGGCTCTCCTTAAACCCCCGTGTATAAGTGGGTAGAGGTTAAGTGAGTGGTTTTTCCCCACTGAAGCAGCTACTTTACAAATCCTGAAGCTGGGCTTTTTGGGAAATGTAGTCCCTTCACCGAATCAATGAGGAGCAGTTGTGGAAAAGTGGTTTAAGCAACCAAAGGATTTTATTTCCCTTCCCGGGGTGGATTTCACCATGAACAAAGTAACACAAACCAGGTATTTACTGGCATAAGGACAAATCAAAGGTTCTTTAACAGAAAAGGCTTACTTCAGCAATAAACAGGTTGATATCTAGCATTCCAACATAACAATGCTGTTTCTTCACAGCTCTCTGCTTCCCAATGCTAGTAGTGCTGTACTTTCTCTTTCAAAACATGCCTTCAGCGTAATGAGATTATTTCATTAGCAAGCGATATCGTACAGTCCATGATATCTTCATCAATATTCACACACTCAGGTTCAAAGTCCATTAACTCTTCCTGGCTAGAAGAGCGAGTAGAGACATAGCCTGTCCTCTCTTCTATACCCTTTTCAATTCCCCGGCAAAATGGGGGCCAATCATTTCCCAAAATTACATCGTGTAACAGCTGTGTGATTATTGCCACCTTTACTTTCTTGGCTGATCCTAAACCTTCTATCATGAGGTCATATACAGGGTAATAGGAGGCTGACCCGTGCAAACACTGTACTTTCACCTGCCCCACTGCTGGACTTGGCGCTACTTGAGCTTGTATGGCTTCCCAGAGCCGTTGGGACACCATACTCTGGTTAGCGCCCGAGTCTAGTAGCCCTTGGGCCTTTATGCCCTCCACCTGGACTGGTAGTAAAAAGCCTGCTTTGAGGTTTTCCCCATTTCCAGATACTAAGGCAGTGCGTATAATACAGTCTTTTTGCAAGTGCCCAACATTTCCACACTTGAAACATTTTCCCTTAGTAAAGGAAAAACCCCTAGTTTCACAAGGTGCTTTACATTCAAAATTCTTACTTACTTTATCAGCCTGTGTCATGCCCAGAACGCCGGATTTTGAGGTCCTTGAGAATTCAGCCTCAAAATACCGTTCTGTCATGGCAGCTGCTTCACTTGTTGTCTTACAGTTCTGTAACATAAGAAACTTTTTAACCTCAGCGGGTACAGCTTCCATGCACTGTTCCATCATTATCTCATCTAACATAAACTCTACATTTTGCTGCTCAGGTTTGAGCCATTTACAGGCTAATCCCTTTATTCTAAAATACAGGGCTTTAGGGGTTTCTCCAGGCTTTAACCTTGCCTCCCTAAACCTGCGCCTGTAGAACAGAGGGATGAGCCCTAACCTGTCTCGTACAGCATTCTTTACTGCGTCATAATTCATTGCTAAGGTAGCTGGCATTGACTTGTATGCCGACAAAGCTTCACCAGATAAAGACATGGCAAATCTTATAGCCCACTGCTCCTTAGGCAGTTTGACGGCTTCTGCAATCCGTTCAAATGCATCCACATAATCATCTAAATTGTCAGTAGGAGATAACTGTCCCAGCAAAAGTGAACCGGTTCCATTTAGTCCTACCCCTTGGGTAAATCCTGGAAAAACCTCCGCTGGCTCCTGCTGTTGCTTTGCTAAATGTTCTATGAGAGCATTAACTGGTTTCAGCTGTTCTTGCAAGGCAGTCATCGCTTGGTCATGCACCCTTCGCGACATCTCCAGCTGCTTATCTCATGCAGGGACATCCACCTTAGTATTTCTTGCGGGTCCATTCTGGATCTCCTGGTATCTGCAACAGAACAACAAAAAAAAACCCAAGTGTGGCCCAAAAAAAAGAGAGAGAGAGAAAAAAAAATTCCCCTTCTTTTTTTTTTCCAACGCCGTGCACTATTCCTGTGCAGCACCCATTCTCCTTTGTATCCTTCTCCACCCGTGCCCAGCTACAATTACCTGGCACCAGTGCAGAGTCAGGCACTGAGAAAAGGGAACTCCCCAGTCTGACCGATCGTCAACCGAGCTCCGGATCTTTTCCTCCTGGCTGTCAGCTCTTGCTGCAGGAACCTCGTCCTTGTGGTGTCCTCAAATCCAGGTAAAAATCCAAACTACTACGCCATTTGTCACCGGCTCTCCTTAAACCCCCGTGTATAAGTGGGTAGAGGTTAAGTGAGTGGTTTTTCCCCACTGAAGCAGCTACTTTACAAATCCTGAAGCTGGGCTTTTTGGGAAATGTAGTCCCTTCACCGAATCAATGAGGAGCAGTTGTGGAAAAGTGGTTTAAGCAACCAAAGGATTTTATTTCCCCTCCCGGGGTGGATTTCACCATGAACAAAGTAACACAAACCAGGTATTTACTGGCATAAGGACAAATCAAAGGTTCTTTAACAGAAAAGGCTTACTTCAGCAATAAACAGGTTGATATCTAGCATTCCAACATAACAATGCTGTTTCTTCACAGCTCTCTGCTTCCCAGTGCTGTACTTTCTCTTTCAAAACATGCCTTCAGCGTAATGAGATTATTTCATTAGCAAGCGATATCATACAGTCCATGATATCTTCATCAATATTCACACACTCAGGTTCAAAGTCCATTAACTCTTCCTGGCTAGAAGGAAATGTTTGTAACGGCACTCATGATGCCACGCCCTTTCTAACTGCTTCAGGTTTCACCTAATATTCCTGAGTTAAATACTGGCTTTCACAAACGTTATCAGCACAGGTATTCTCTTCCCAGCTCCAACCCTCTGGGTAAATACAGTCACTGTAACTATTTTTATACCAGCCTTTTGGCTTACCTTTTAGCCTAGCTGGTGGAGGTTTTCTTTGTGGCTTTGGACTGGCTGTAAGTTCCCAACCTAAGCCTTGCACAGAAGATTTCACTTGCCTTCCTGGCTTCCTTTCACTTCTGTGCTCCCCTGGATACTGCAGGTAATCCACTCTGCCCTTATTATATCCTTCCCTTGGGGTTTCTTTTCTTTTCCTGAAGAAAGACTCTGTCTCACCCTTCCACAGAGACTCTGGCTTTTTCCTGGCACTGCTGTCTTCACCGTAGCTCTCATTAGCTTCCTTATCCAGCACACATGCCTCATCCACTTCTCCTTCTTCTAACTCCTCTTCTAACTCCATAAGCTCAACTGAACTCTCTTTATCAGGGTGAATTCTGGGGCAGTGCTCAACTCCACCCCCTAGCAGGTGTCCTGCATTAGCTCGTGACTCATTCCCTGAATGGTAGCGCGGGCGTTTCTCTTGCCTCTGTGCATGGTTTCTAAGGTAACCAGGAGCCATGTGCTTTTGTTTACAACTCAGCCCTACTCCTGTTCCTGGCTTTTTAGCCTCATCTAACGGGCTGGAAGGACCCACTATGTCACACAGCTGAATCACAAAGATTGCAGAGATATGAAGAAAACAGAAAAGAGAGATTTAAAAATGAACTCTTTTGAGAGAACCAAAACAATTCTTGAGTGCAATGGAGAAGAGCATTAGTATGGTAAAAATACCACCAACTAAGGATGAAACAGAAACATTGTAGAGAAACTTATATGAGGACCATGTAGAGCAAAATTGAGAAGTAGAATGACTTCTCTGCATATGGAGACATTTGGAAAAGATAAATATCAAACCAATGGAATGGCCTGAAGTAACAACAAAATAGTTTGAATGTATGTTAAAAAAATAAAGTCCCAAACTGGAAGAGCCCTGGCCCAGATGGAGTGACCAATTTTTGGCTGAAACAATTAACATCACTCCACCAAGATCTGGCAAACTGCAAAAATTGATTGGCCAAGCAGTCAGACTTTACACCACAAAAGCTCATAACAGACAGATCAGTTTTCCTTTGAAAGTCAGATCCAATTAATGTTCCCAAAAATTACAAACCATTAACTTGTCTACCCACAATCTACAAAGCTGTTCTCCCCAGTATATGCTGAGAAAATATATGATCATGCTGATTCCAATAATATCAAGGCAATACAGCAGAAAAGAAATAGGGGTGCATATGGAATCAAAGACCAGCCAATGTTGAATAAAGTCATTGAGAGGGATTTTGGAAAGGATGTCCAAGTTAAGTTGGGGATATCCAGGCAAAACATGGAAAATATAGACATCCTCAACATGGACGTGCATGTGAGCGGCCACATAGATGTCCCCATTAGGGATGCCTGTGTTGGGGATGTCCATCTCAGGTAGATGAAGGAGTGACAATCAAGCACTGAGAGAAAAGATACATAAAGAATATTACAGCAGATTAAAATTCATATTGAAAAGTGCTTTAGCATCAAGGAATAAGATGCTCGCTATTAATCACCTGGCAGTTCCCCTGCTCTCATACAGATTTGAGATTGTTGACTTGCATCTTGAAGATCTTGAAATACTGGATGTACCCACAAGAAAATCTCTCCATGCTTATGAGGTAAACTATTAGAATCAGTTTATACCAAGACTGGACATTCCCCAAGCCAAAGGAGGAATGGTCATCAGAGAAATAGATTATATTCATGTGGAGGGTGATTTTACAACTAGAGCTTAGTTTAAGGCAGACAAAATATACCTATTTGATAGCTGCAATACTTTTCATGAGGAAAAAGTAAATGGAAGGGAAACATGGTCACTTGCTTTCTGTTCAGCTAGCAATACATATCTTTCCTTGCAAAATAGTTGGCAGGGTCATGTATTCAGCATGGGAATGATGTCCTCATCCTAACCTTTTATCACAGGGACGTCTATGTGGCTGGTGCCATCGCTGTCCATTTCAGGCACATGGAAGCTTTTAAAATCAGGTCAAAACTTGCACATGAACAGCTGCTTTGTAGACGTTTATAACTGAATGTCCCAGATTGCATCTAAATGTCATTTCTAAAATATGCCTTCACTTTATGGGGCTATTTTACAGGAAGCCATTTAAAGATATGTACCATTGATGCATGTAAGTCAGCTATCTTGAATAACTTATGCATGTGAATAGGCGCTTACACGTGTACTTTGTTCAGTCGCTATTCTGTAAATGTGTGCATTAAGACCAATCATGCAATAATTTCATTGTAGATGGATATGGGGTGGAATTTCAGCAGAGCATAAATTAACACATGTTAGTTATCCAATACTATAACATATGTCCATGCAGGCCTGAAAATTCTAGGCACAGGCATTTACACCTTGGTTTGCACACATTTGTACTACTTATGCCCCTATTTTATAAATTAAAGTGCACGTGTATTTCACTTCATAAAGTAAGCCACAGATATGTATGTGTACACGTAACAGAGTTTATAATATTACCCTGTACACTTTGTTGTAGGTTTAAGCAGAATATGCATGTCTTTTTAAATTAAATTAAACCTCTGCATGGTACAAAGTTAAACACTCTGAGGTTGATATTGAAATACACTTATTCAGATAGTAACTGCAGCAGCTATCTGTATAAATGCCTTATCATTCAGTTCTCAGTGGCAGAAAGGGTCACTGAATGTTACTGCAGACTGCCCGGGCATTATCTGGATAATGCTGATGTCAAGCGAGGGTGGGGCATAGGAGCATAGGTGGAGCTATATGGAAAGTAGCAATATTCACTTAACTATCCTTATAGCTATTCAGATAAATTTAGGGCAGCAAAGAAGGCTGTCCTAAATTTATCCAGATAGATATAAGGATAGCAGATAATACTGCTAACATCAGTTTAGTGTTAACACTTCCTACTCTCGTATATCAGCATGATGGAGTTTTGCATCTAATGAAGGCGGTACATGCAAATCTATCCTATGCATATTCATTGTGGTTATCATGAAAACCTGACTGGCTAGGTATGTTCCAAGGACTGGGTTGAAAATCCATGTTCTATATGTATATTCAGTGCCACTGCTTCTGCAGTGTAAAAGCATGCTGATTGCAATGTTTAAATATTGGCCTGAGCATCTTTCTGCAAATTTTAATGCGTAATTACTATTTATTTGCTGATTTTAACAGATTGAACATAATCAAAAAGTGGCAGGTACAAATGTTTGGACACCCTTCCAATAAATAATTTGTACCATCCCTTTCGGCATAAATAACAGCTTCCAAACATTTCTTTTAGCCAGCTAAGAGTCTTTCTGGTTTTGAAATTTTCCACTGTCCTATTCAACTCCAAGGCTGGACTAAGAAGTGAAGGGGGTTCTGGAGGTGGGGATAGGAAGATGGCCCAGTGGTTTAAAATTTGTACAGTGCAGATTTTTTTTTCAGCTGGAGGCTTGGAAGGAGCTGGGGCTGGCTGCTTTTTTGAAAATGAAAGATCAAACAATTAACAAAATTTTGTTTTTCTTTCATTTTGTTTTCAAAATGAAAAGATGCAAACATGTTGAGTTTTTAATTTACAACACTAATATGTATAAGTGAATCTGTGAGTGTCGTAAGTGTGATAGTTGGGAGTGTTCCCCGATGGTTGAAAATAAAGTCGCTTAATGGGATACGAGTTATATGCCAACTATCCCTATGATCATAGCATGTGCCTGAGAAAGTCTTTTGTGGGGGTAAATGAAGACAGTGCTATTTGCATTGGGTAAGTAGGAGCACCATTACAGATGTCAAATAACAATTAGTTGATTTTTCAGCTTGATAGCTTTAAGAAAGGCTTGCCATTGATTCAAACACAGAGTAATTCTGAAATCGGATAATCTTAATCCTACAACATGAATGGGCAGTATTTACCTAGCTTCATTGAATATTGATTCCAAAATGCAGACACTTGACCCTTACCAATGAGAACAGTGGTGACAGTGCATCACTTCTGTGATGAGCATCTAGAGCCCGATGAAATGAGAAAGAGCAGCAGTTGTCAACAGTTCCCAGGAAAAACCCAGTCAGCCTGGTTTTCAGGATATACTGTACACTGTGAATATTCATGGGATAATTCTTCATGCACTGCCTTTATGGGATGGCGTTGTCTTTGTCTTTTCAAAAAACAATTAAATTCAAAAAAGATGACATAACCATCCCTACATTAAAGTCTCTCCTAGTTTATGCTAGTCCCTCTTTATCTGAAGGAACTGAAGAATTCAGAGATACCTGCCACCATTTCAAAATTGAAAAAATACAATAAAAAATCCGTAGCGCATAATCAATTGAACCTCTGTTTCACAAACCATAATCTTATATCTCATAAAGTAGAATGCAACACGCTATCCCAAAAATTAATACCCAGTAATACAGAAGCTCCACAAAGGGTCAAACCCCTTTGGTTCACCCTTTCGATGGGTCTCTTCCACCAGTGGTGATATTGCTGCTGAAAATCATATTGGCCTCCCTAGCACTAAATGAATCATGGCAGGATGGAGCATGGCTAGTCTCAGAAATTATCCCGACTGTGACAATATTCAGTCTACTAGCCAGATAACAATACGGATAACTTAGGACAGAAAAATGTCTGTCTTTAATTATCTGGATAGTTAACCAAATAGTGGATTTTATGTTGTCACTAACCAGATAATGTCGGCTCTGACCCTTCTATACATATAATCAGTGCTGAGCACTGTCTAGAATGGGGCACTAAATATATGTTTTATTTAACCACCACAGCCAGTATTTAAACAAAAGGGCTGAATGTCGACCCATTTTCTTCTTAAAAATCTAGGAGCTTATATAGTTTGGCTCTGATCCAATGTTTATATTAGACCATACATTATAGAATTCTATTTCCAGTGGAGCCAGCAAAAGTCATAAGTGCTTAGCAGGTCACCAAAAAGTGAAGATTTTTTAACGCTACCAACCCCCAAGGATAATTGGTAGCTTTCTTCAGATTTACCTTAATGATGTTTTATGGAATTTTCCTCCGGCGAATTATCAAAACCTTTTTGTAAAGCCACATCCTAAGCTCTGATGACTAGGACTATGTCTTACATTCCATCTATATGTACAAGCTGCGTACACCTTTTAGCACTATACAAATGATTAGTAGTAGTGACAGTAGCAGTAGTAGTAAAACGAGTTCAATAACCTAAGTACTGAGTGAAAAAAATATTTTCTCATATTGTTTTAAATGTACTACTTTGAATCGTCATGGTGTGTCCCCTACTCTTTGCATTTTCTGAAAGAGTAAACAATCAATCCATGTTTACCATTCTTCTCCAATCAAGATTTTATAGACCTCTTTTATATCCTCTCTCAACCATCACTTCTCCAAGTTGAAGGGCCCTAACATCTTTAGCCTTTCCTCATAGGTGAGTTTTTCCATCCCCTTTATTACTTGATCACCCTTCTCTGTACCTTTTCTTATTCTGCTATATCTTGTTTGAGATGCAGCAACCCGACATGCACACAAAATCAAGGCGCAGTTGTGCAAGGGAGCAATTCAGAGGCATTACAATGTTCTTTCTTTCATTTTTTATTCCTTTCCTAATAATTCCTAATATTATGTTTGCCGTTTTGGCCACCGCACGCTGGACAAAAGATTTCAATGTATCATCAACAATGATTCCTAGATCCTTTTCCTGAGTAGTAATTCGTGGAGGGTAATTGTTTAACACCACCCCCCCCCCCCCCCCCCGCCATAGCTGACGCATGTGTAGCAGCCTATTTCATAAAATACCTGCATGGGAGCTTCTGCTGTGACACAGTGTACTGGTGCAGCATATCTGGAGGACAAACACCAGTCCAGCATCAGGCATTGCTCAGGGCAGCCCCTGATGTCAGCAAACCCACCAATAAAATATAAGCATGCCCAAAGGGGCGGGTCATGCCCCTTTTGAGTCCCTTCAGAGCATGTTCAGAGTAGTGTAGTGTGCTTTCTAGGATGTCAACAAAATTCAGGAGGAAAAAAAAAAAAAAAGTAACTCCACAGTCAGTCGGGAATCTAGCATCTAGCCCGATGGACAAGCATATCAAAGAGCAGGGGAAGCTGCTCCATCAGGTACTGTGTTAAATCTCTCTTATTCAGAAGGTGAGTCTCTAAGCTCAGATGAGTGCATACCACCCGGTATGTCGATACCTACTAGCCCCCATGGAGAAGGCCATATCTGAGTTGTCGGTATTAGATACTGTTCCTTTGCATCCTAAACTTTATTCTGAATATATTCTGGGACCTTATAAAAGTATCTTTTGTTTTACCAGAAAATGCTACACATATTTCTCTTCAAGATATTTGGCGGGCTATTGCTGGAACTGAATCTTCAGTTGTGCATATCACTTCTCAGCCATTTTACACAGGGATGGTAAACGTTGCTGAGACCAATTGTCAGTTGGAGAACCTCAATAAGAAGGTGGTCACTTTGAATTCTCAGGTTAGCTCACTACAGCCGACATCTGTTTCATTTATTACAGATTCTTTGACTTTAAATCATAAAACTGAAAGCTTGGAGAACATTTTGAAGAATAAAAACCCACGACTAGAGCTGCTTTGGCGGTTACTTTTGTATCTGCAGCGTTCTCCGAAATGCTTCCCGTTCCATGCGCAGGACCCAAAAGGCAGACAGAGCTCCGGAGTCTCAATGCGTGGATGAAGCGATGGTGCAAGGATGAGGGTTTTGGATTTGTTAGGAACTGGGGATCATTCTCGGGAAAGGAGGGGCTCTTCCGAAGGGATGGAACCAGGCTGCGGGCATTAACCTTTAAAAAGGAGATAGAGCAGCTTTTAAACTAGATAATAGGGGAAAGCCGACAGTCACCAAAGAGCGCATAGTTTGGAAGAATGTATCCTTGAAGGATACTACCAAAAGCAGAGAGGTTCCAAAAAAGAGTAAAGTAGCCCAAATGCCTTTGAGTATGGAGCAGACAGAGCTTAAAGATTCCAAATTACCCATGCCTAACAGCCGGATTAATATGAATAAAATACAGTCTCTAAAATGCTTGTATGCAAATGCTAGAAGTCTAAAAAATAAGATGGGAGAGTTAGAATATTTAGCACTAAATGAGAGGTTAGATATGATTGGAATCACAGAGATATGGTGGAAGGAGGACAACCAGTGGGACACTGTGATACCTGGGTACAAACTATATCGTAAGGATAGAGCTGATCAAATTGGTGGAGGGGCTGCACTCTATGCTAGAGAGGGCATTGAGTCAGAAAGGATTAAAGTTTTGGAGGAAACAAAATTTGCTGTAGAATCTCTATGGATTGAAATTTCATTTAAAAAGGGGAAGGCAATAGCAGTGGGGGTAACTATTGACCACCTGGCCAGAATGAACAAATGGATGATTAAATGCTCAAAGAAATCAAGGAAACTGACAAAAGTAATAGCACAGTAATAATATTGGGTGATTTCAATTACCCCGGTATTGACTGGGTCAGTGTCACGGTAGGAAATGCTAGGGAGATAAAGTTCCTAGATGAAATAAATGACTGTTTCTTGGAGCAGCTGGTTCATGAACCGACCAGAGGGGAAGCCATATTGGACTTAGTCCTTAGTGGAACGCCAGATCTGGTGCAAGAGATAAGGGTGTTGGGGCCACTTGGCAATAGAGATCATAGCATGACCGCATTTGATTTAATTAGTGGAGCAGGGATGGTATGAAAATCCACAGTACTACCTTTTAACTTTCAAAAGGGAGAGTATGATAAAATGAGGAAAATAGTTAAGAAAAATTAAAAGGAGCAGTTGTAAAGGTTAAAGACTTACATCAAGCTTGGGTGCTGTTTAAAAATACTATCTTGGAAGCCCAGACCAGCTGCATTTCACGCTTTAAGAAAAGTGGAAGAAAGTCCAAAATACTGTCAGCATGGTTTAAAGGTGAGGTCAGAGAGGCTGTTGTTGCCAAAAAAATATCTTTCAAGAAATGGAAAAAAGAGCCAAATGACGAAAAATGGAAACAGCTCAAGCACTGGCAAGTTAAATGCAAGGCATTGATAGGGCAGGCAAAAGGAGAATTTGAGAAGAAGCTTGTTGCGGAAGCAAAAACGTGTAATAAAGACTTTTTAAAGTACATTCGTAGCAATAAACCTGTGAGAGAGTCAGTTGGTCCATTAGATGATAGAGGGGTTATAGGGGCACTAAGAGGCGACAAGGCGATAGCAGAAAGACTGAATGAATTCTTTGCTTCGGTCTTTACTGAGGAAGATGTAGTGATGTTACCCATGACTGAAGTGGTATTTAAAGGTGCAGAAGAATTGAAGGAAATATCGATACATCAGGAAGATGTATTACAACTATTTGATAAACTGAAGAGTAGCAAATCACCTGGACCGGATGATATACATCCAAGGGTGATGAAAGAACTGAAATATGAGATTGCAAACCTGCTATTAGTAATCTGTGAACTATCATTAAAATCCTCTGTAACATATGAAGCTTGGAGGATGGCCAACGTAATGCCAATTTTTAAAAAGGGTTCCAGGGGTGATCCAGGAAACTACAGACCGGTGAGCCTCACGTCAGTACCGGGAAAAATGGTAGAAAGCATCATAAAGAACAAAATTACTGAACATGTAGATAGTCATGGCTTAATGGGAGACAGCCAACATGGCTTTAGACAAGGAAGATCTTGTCTTGCTAATCTATTATGTTTTTTTGAAGATGTGAATAAACAGGTAGACAAAGGTGAGTTGGTTGATATAGTGTATTTGGACTTTCAGAAAGCCTTTGACAAGGTCTCTCATCAGAGACTTTTGGCAAAATTAGAGTCATGGGATAGGAGGCAGTGTACTATTGTGGATCAGGAGCTGGTTAAAAGATAGAAAGCAGAGGGTAGGGCTAAATGGCCAATTTTCCCAATGGAGAAAGGTGAATAGTGGTGTACCCCAGGGATCTCTGCTGGGTCTGCTGCTTTTTGACATATTCATAAATGACCTGGAAAAGGGAATAATGAGTGAGGTTATCAAATTTGTAGATGACACAAAACTATTTAAAGTCGTTAAAACCCATGAGGATTGTGGAAAATTGCAAGAGGATCTTGATAAATTAGAAGACTGGGCATCAAAATGGCAGGTGAAATTTAATGTAGACAAGTGCAAAGTTATTTATCTCTGCCTACCCCTTCTGTGTTGTCTGTCTTGACTAGATTGTAAGCTCTGATGAGCAGAGACTGTCTCTTACATGTCTGTGCAGTGCTGCGTATGACTTGTAGCGCTATACAAATGCTCAGTAGTAGTAGTAGTAGTAAGTTACACGATGCAAGGTTCCACATTAGGAACCAGCATCCAGGAAAAAGATTTAGGCGTCATTGTGGATAACATGTTAAAACCCTCCACCCAGTGTGCAGCAGCAGCCAAGAGAGCAAATAGAATGCTAGGTATCATAAGGAAAGGAATGGAAAATAAAACAAAGGATATTATAATGCCTCTGTATCGTTCCATGTTGCGACCGCACCTTGAATATTGTGTGCAATTCTGGTCGCCGTATCTTAATAAGGATATAGCGTTATTGGAAAAGGTTCAGAGAAGAGCCACCAAAATGGTAAAGGGAATGGAAGGATTCCCCTATGAAGAAAGGCTAAAAAGGTTAGGGCTCTTTAACCTGGAAAAGAGACGGCTGAGCGGAGATATGATAGAAGTCTATAAATTAATGAACAGAGTGGAACAGGTAAATGTAGATCAATTGTTTATGTTATCAGAATATAGAAAGACTAGGTGACATGCAATGAAGCTACAGGGTAAACTATTTAAGACAAATAATAGAAAATATGTTTTCACTCAATGTGTAATCAAACTCTGGAATTTGTTACCGGAGGATGTATTAAGGCTGTTAGTGTAGCTGGGTTTAAAAAAGGTTTGGACAAGTTCCTGGAGGAAAGGGCCATAAACCATTATTAAAAGGGACCCAGGATATCAATGCTTGACCTTATACAAGCATTGTGGAACCTGTATCTTTTGGGGAAACTGCTAGGTACATATGACCTAGATTGGCCACTGTTGGAAACAGGATACTGGGCTTGATGGACCTTAGTCTGACCCAGTATGGCATATCTTATGTTCTTATGTTCTTAAGATGACAAGCAGAGCATTATGAGATCTTACTGGCAGTCAGGTAGAGTGACTGCTGCCTCAGTCCCCAGACCAAACCCCCCACCCCCCAAAAACAATGCTTTCAATCTACGATAAAAGCAGCATCCTCCCACCCTCCTGATCCCATCCCCAATGACACACTAGAGACCCTCACTCACCAGTTTCCATTCCGAATGACACACTATACACCCCTGATCCTCCCCCCCCCCCCCATCCACATTGATAGACTAGAGATCCCTGATTGGCCCTTCCCATGACAATGGCCCAATCCAGTGGCTCAACTTATTCCCTCCTGAATCACAATCCCCCACCTTAGATCTGTTAAATCACATTAACCCCTTTAAATATTGGGCCCTTGGATTTTACCATAGCTTAATTTATACAGTAATGGGAATCATTAACCTTTGGTAACTCAATACAGCAGCTTAGTGACTCCCATGATAAATGAAAAATGCAACTTGTGATCAACCTTGTAAGCTGCATTATTCTGCTCCTCAGGAGCATTGAACAGCTAACCCATGGCCTGATACTTCTGGGATGGAGGTGGTAGCATTATATTTTTAATTGGACCCCTCTTTCCCCTTCCAGTCAAACTCCTGACCCCCTCTGGACTGTCAGTGAAGCTCCTCTACCTTCTGAAGATTATCTTCCTCTTCAAGAAGTTTTCCTCAACTCCAACCATGTCCCCAAAAAACCCTTCCCAAAGACCCCTACCTCCTAAGAGGCCTTCCAGGCCTATTGAAAGAAATTCCTGGTGTTCTAGGATAACAAGGAAAGAGTAACTTCCAGTTATTTCCAACCTCTCCAGCACCATGTTCAAAATGCTGATAATAGACGCCTATTGGTAGTCTCACAGTTTCACCGCTATAGAGCAAGTTTCCATAAAAGGCCATTAACCTTTTTTTAGCAGCTTGACACCTAGCAGTAGTATTGCAAAGCCACTGCTAGGGTTCAGCTGGCACCATTTTGATCCCGGCCCGGGATGGGGCAGGAGCAGCTCAGGATCACTCCTGTCCTTCTTACCCTAGACCACAAGGGATTTCTTGCAGTAGGTTGGGGGGGGGCTGCAGATGATTTCAGGATCTTATTGCCAAGTGGAGGAGTGGCCTAGTAGTTTGGCCAAGGTACTTTACTTCAGGCCAGAAGGTCAGGGGTTCAAATCCCACTAGAGGACAGCAACCTTGGGCCAGAAGGACTGGGGTTTCTAGTCCCACAGGTGCTCCTTGTGGTCTTGGGCAAGTCACTTAACCCTCCATAGCCCATGTTCCCTGTAAAATAGTTATCTCCAAGTTATAATGCCCTGTTCAATGTAATTTCAGTTTGTTCAATGTAAACCACACTGATACAGAATAGCATGGTATATAAGAGAATGTAAATAAATTATTCAGGGTGAGATCATTGTTGGGAGGAACTTCTTCAGGGGAAAGGAGGTAGACAAGGTGACTTCAGAGGAGTGGGGGATTTGACAAGTGGTCTGTGAGGAGCCTTCTGGCAAGGGTGGAGAGTCTTGACTGGGAGTAGGGGGATCCATGAAATTTTACAAAGTATTGCTTCCTTTTTTCAATTTTTCGAGAGAAGCTAAATTGCTCCAGTTGGTTCATCATTTAGCATTTAGATGGCTTAAGTTAGAAGATTGATTTATTAGTTTTATCAAAAGAGAAATTTGTCCTCTATAGACGATTACTGGGAAAATTGAAAAGAGATTTTTTTTTATGCAGAAAATTATAAGGGCTAGGTATTAATCTCAGGAACTATTTTTAGTTGTAAAAGAACTTTATGATGTATCTATAAAATGGAAAGTGGATGTAGAAGCTGGTTTATCTTCTGATGATTTGGCCCACTTTTTGTGATAAAATAATAAATATTCAAATGGCTTTGCAGGGGAGGATAGTGGGCAAAGCATTGAAGATGCACAGTTGGAAATTGGAAATATTCAGGAATTTAAAATCCTGGATAATTACCAACTAAAGAAGTTGCTTCACAGTGTCCCAAAGGCAGAGGTTTTCTCTTATTAGTCTTAAATGGGTTACACTGTAGCGTCATTTCATGTCCCCTAGTCTTTCTATATTTTGATGGCATAAACAATTGATCTAAATTTATCCATTCCACTCCATTCATTAATTTATAGACTCTATCATATCTCCCCTCAGCCATCTCTTTTTCCAAGTTGAAAAGCCCTAACCTTTTAAGCCTCTCCTCATGGGGGTATCCTTTCATCCCCTTTACCATTTTGGTGGCTCTTCTCTGTACCTTTTCTAATTCTGCTATATCCTTTTTAAGATACAGCGATCAGAATTGCCCACAATATTCAAGGTGCGGTCACACCATGGAAAGATACAGAGGCATCATAATACCCTGTCTCTTATTTTCTATTCCTTTCTTTATGATTCCTAGCATTCTATCTGCTTTCTTGACTACCACTGCACATTGGGTGGAGGGTTTCAACGTGTTATCCACGATGACGCCTAAATCTTTTTCCTGGGTGGTGGTTCCTAATATGGAACCTTGCATCATGTAACCATAGTTTGGGTTTTTCTTTCCTAGGTACCTAACTTTGCACTTGTCCACATAAAATTTCATCTACCATTTGAACGTCCAGTCTTCCAATTTATCAAGGTCCTCTTGTAATTTTTCAGAATACTCTCGGGTTTTAACAACTTTGAATAATTTTGTGTCATCTGCAGATTTGATTACCTCACTCGTTATTCCCATTTGAGGTAATCAAGTTTGCAGATAACACAAAATTATTCAAAGGTGTTAACCCAAGAGGATTGTGAAAATTTTCATTCTTTGTGAATGAGTAAATATCCAACCAGGGCCAGTGCAAGAATATAATTCACCAAGGTGGGCCCTCAATCCTATCCCCCCCCCCCCGCTGTTCCCCCACCCCCATTGCCGTTGCTGCCACCCCTCTTCAGGACCTGCAGTGGTGGAAATTGCATCAAATCGCAACACCGTACTTACCCGAACTATCTGGTGCTGCACTGATATTTCTTTTCTCTATGATCCTCCGCTTCCACCCCCTCCATTGCAGGAAGTCTTTGTTGGAGGGAGTGGAAGCAGCAGGTCATAAAGTATGATCTGCTACTTCTGTCCCTTCCGATGCAGACTTCCTGCATCAAAGTGGGTGGTAGCAGCACATCATGAGTAAAGGAATGCCAACACATCACTGGAGAATTCAGCTAAGCACTACTTTGCCTTTTAAATTTCATTGCTGCCGCTGAAGGTCCCAGACAGGGTCAGCAGTAACAGCACTAGGTGTCGTGAGGACGATGGTTTCTCTAGGCGGCCACCTAGTTCGCCTGTTGCATTGCATTGTTTCTGTTCCCAACCCAAATAAAGTAAGCCATTGTCTAGACTTTGTTAAAGAAACCTTTGTTACCTGTCACTGACATAAGCAGTTATATGCCTATCAAATGTGCCTATATTGGCAAAGATTATTGAGCTGTGTGTTATTTTTTAACTTCAGGATTACTTGCTTCCGCTCAACTTTTAGTATGGAAATAGTGCTGGTGTCTTTATTAGATGATCTGTTGAGGTGGAAAGATGGTGGAGGATGTAGTGTATTAGTACTTTTAAATTTATCTCCTACATTTGATACCATCAGTTACAAAATTCTACTATTTAGATTACAGATGGCTGGAATATGGAGTTTAGCACTGAAATGGTTTCAATCTTTTTTAAACAACAAATCCTTTAGAATGTATTTTCAAGAGCATTTTAGTTCAGTTAAAGTCTGTGATATGGAGGTACCACAAGGTTCACCTCTATCCCCTATCTTATAGTTCTTTTGGAGAGCAGATTAGGATGCTTGGTCTTAAACCATATATTTATATGGATGATGTGTAATTTTTTTGTTCCTATCAAGGGTACTTTCAGGAACTAGTAGATTAGCTGAATGATGTTATGCAAAATCTAGGACTCTGTCCTTTTAATAATAAATTGAAATTGAATATGGCTAAAACTGAACTTTTCTGAGTGGGTAATTCAGAAATCAATAGTGATTTAAGTATATTCAGGTCACACAATATCTTTATCGCAAGAAGTTCACACCTTAGGCAAAGTTTTAGATTCCTGGCTAACCTTAAACTACAATTAGTCAGGCAAATTAAGTCATCCTTATATGTACAATATTTTTGTACAGTGATAGTTTTAAGTCACCTGGCCTATTGTAATGCTATTTTGTACTGCTTAGACTCCTGCAAAAGAGACTTCAACATGTACAGAGTTTAGCATCAAACCTTGTTGCACGTAGTTCATTTAGAGATAGGGTAACTCCATTATTAAGTCAGTTGCATTGGCTGCCATTGGAGATGAAAATTAGATTTAAGACACTATGTTTATCTTTTAAGGCCCTTTAGGGGATTGATCCTAAATATCTTTCAGAAAAACTGATTAAGTGTTATCCATCCAGACCATTATGCTCTACATCTCATTGCTTTTTTGGCTCTGCCAGAGTCACAGACATTTTCTCAGATAAAAATTGAGACGCGTTGCTTTTCCAGAACGTTCCTAAGTAATGGAATGATTTGCTTTTGTATTTAAGAGATTTTACTAATTATGTACTATTTTATCATAAAATGAAAACATGGAGTTTTGGCAATTATTTTGAGTGACTGAATGTCTTTGTTGTTATAATTTCTGGGCATTATTTTTCTTTTCTGTTGATATGTTTAGTTATATCCTGATTATTTGCATTTATTTGAACATAAGGTTTTCGCCTTTTTTATGCTATATTTTGTTTATATCATTTTATTTTTTAGCATTTATGTAATTTTATTTTTAGTTTTATTATTGTGATCTGCCTTGTATGGTCTTGCATTTATAAAGACAGAATATAGGTATCATTATTAAATTAAATTAAATTAAATTAAATTACAATAGTGCCTAGGAGCATTGGGCCACATGTCTATCTATTTATTATAAAAGACCTAGGATGAGTTACAAAAAAACCATCTTTAATAAAACACGTGCAAATCCAATCCCCAACAGCCACCTCTATTCTACAACCCACTCCTTTTTGCCTAGCCAACAGGCATTACAGGTCACTAAAAAGATGTCTTCAACCATCTCCTTAATGCAGGGTACAGGCATGGGTAACAGAAAACACACAAACTCTACCCTCAGTATCTCCCACAAATTTTCCACCCAGTAGTGTACACAGCGTGGCAGAACTTATTGTTGCAACTTACCCCTTAGATAGCTCAATAAACAACTTCAAAGGTAAGCGTTCTCATTTGAACTATATCCACAAAGCAATTGGCAACCAGTGTAGCTCCCTTAGAGCTGGTGAAATATACTCACATATGTTGTTCTGTGTAAGCACCCTTGCCACCTCTTTGTGCATTAATCACAGCCTTCCCACATTCTTGGTAATAGTCCATATGTGATCTAATAGTCACTCAAAATTTGAGTAAAAACCTCTACACAAGTGACACAAATGATAAAACAAGAACATGCCACTAATTGTATATGTAATCCCATTAAACGAGAGATATACAACGTGCACCAAAGCTCCAGATTTGGTCTAAAAGCCTTTTATTCTCCTCTTTCCACACAGGAGCCTATGCTGGACAATGAATAGCAGGGATGGACATTCATCTCCACTGTTCTCCCCCTTCTGTCCCCGGCTAAAGCCTGCCTGTATGAACAAGGACTTTGTATGGGGAGGCTTAGTTTGGGGCGGGAGGGGTCATTGCAGAGAAGGTGGGCAGTGGGCAGTCTATGACCCCGAATGTATAGGGCCGATTCTGAAGTCGGCCCTGTACGTCTGGGGCCTCAGATCTAAGGGCACGTATTCCATTTTGGATGTAGCATAAGTCCCCCTAGACGTCGGGGGATGGTAGGCCCAGGCAGTGGTAGAGAGGTGTGGGGTGCAGGGGGTTTCCCGCAGCCTGACCCTGGCCATGGAAGGCCAGATCGGGAGACGGACTGCGGGGAAAGAAGATTGTGGTCAGTGGCTGGGGATTGCCATGGCACCGCAGCCCCATTCAGGAGCCTGACTGAGTTAGCCAGGCAGGGGTCTGCATGTACAGGTCCTAGACCCGATTCTGATCCCATAGGGCATGTCTAGCCCCCACGGGATCAGAACTGGGTCTGCCTCTGTGCATCCCGATTCCGATCGGACGCACAGGGGCTTGGACATATACATTAGACAGTCATGGTGCAGAGAGGATTTCCAGTTCAGTGGTGGTATCTTCGTGGTGACTGCTGTTGAGTATATGGATTTTGTGGGCAGCTGCAGTGACTTTCTTGATGGTGGGGATTTTCAGTCACTATCCAGCTAACCAAAATACACACACTTAGTACAGCTTTTTTCCTGTCATACGTATATTTATCCATATGGTGGTGCTGAAAATTCTGTTATCTGGATTAGTGCCGGCTCCTCCTCAGTTCTGCGCATGGACCGCCTGAGCACTATCTGGATAGGGATAGACTGTCAGAGGAAATATTCAGCGGCAATATCTGGATAGTACTACTAAAGATTGGACTCAATGGGGCTTATCCAATAAGCAGGGTCTGCAAACCGGATAAGCACCTTTGAATATTGGATCATCAATCCCCCAGTCAGGAAAAATAACATCAACTTTGAGCTAGCATTATTCTTCCAAGAGTAGCACAGCTTGCAAAGTTCAACACAAGCTGTGTTATTTGATCTACAGAATAATAAGATGCTTTGCATGTGTAGTCCCCCTTTCAGTGTGGTCCTTGCAGCTGCTTCAAATGGCTTGGCAGACAAGTGGGAACACTAATCCAATGAGCCTATTTACAGTCTTTTACTCTGGTACTCATGCTTTTTTATTATCAGGGTTCTTTTGGTGTCTGCCAATTGTTCTCGTTGTTTTTGCTCAGTGACCCTAGCATTTAAGTAGAATACACTGGAGGCCCTTGGCATTTGACATTCTCATTACCTTTCTCCTCTCAAATAAATGAGTCCAAGTCAGATGCTGTTTTCTGAATCAAGGGTTTACTTAAACTATAGGATCACTTAGCAAAAACAACAATAACAATAAGTTACAAGTAGTTAACTCCTTCTTAGTCAAAAATGGTTTCAAGTAGATTACTTCTTTCTACTCTCAGTTAGATATTTTACCCCACTACTTGCAATTACTCTTTATCTTAATCTGAATAGTGCCTGCTTTCTTCACCACTCATACACCCTTTGCTAATTAATCTGGTTACTTCACCACATATCCACCTTATTATTTAGTCTGGTTTCTCTAAATGGAAATCCCTCTCTTCTATTTCTAGTACTCTTTCCCAATATACCTGAAGCTGGTGGTGATGTAGACCCAGGTCCTTACCATTCCCCCTAGATGTATTCTATGTCTGCAGCTACTTTCATTGATGTATAATGAGTGTTTGGGTTCCTTTTCTTCCTGAGCGATGGTGGCTTCTGTAGTTGCAGGTCCCCAAAACTGATCTGCAGGGTTCCTGGCCCGAAATGAACTAGGAAACTTAGTTATTGATAAAGTTCTTGGAATCTCTCTCACAAGAATGAGTAACTCTCCTTCTGGGTCAGTGGGGTGTGTGCAGGGTTTCCACAGACATTAACCCTTTGCTTTATTTTCTTATGCAGCTGCTCTAAGCCTGTATCTCACTCTGAGTGGCAGTGTGCAAAAGACTCTTTTACTCCCTTCTGGAGCAATGGCTAGGTGTCAGACACCTGCCCCATAAGGACAGACATCTTACTCCTGCATGATACAGTGGCTGTGTGCCAGAGAAAGAGTTCTGTCTTCAGGAGTGGTTTATATATGAAATAGGATTTTCCCTCCCAGCATGAATTCACTGGCAGCAAGAAACTCCCCTGTTCTGGAAAATATTAGGCTTTTCTCTAACCTTCCTTATAATATTTAGTAGAGATACTGGATGGTGCTGTTACTCACCCAGTAAAATCCAAGCAGTCTCTACACATGCATCTACATGTTTTGCATCTCATTATTTGTTAAAATAAGTTACAGTAAACTGTCATGCCTTAAAGTAAAATAATGCACAATTTTACCTTTTAGTGTGGGTTGAGGCAAAAATTAAGTGTTATTCCCTTAGCTACGCTCCCCACCACCCCTCCATCTCCCACCAAATGTAAGGCAAAATGGTTTTAAACCTTTTAATCTACCTAATATCTACTTTTTATTTTGGGACTGTAACAAACTAAATACATTTGGGGCAAATAGATTTTAGACATTTAATCAAGTAATAGCTAATTTTTACTTTTTAATGAAAGCAAATAATTTTTCAATAAACCTATAATCTCTCTTCTATTCCAAACTTCCCAAATTTCCCAGCAGAGTAATATTCCCTTATTTGCAGAAGCTTCCTCAACATCTTGCCATTACTTCATTAGTATCACCCTAATTCTCAATGATCCAGCCACTGGCATATACAGTCTACGTCTACTGGATTTAGATTGCCCAGTGACAGCAGCTCACTGTTGCATGCTATCTTTTGTATGCCTTCTCTATGTCTATATTTACTTTTTCCCTTTGTGACAGCAATCTATTGATTATGATAGCACAGGCCCAATAGTCAAAACATGTGTCTGGGTAACTTTAGGAGTTACCTGGACAAACATTGCATTTGCAAATGTATTTATTTTATGTGTGTAGTTAGCTCATACTTTTCCAGTAATAGCTCTAGTTGAGTTACAGTCAGGTACAGCAGATATTTCTGATCCCCAGAGGGCTTAAAATCTAAGGGGGGCATTTTCGAAGCCATTTAGGCTATGCAGAACTGCAAACTGCCTAAATGGCATGCTCTGGGATATCGCCAATAGCCAATTATCCCCAAGTGCTGCCACCAAATATCTCTGTGCTAATTGACTTGCATTGGGGCATTCTAGAGGTGGCACCCTGGCTATTGGTGATATCCTTAAAGTGGCAAAAGTTCGGTACCTGAAAGACTCACTTAACTTTCACCGCTGAAGCAAACCAGGCAATAACTGAGTATCACTGGTGCTCGATTAGCTTTTCTGCTATCTGGCCAACCCGAATATTCAAAGTCCGGTGGCTGGATATAGCCCCGACATTGAATATTCAGGTTTAGAGTTCAGCGGCAACAACGAGCTGCTTTATCTGCACTTGCCATGCCTCTGAATACCTCCCTTGGAATTTATACCCAAGGCAATGAAGGGTTAAGTGACTCGCCCAAGGGCACAAGGAGCATCCTTGGGATTTAAACCTCTACAGCTGATCAGTTGTAATTAATTTGACTAAAAAGTTGGCTGAGCAACATTTGGTTGCTGCCAAAAGAGGAAACGTTTGAGGCATGCCAGGGGTGTAAATACAACTTAGCGGGGCAGTTTTGAACTTAGCAGGACAAATCTGGTCACTAACAGGAGCTGCCCTAAATATATCAGATGTCTTTATCCAATTAATGGTATCCACTTATCCAGATATTCCCTGAATATCTGGACACAATTAGTGTCCAGATCACTTTGCCCTTAGCCACACTGGGTAATATTGACCCCATAGATATTGAAGGCCCCTTTTACTAAAGATCACTAAGGTTTTGCCCTTAAGGTGGAAAACAAAGGTACATTAAGTGCAAAGTCTCTGCATTAGTTGTCAGGGGTAGCTAACGCACAACAGACTTCCTTTTCATATGGCACACTAATGCAGGTACACTAATGACTCTCATCGAAGTGTCATTAGGTACATGCAAGCTAATTGCCACCTTGCACTGAGTGTGCGTCAGTTGCCCTTGTGCTAGCAGCAATGGGTTTTCCATGCCCTCACTGCACCCACTCCCTGTCCCATTGTGTGATGGCTGCTTACCGTGCAATTTACCATGTTGGCTTCCCCCCCTGTTAGTGTTTCCAGCTTCCAGTTACCATGTGTTAAAACACATCTTAACTGACTACTGGCCTTAGTAAAAGGAGCCCTAAATCCTTTAGTTTTCTTGAGGACAAATTCACAATAGCTCAGCTAATCATTCGTAAGTTAACAATTTTTATATAAAATTACTCCTCCCTCTTTTTCCCTTATTCTATTTATTTCTGAAAAAATGTATATCCTTATATATTCACATTTCATTTCTTATCACTAAACTATAATTTATTTACTCCACCATATCAACATCCTCGTCCATCATTGTTATTTCTACATCAGTGAGCTTGTTCAACGGGTATCTGTACAAATCACTTTCTATGCAGGCTTTCTACCACTTTTTCTCCTTTCCTATTTGTTCCTTCTTAAGAATCGTACTAATCCCCCTACCAATCTGCTTGCTTTCCCCAATTCACAGTCTTTGAATTCCATTCAGTATTTGAAATTTTATTTTATTTATTTATTTATTTAAAAGGATTTAATACACCACTTTATCTTTAAATCAAAGTAGTTAGCACATCAAACAATCAAGAATGGGAGGGTGAATACATACATGCAGTGGATACATCGACTTGTGTGGTGTGAGTGAGCAGTGTGATTGATTAACTGGTGAGTTATATACATTGTGAACTGTGAACAGGGGCTATATACAGGTAGAAGGGAGCTATATACATAGTGAACTGTGAACAGGGGCTATATACAGGTAGAAGGAAGCTATATACATTGTGAACTGTGAGCAGGGGCTATATACAGGTAGAAGGGAGCTATATACATTGTGAACTGTGAACAGGGGCTACATACAGGTAGAAGGGAGCTATATACATTGTGAACTGTGAACAGGGGCTATATACAGGTAGAAGGGAGCTATATACATTGTGAACTGTGAACAGGGGCTATATACAGGTAGAAGGAAGCTATATACATTGTGAACTGTGAACAGGGGCTATATACAGGTAGAAGGGAGCTATATACATTGTGAACTGTGAACAGGGGCTATATACAGGTAGAAGGGAGCTATATACATTGTGAACTGTGAACAGGGGCTATATACAGGTAGAAGGGAGCTATATACATTGTGAACTGTGAACAGGGGCTATATACAGGTAGAAGGGAGCTATATACATTGTGAACTGTGAACAGGGGCTATATACAGGTAGAAGGGAGCTATATACATTGTGAACTGTGAACAGGGGCTATATACAGGTAGAAGGGAGCTATATACATTGTGAACTGTGAACAGGGGCTATATACAGGTAGAAGGGAGCTATATACATTGTGAACTGTGAACAGGGGCTATATACAGGTAGAAGGGAGCTATATACATTGTGAACTGTGAACAGGGGCTATATACAGGTAGAAGGGAGCTATATACATTGTGAACTGTGAACAGGGGCTATATACAGGTAGAAGGGAGCTATATACATTGTGAACTGTGAACATGAAATGCTTTTTCAATATGTCTATTGGGTAATGCAGAACTTTCTGTGAATCTCACTGTTCTTGTGACCTCTTTATAGTTTCCATGTGTTCTGCTTACACATGGGTCTTTGCTGTTCACTGATGAATTATGTTTATTATGTTTATCTCAATGATATGAATATTACACAGAAAAAAAAAACATTTTTCTGAAGAAAGGAAATCCTACAAGAAATCGGGATATGAACCTCAAAAGGGTAAACAGAGTAACACAAAAACACAGTAAAATAAATGCAAAGACCATACAGCCGATCCAGTCTGCCCTTCTGTACCAGCTATTAAGCCATACAATTACTTTTTTTCCCTTAGAGACCCTCTGTGTTTGACTCTTGCTTCATATACACAGGAGGAGTGGGGGAGGGAGGAGTGGCCTAGTGGTTGGGGCAAGTTACCTCAGGCCAGAGGGCCAGGGGTTCAAATCCCACTAGAGAACAGCAACCTTGGGCCGGAAGCACTGGGGTTTCTAGTCCCATAGGTGCTCCTTCTGGTCTTGGGCAAGTCACTTAACCCTCCATTGCCCATGTTCCCTGTAAAATAGTTATCTCCAAGTTATAATGCCCTGTTCAATGTAATTTCAGTTTGTTCAATGTAAACCACCTTGCTATCATGAAAGGCAGTATAAAAGAAATGTTAAATATACACTCAGTACAGCAACAGGACTGAATTTGAACAAACTACATATGAGAGTTCTTTGTCATCTGTGTTCTTGTGCTTATAGTTTGCCGATGTCTGATATGCCAAGTCTTCTCTATTTCCTTCAGGCTCAGCCATCTGAACTCCGTTCCATCCTGCTTTATCACTGCAAATGGCTGAGCAGAAGAAAGTATGGAAGCCCCTTCATATGCTGAAATGTTTATTTATGTTTATTAAATCTGGCAATGAAGAACACTTCATCCTGGAATTTTGCATCTGTGTTGTAAAATAATAATTGCTCCTAGTGCTAGCTGTAGGTTAACCTTTAGCCATGCATCCCCCCCCCCCCCCCGAGGTGTCTGAAAGACCTATGCACTCCCCTGGGTGGCTCACGGCCCTGCTCCCTTCATAGTCTGGCATCTCCCTTTCTCTTCTCCCTCCTTAACCTCCTATGTTGCCAGGATCACCTCTCCCTCACCTCTCCCTCACATTCTCCTTCACATGTCCCTCCCATGTTCATAATCACTACTTCTCTTCCCTCCCATGTGTTCAGCATTACCCCTTCCCTCCCCTCCTCCCTCATGTTCAATGCCATCCTTTCCCTTCCCCTTGTTTAACATCTCCCATTCTCTTCCTCTCAAAAAGGCACATTCAGACATGTGTGTCCCCAGGGATTCACCCGATACTGCTCCCGTGGGAGCTAGATGTCTCCACAAGAGCAGAATCACAGCACAGTGGCAAGATGTCCAGGAGGTGCTCCAATTCAGGCACCCCGGACATCCAACCACTTCCCCGGCTTACTCAGCCAGGCTCCTCCATGGAGCGGCAGTGGCATGGCATCCTGCTGCCAGACCACCATGGCACTATGAAGAAGCCGCATCACCCCACCACTCCCCAAAGACATTCTTTCCTCACAGCCCGACCCCTGATCAGGCTTTCCATGTCTGGTGTCGAGCTGCGTGAAACCTTCTGCACACCCTCACTTCTTCGGTACGGCACAGCTCCGCCATCCCCTGATGTCCAGGGGGACTTATTCCACCTCCTGTCTAACCTACCAACTCCAGACTTACAGGGTCAACCTCAGATTTGGTCCTGTATGTCTGGGGCTGTTTTCCCTCCCACCACCCGCCCTCTCTCCTCCCCCTCCTGCCCACAACAGAGCTCCCCACACAAGCCGGCTATACATGCAGTGAGCTCTGTGGCTGCCAGTGCGATCCAGATGTTTAGCAGGTCTGGACATCTGGATCGGTCATTCAGACCCACTAAACGAGGTTTGGAATCTACCCCAAAGTGCCCAGCATCATTTCTTCCCTAACACTTCCCCTCCTTTCCCTTGCTGCTATAACCACTGCATTACCTCCATCAGAGTCAACTCAGCCAAACTAAGAGCAGTGTTGTGGCAGGCCTTTCAGCACCATGTGCCTCAGCGTCTTTCAGGACCCTGTTGGGGCAGACAGGATGCAGCAGCTCTTGAGTGTGCATGGTGCTCAAAGTTCTGTCTCTGTACTGCTCTTATTTATTCTGAGCCAGCTCTAGTGGAAGTAGGATAGCGGCAGCAGTGACGAGGTGTTCAAAGGTCTGCTGCTGTGCTTCTGTTCTGCTGCTGTCTTGCAGGTCTGGCGCCATGTTGCTGCCCCTACCCCCCAAGGCTGTGCCACCTAGTGGTAGGGCCAACCCTGGCTGCTTCCCATGTCTTCCTCTTATGCATTGTCCAGTGTTGTGCTGTATTGAGCTAATGGTGCATGTTAACTTTGGATACATTTCATGCAGGATGATATTTCATCAGACTAGATACAGCCTGTCTTTCAATCATTCAACTATGCTGGTGGGCCTGTGTATTATATGTGGTGTGTCTTCCACTAGCGCACTTGGAAGCCAGATGTGATAACAGCCTCTATGTGTCATAGGTTGAATACATTTACATGAGGGTGAAGTGGTTTGGGTAGATTTGAGGACAACCAGGGTAGAAATGGCAGGGGATGGGGAACAGTCAAGATCTCTTCTCAGACATGAGAGAGAATATGTCAGCTCAAACTTTTTGACAGGCTTTTTCAACTAATGTTTGTTGAATACAGAGAAGTGCTTGATAAACGAGAGGCTCTCCTTGGTGTACAATATTGCTCATAAGACAGTGCGGAAAGGAAATGGGACATGAGGTTTTTTCCCTTGCATATACACAAGCATTCCATAGTGCTTTCTAATTAGGGCAATATGGTGTTTTTGCCAGAATTTCCCTGTTTGCTTCATTTACTTGTTTTCCATTAATTCAAGTGATTTATGTAGGTGTGTTTTTTTTAAACATTTTTAAACAAGGCAATAGCTTTCCTGAAGTATTGTGGCAGGGCTAGGTCCCTCGGCAGGGCTAAGTCTGCCAGAAATACTGAGCCGAGCCATAAACTCACCCCTGCTCATAAGAACATAAGAACATAAGATATGCCATACTGGGTCAGGCCAAGGTCCATCAAGCCCAGTATCCTGTTTCCAACAGTGGCCAATCTAGGTCATACGTACCTAGCAATTTCCCCAAAAGACACAGGTTCTGCAATGCTTGTACTGGGTCAAGCATTGATATCCTGGGTCCCTTCTTAATAATGGTTTAATGACCTTTCCTCCAGGAACTTGTCCAAACCTTTTTTAAACCCAGCTACACTAACAGCCTTTACTACATCCTCCGGTAACAAATTCCAGAGTTTGATTACACGTTGAGTGAAAAAATATTTTCTTTTATTAGTCTTAAATAGTTTACCCTGTAGCTTCATTGCATGTCCCCTAGTCTTTCTATATTCTGATAAGGTAAACAATCGATCTACGTTTACCCGTTCCACTCCATTCATTAATTTATAGACTTCTATCATATCTCCACTCAGCCGTCTCTTTTCCAGGTTAAAGAGCCCTAACCTTTTTAGCCTTTCTTCATAGGAGTATCCTTCCATCCCCTTAAACTCATCCCTGTCAAAGTTGAAACCCTACAGAGACAGAAAAGGGTGGAGCAAGGGAGAAGCACAGTGAGTCTTGGGGTGGGATAGAGGGCTACCCTACCCTATAATTAAACACCTCCAAGACACAGAAAGGGGAGAAGGAGCAGTCAGATGAATGGCAGCGTCCAGACCTGTCTGCGGCTGCTGAAGTACAGCCCCTGCAAAAACAGCTGTCTTCTGAAAAGGAAATGGAGATAGACCAGCACTTCTCAAAGGGAGAAGAGCCAGAAGCTATGGCATCGAACTGTTCCAGTTAAGATCAGAGTTGTTAGAAACTATCCGAACTGTAACCCTGGAAGGTGTTTCCTTGTCAAATATTTCTAGACTCTGTACTAAGTCTGGTTCAGTGTTCTACTGCTGAATGAGAAAGAGAGAGAGAGAGAGAAAGCAAGAGATGCTGGAACCTCAACTAATGACTTTGTTGCTGCCACTAATTGTTTGCTAAGGAGAAGGCAATCGGATCTGTATTGAGAGAGCTGCTGAATAATTGCTCAGCATTTGGGCCAGAGTGAGCTGGAAACGTGAACTGAGATATTTGCAATGCTGCTCTGAGAAAGGATTCTCTGTGAATGTGATTGATTGTTGGAAATTACCAAAATATTTTGTAAAGCATTAAATACATCTGTAGAAATGGGTAAAAGGGGCAACATCTGGAAAGCGGTGTACATAAGTGCCCGTAGCATGGGAAAGAAGATCCCAGATGTTGAGGCTTTAATGGAAGAGGCTAACTTGGATTTAGTAGTAATTATGGAGACATGGTTCACAGACAGCCATGCCTGAGATGTATGTAAAAAATAGCATTAAAACTATAGGATTACAGGGCTTAAAAGGGAGAAAGGATGCACTGTGGGTTAAACCAGAAAGAGGGAATGGGAAATCCATTTTCATTGGTGTGATATACAGATCCTCCTCACAGGGAGAAGTGGACAGTGATTTAATAGAAGACATATGCAGTATTGCCATGAAAGAGAAGTGCTGCTGATAAGTGATTTCACTATGCCAGATATTGATTGGCACATCCCTGCTGCGGTGTCTTCTAGAAGTAAGGAGATCCTGGACTCTCTACAGGGAGAACTATTCTGTCAACTGGTAACAGAACACACAAGTGAAGGAGCCATACTGGACTTGGTGCTTATTAATGGGGAAAGTGTTTCACATGTTGCAGTGAGAAATCATCTTGCATCCAGTGATCACCAGATGATGTGGTTCAGTATTAGGACTAGGGCTGATAAAATCCATTCAAAAGCGAGGGTCTTAGACTTCAAGAACACTAGCTTTGCCAAGATGAGACAATACCACAAGGAGCTGTTAGTGGGATGGGAACAGCAGGGGCATTTAGAAAAGCAATGGGCAAAACTGAAAGGGGATATTTTAGGGGCAACAAATCTTTTTGTTAGAAAGGTAAATAAATGTAAAAGGAAAAGGGGGCCACTTTGGTTCTCAAAAGAAGTAGCTGAAAAGGTGAAGAAAAAGTAGGGTGGCCTTCACGAAATATAAGAGATCACAGAGAAAGGAAGACAAGCATCAATGCTTGTATGCAAATGCTAGAAGTCTAAAAAATAAGATGGGAGGGAGGCGGAGCCAGCGAGACTCCAGCATGGTCGCATAAGAATTATCCCCTGGGGACCCAGACAGTTAATCATGACCATCTAAGTGGAAAGCTACCTCCTTTACCGGCAAAGTTGGCCCACAGTCAGTGAGTATGTCTGGTAGTAAGCAAACCCGTTTGGAATTCACGAACCCCCCCCGACATCGGGCACAAAAAGATCCAAAATAGACCCACTCTCCCCGCAAAAAATGGTGCCGCAACAAGAAGCATCTGAGAACATGCAGGAGATCTTAAAAGAAGTTTGGGCGATTCGCTCTCGTGTAGACTCCCAACGGGGAATCTTTAACTGAAATGCAATCAGACTTGAAAGACCTGCGATCGCAAATTCAAACTCTATCCCTTAGAATGGATAAAGCAAAAGCATCGGTAGCCGCATGTGAAGAACGTTGCACTCAGCATGCAAAGGCATCTCGCAAACTGGAAATCCTTGAAAGAAGTATAAAAGATATGAACAATAGAGCTAGGCGCAATAATATTCGCATCATTGGGCTAATGGAAGGCTCTGAAGGGGGTGACCCTATTCGATTTTTAGAAGCCCTGATACAGAAGATCTTGAAAATAGAATTTTTGCAGCCGCTGGAGATTGAAAGGGTGCACCGAATACCTTCCTCACCTAACTTGCAAAGCAACAGGTCGCGCCCGATGATCCTATTCGTGCTATGACATCAACATGCTGTCCGAATATTGGCAGCGGCCAAGGTGGGTCAATCCTTTCAGTATAAAGGGCAGAAAAATACCTTTTACCCCGATTACAGCAAGCCTACTGTTGAAAAGAGAAAACGATTTCTTGCCTTAAGACCGAGACTCCAACACCTCCAGGCAAGGTATGGACTTTTCAATCCGGCGAGATTTAAAGTTACTCTAAACAATGCAACTAATATGTTTGAGGATCCAGTGGCACTTAGGCAGTTCATCGAGGATCAGGAGGCCTTATTGATGCATCAAAATAAGACCTCACATCGATCCGTTCAGCCACACCTGCATAGAGTGGTTGATCAGACCATCAGGCAATCAAACCCGGTAGGGTTTAGTTCCAGACAACTTACTAGATTATGCCTTGAAGGTATACTTCAGTACACGCAGGAGATTTGTTTATAAGTCAGTATGCTGCTGGGTTTAAATATCATCAGAGCTGTCTCGTCCACTTGGGCGTACCGCCTATTCAAGTAATCTTCTGATCGGTGTAGTACAGCTTTTGTGAAGCCGTTAAACCTGTGGCCCACCTTGGGCCATATCATGGAAGCTCCAGCTATAATTCAGAGGAAGGAGAGCACACAGGATACCAGCAAGACTGCTTTAAGCATTGGCAAAGGTCTTTCTCTCTTTCTGAGTGTCCTAATTTTGTCTGTTTTCAATATTTTGTATGGTTAGAGGTGGGTTATGCTAATTAGCCATGTCTTTTTGGCTTAAATGCTATAACGGGCCCAGGCTGCACCATGTAAAATGTTTACGCTGCCTCACCCATATCACTGTTCAGGGTTAAGGGGGTTATGTACTGGTTCTCTGGGGAAGACTGATGAAGGTTCTACTATATATTTAAAGGTTCTGTTATATGCTAAAGGTTCTGTTATATGCTATATTTTGCAGGCATTAATCTGTATGAGAGGTAATGGCTAATGGGCTAAAGATATTATCTCTAAATGTAAAGGGAATTAAAACCCCGACTAAAAGAAAGAAGATACCAACATACTGTAGGAGGCAACATGCTGACGTAATCCTATTACAGGAAACACACCTCACGATGCAGGAGACTAGTAAATTAGAAGACAAGCAGTTTATGATAATTGGATCCTCCCCGGTAGATCATAAGAAAAATGGTGTGATAACCTTAATGAGGAAATCTTTGGTGGGTAAAATCCCTAGTTACGGTTGGGGGAGTGAATCTCCTATATTTAAATATATATGGCCATAATTGTGATGACCCTGTATTCTTCCGTACGATATCCAGCATGCTGCAAATGGAGAGTCCAGTCCCAACTATCCTGGGCGGGGACTTCAACTTGGTTAGAGATCCCATAATAGATCGTAATCCTGGGAGAGTGGAAAGGCCTTCCTGAGCAGGCATAGCTCTTACTTCCCTGATAGAGGCAAGTGGTTTGGTGGATATTTGGAGACTGCTCCACCCTGTGGAAAAAGATTACACCTATTTCCCCCCCCCCCCCCCCGCATAAATCTTTGTCCCGTATTGACTTTTTTAAAATATCTAAGTCCCTCATTACAAATGACTGTGAGGCGGATATCAAGGGCCTAAGCATCTCAGACCATGCAGCTATCATATTAAGAGTTGCCCCTCCTGAGCTTGAGAGGCCTAATCTGACTTGGTCCTTCAATAGAGCATGGTTAGCCGAACCCTCTTTCAAGCCAGAATGAAGGCTTCTATCAGATCTTACTTTAATATTAATAAATTAGGTGACTCTGCAAGTTGGGCGTGATGGGAGACCTTTAAGGCTACAATCCAAGCTACAATTACTAGCTATTCGATTAGAGAGAACAAAAAGAGAAAAGCCCAACTAGCAGCCTTAGACTGCCAAATTAAAGCCATAGAAAGGCTATGGATTAAACAACCTGATCCAAGCATACTGGTCAGGCTACAGCGTTTAAGATTTCAATATAATGAAATGTTGAGTGCCGAAGTCGAACAAGTATTGCTGAAACAATCAGCTAGATTCCATGTCAAGCAGAATAAAGCCAGTAAGTGCCTGGCTAATGCCTTGAGAGGGAAGAAAGAAAAAATGAAAATTGTCTCCATTCTGGATGGCAGCCAAATGAGACAAACTAATAATGAGCAAATCTTAGATGAATTTTCCAAATACTATGACAATTTATACTCCTCAGACTTGAAAACAGATCCGACCGCCTTCTCAAAATTTGTGGGAGACTTAACCCATCCCAAATTGGAGTCGCAACAAGCAAAGAGCCTGGGTAAGCCCCTTTCAAGTAAAGAACTATGTATGGCCATTAACTCTATGGCTGGGGGCAAAGCCACAGGCCCAGATGGAATCCCTGCCGAATTTTATAAAGTGTTCTGTGAGGAGCTACTCCCATATCTGCTGCTATATTATGGAGAATTAGTGAAAGGGCAGGATCACACAGGTAACTTTTCAGAAGCCACAATAGTAGTCTTGGAAAAAACAGGTAAAGATCCCAGCTTTGTTACAAATTATAGACCAATATCTTTGCTAAATGCTGACTATAAGATATATGTGAGTATCTTAGCAACAAGGCTAGCTAAAGTTATTGGGGACTTAATACACCCGGGTCAACGCCCGGCTGTTATGTAATTTAATAGAAAAGGCCTCAGTAAGTCACTCCCCCTATGTCGGCCTCTCTCTCGATGCTGAGAAAGCGTTCGTCAGGCTCGAATGGTCTTTCCTCTTTTTTGTCTGAAGTGGTTTGGTCTCAGTGAGGATTTTATAAACATGGTAAAGGTGTTGTACTTGACAATCAGTGCTCGCATATTCGCCAACGGAATTCTTTCCCATTCATTTTCGCTTCATAGGGGTACGCGGCAAGGATGCCCTCTTTCCCCTCTGCTTTTCAACTTAGCACTGGAACCACTGGCCATAGCTATCAGGCAAAACAAAGATATCGTGGGCTTTAGTTTAGGCGACTTGCAGGTGAAACTTTCAGCATATGCTGATGATCTTCTCTTTACTCAACCCGTGGAGGTGCCACTGATCTTAACATTAATATACTCATAAGAACATAAGAACATAAGATATGCCATACTGGGTCAGACCAAGGTCCATCAAGCCCAGCATTCTGTTTTCAACAGTGGCCAATCTAGGTCATACGTACCTAGCAGTTTCCCTCCTTTTCTTCCATTTCAGGGTATAAAATAAACTGGTCTAAATCAGTAGCATTCCCTTTAAATAATAGTTAAAACTCACAACTTATGGCTGATTTCCCTTTTCGATGGGAGGCTGGTCAAATTAAATATCTGGGCATTCAGTACAACGCCTCATTAGAAGATACAATTAAAACGAACATAGATGACTTACTGTTTATGATTCGTTAGATGACTCTCTCTTGGTTGCCTCTACACTTGTCTTGGTGAGGCAGGCTTGAAACAATTAAAATGTCTCTAACCCCGAAAATTAATTATGTATTAGGAATGCTCCTCTTCAGACTGCCAACAGGAACATATGTGGACCTGGAAAGAACTTTACTAAATTTCCTCTGGAATGGAACCCGCCCGAGAATAGCTACTAAAAACTGAAGGCTTCCAAAAAAAAGGGAGGGGTCCACTTCCCTGACTTTCAGTGGTATCACCAAGCCCTTCTTTTAAGGCAAGGAGCGTTGTGGGTGGACTCGGGGGGACATGGCCAAAGACCAATGTGTCTCAAAGTGGAGGCTCGGGTAGCGGCTCCTTATCCCTTGATGCACTTTTTGAGAATGAAATTCCCGGACTGGTCCACTGCAGGGAGAGTAATTTTAGCCACACAAGATGTGTATTTAAAACTAGTTCAGGTGGTGGGCAAAGATAGTCTCCTTTCAAAGCAGACTCCGCATGGCAAAAGTGGCAAGACTGTGGCATCTGGACATTAGGGCATCTAATGGATGAAAATGGATGGAAGGATTTCACCTCCCTGCAGGTGGAGTTCTCCCTTCCTGGGACATGCTGTTTCCAATGGATGCAACTCAGACACAGCTTAGCCACGTTGAATGCAAAATTAGTTGATCTGGTAACAGAGGGGATATCATTTAAAATTATGAGAGTCAATAGGGCAGAAAGGTGCTATGTCTAAGTTATATGATTTAATCAGAGATCACGCTCCACACTGTCTAGTGGGACTATCAAAGGTCTGGGAGTCTGACTTATCAGTTCCGGTACAGCCTAATTATTGGAAGATGTTGTGGGGCCCCATAACAAGGACCTCTAGGTCAGCCGCAATTACCCAATCAATGTATTTCTTTCTACATAGGGCCTATATTACCTCTGTAAAAATATCCAAATGGGATAAACTGTCTTCTGGTAATTGCTGGTCCTGTCTGGAGGTTGGCACTTTTATGCACATGCTTTTTGATTGCCCTTTGGTCCAAAGGTTTTGGAAGCATATATGGGTTAGAATTCAGAAAATTTTAAATATTTCTGCCAGTATCTCTATGAATACGATTACATTAAGATCCTCAGAGTCCTGCTTAGATATATCCAAGGGGAAAGCCTTTTTGTTGAATTTCATGATAGCTATTGCACTAAAACCTCTATGGGAGGAGTGGTCTAGTGGTTAGGACAAGGTACTTCAGGCCAGAGGGCCAGGGTTTCAAGTCCCACCTGGGGACAGCAATCTCAGGCCAGAGGGACTGGGATTTCTAGTCCTATAGGCACTCCTTGTGGTCTTGGGCAAGCCACTTAACCCTCCATTGCCCATGTTCCCTGTAAGTATTATCATATGTGTCTCATATCCCCTTGTGTTAAATGTATCCCCCAATTGACCGCTTTGACCCGGTGAAAAGCGGGATATAAATACAGCTAAATAAATTATCAAATTGGAAAAACTTCCAGGCACTGAATTCGGAACGTTGGTGGAATTTAGTATGTTACTATTCCAAACTGGAGAGATTATATAGTAAACTGCACCATCCCAGTAAAGTTGATCTAAATATTGAAAGATGGGCACCCTTGGACCAATACTGTGCCCGATCTTACATACATTGAGGGGTCACTTCTTATTTTATCCTATTTTAATTTTTGTACATTGCTTTTGGAAGGATAAATACCCCATGAGTGACAGTCTTCAAACGGTGGACCTAGGAATTTACTGGAGGGGGGATAGGGGATTTATTTTATTTTATTTACATTTTCTTATATACCGCACTATTTTCCATCAGTGCAGTTTACATGGAACATTTTACATACATGATTACATATGCATTTATCTGTAAATATTCATGATTACAATTGTTTGTATGTTATTGTTCTCATTAAAATTCTGAAAATAAAAGTATTTAAAAAAATAAGATGGGAGAGTTAGAATATATAGCACTAAATAAGAGGTTAGATATGATTGGTATCTCAGAGACATGGTTGAAGGAGAACACCCAGTGGGACATTGTGATACCTGGGTACAAACTATATCGTAATGATAGAGCTGATCAAATTGGGTTGCGCTTTATGTAAGAGAGGGCATTGAGTCACAAAGGACTAAGGTTTTGCAGGAAACAAAATTTGTTGTAGAATCTCTATGGATTGAAATTCCATTTAAAAAGGGGAAGGCGATGGCAGTGGGGGTGTACTATCGACCGCCTGGCCAAAATTAACAAATGGATGATGACATGCTCAAAGAAATCAGGGAAGCTAACTAAAGTTACAGCACAGTAATAATAATGGGTGATTTCAATAACCCCGGTATTGACTGGGTTAGTGTCATGGCAGGACATGCTAAGCAGGGGTTCTCAACCCTGTACTCGGGACCCACCTAGCCAGTCGGGTTTTCAGAATAACCACAATGAATATGCATGGGAGAGATTTGCATATAATTGAGGCAGTGTATGCGAATCTCTCTCATACATATTCATTGTGGTTATCCTGAAAACCCGACTGGCTAGGTGGGTCCCGAGGACAGGGTTGAGAACCCCTGTGCTAGGGAGATAAAGTTTCTAGATGAAATAAATGACTGCTTCTTGGAGCAGCTGGTTCATGAACCAACCAGAGGGGAATCCATTTTGGACCTAGTCCTTAGTGAAACACCAGATCTGGTACAAGAGATAAAGGTGTTGGGACCACTTGGCAATAGTTATCATAGCATGATTGTGTTTGATTTAATTAATGGAGGAGGGATGGTAAGGAAATCCACAGTACTACCTTTTAACTTTCAAAAGGGAGACTATGATAAAATGAGGAAAATAGTTAAGAAAAAACTAAAAGGAGCAGTTGCAAAGTTTAAAGACTTACATCAAGTTTGGGTGTTGTTTAAAAATACTATCTTGGAAGATCAGACAAGCTGCATTCCACACTAAGAAAAGTGGAAGGAAGTCCAAAAAACTGCTAGAATGGTTTAAAGGTGAGGTCAGAGAGTCTGTTGCTGCCAAAAAAGCATCTATTAGGAAATGGAAAAAAGAGCCAAATGATGAAAACTGGAAATAGCATAAGTACTGGCAAGTTAAATGCAAGGCACTGATAAGGCAGGCAGAGAGAGAATTTGAGAATAACTTTGCTGTGGAAGCAAAAACACATAATAAAGACTTTTTCAAGTACATTTGTAGCACAATGACTGTATGGCATATCTCATGTTCTTATGTAATATTTGGAAAAACCTAGAGAAGATAGGAAGGAATTTTATGTATTTATTTTATTTATTTAAAGCTTATTTCTATACCACCTTTCTACTATTCAAAGTAGTTTACATGGAAAATCAACACGCCAGGGCGTCAAATGCATTCTGGTGAGTGATTCATAGAACATGGAACAAAAACATGTTAAACAATAACTTTGTAAATGAACAGGTCTAATATAATGTTTGTGAGATAACTATATACAAGGTTATAAATGGCTTCAATCATGGGTTAAAAGTAGTCAGGAAAGCAAAGATACAAACAGAAGAAGAAATAGCCAATGCAATAAAATGGGGGGACAAGACATTTTTCAAATATGTTAGCGAGAGGAGGAAGTGCAAAAGTGGTCTTGTCAGACTCAAGGGTGAAGGGGAGGAATATGTAGAAGCTGATGAGGATTGAACGAAATTGCTTAACAAATATTTTTGTTCTATATTCACAGATAAAGGGCCAGGATTAGGACCTCAGAAAACACCTAGAAATAGGAACAGAAGTGTAGGGGATTTTGAACAATTTTCAGAAGACTGTGATTATGGGGAACTAGCTAAACTAAAAGTAGACAAAGCGATGGGATTGGATGGGGTACATTCAAGAATATTGAAGGATCTTGTGGACAATGTAGTGGCTCCACTGACTGACCTTTTCAATGCTTCTTTCGAGTTGGGAGTGGTCCCAGAGGACTAGACAAAGGCATAAATGATTGAAGCAAGGAGAGGTTGAGAACTACAGGATGGTTAATCCAACCTTTGTGATGAGTAAATTAATGGAAATGCTGCTAAAACAGATGATAGTGAAATTTCTGGAGTCCTATTGTTTGCATGGGTTTACCAGAGGCAGGTCTTGCCAGACAAATTTGATTGATTTCTTTGACTGGGTGACCAGGGAGTTGAACTGAGGGAGAGCTCTAGATATGGTGTACTTAGATTTCAGTTAAGCCTTTGACTCCGTTCTGTACAGGGGACCTATAAATAAACTGAGCACCCTAGGGATGGGCCCTAAAGTGACTGATTGGACTAGAAACTAGTTGAGTGGGAGGCGACAAAAGGTACAGGTAAATGGAGCTCACTCTGAGGAGAAGGAGGTTACCAGTGGTGTGCTGCAAGGATCTCTCCTTGTTTCACTTCTTTTTAACATCTTTGATAGTGATATTGCAGAAAGGTTATTAGTCTTTGAGCAGGGACTGTCTTTTTGTGTTTTCATTGTACAGTGCTGCGTGCGCCTGGTAGCGCTTTATAAATGCTTAGTAGTAGTAGTAGTAGTAGTAGTAGCAGTAGGGAAGGTTTGTCGCTTTGCAGATGATATCAAAATCTGCAATAGAGTAGATACCCAGGAAGGAATAGATAACATGAGGAATGATCTAGCTAAGCTGGAAGAATGTTCACGAATTTGGCAGCTGAGATTTAATGCTAAAAATGCAGGGTCATGCATTTGAGCTGCAAAAAGTCAAGTGAGCAGACGGTGTAGGGGGTGAAGTACTTCTATCCATGAAAGAAGAGCGAGGCCAGGGCATAATTGTTTTTGATTATCTTAAAGAGGCTAAACAGGTAGAAAAGGTGATCATGAAAGCAAGAAGGATGCTTGGATGCATAGGGAGAGGAATGGCCTGCAGAAAAAAAGGAGGTGATAGTGCCTCTATAAAAGTCTCTGGTGGACCTTGTTTGGAGTATTGTGTGCAATTCTGGAGACCATATCTTCAAAAGGATATAAACAGGGTGGAGTTGGTGCAGAGAGTGGCAACTAAAATGGTCAGCGGTCTTTGTTATAAACCATATGGGGACAGACTTAAAGATCTTAATATGTATACTTTAGAAGAAAGGCAGGATAGAGGAGAAATGATAGAGACCTTTAAATACCCGCATGTCATAATTGCACAAGAGGAAAGACTCTTGATTGAAAGTAAGCTCTGCAATGAGGGGACATAGGATGAGGGTGAAAGGGGATATACTCAGGAGTAATATGCGGAAATATTTCTTTATGGAAAGAGTGGTAAATGTGTGGAATAGTCTCCCAGTGAAGGTAGTAGAGATGGGGATAGCATCTGAATTCAAGAAAGCATGAGACAAACACAGAAGATCTCTAAGGAAAAAAAAAAAGGGACTATAGTAGTTGATATGGAAAGGCAGACTAGATAGGCCATATGGTCTTTTTCTGCCATCATATTTCTGTGTTTCCAGGACTTAGCAGGGGCTGCTTGCTGTTTTTGAACTGTATCTTTGAGCACCGACAAAACTCAGCAGTACCATGTGTTACAAAGACTACAAAGACTCTCTTTTTCAGGTGTTTGAACTGGATTTCATTCTGCTGAATTAAGCAGCAGAGGAGTTGTTAAATACCACAGATCAACTGTTGAACTATTCTTTTAAACCAATAATAGCTCTGGGATAAAAGCATTTTGAGCTTTAATGAACTGGACTCCCAGGGAAAGCACAGACTCTTATTGTATTAGTATCAATAGACTACATTTCCCAGACTGCCTTGCACCGCTAAACTGGAGAACTAAGTGTATGGTATTATTCTAATTAATTGCTCAGTGACTCTAAACTGAGCTAGTGAACTCAGCTTGGCACAGAGTTATATTTCTGTTGAAGGAAATGAAGCTGTTCTAGTTTAAAGATTTTGATGAAAATAACGTTTTGTTTAAAGTCTTGTCTCAGTCAATCTGACCAATTTAAAGACGCAAGTCTGTAAAGGAAGCATGAGTCCGTGTCCGCAGCAGCCTGGCTAGTGTCAGTTTAGAAATGATTAGTGTACACATTAACCTCTAATAATCTTGCATCTTTGTGTTGATGGGTCTGCATGCTAAATAGAATAAGGCTTCTAGTTCCTACTCAGCACATTTTGTGGAGGATTTAGAATCTAACAAAGATGGATGCAATCTCAGTGTTGCCCCCTAGAAAGAAGCTAGAGAGCAGCACTTCATGGGACAGGAGCTGAGAGGATCACACCTGCCCCGTTGGACCACTAGACCCCAAGGAATCGGGCCAGGTAGGCCTTTGGTGGGGTTGGGGGCATTGGGGGGTGGCCAGGGGCCCTCTTCGCCAGCTGGCTAACCAGGATGATTTTATTTACCAGGGAGATGGGAGGGGTCTATGGGCCCCCCACACACACACATTGAATAGTGAATGGGGGGGGGGTGGAGGTGGCCATTGCTTGACTGGCCTCGCTGGGAGACTTTTAACATTGGGGATAGCATCGATCTCCCCGGACAGCTCCTAATGAGGATCAGGAGCTGTCCAGTGGGGATCAGTGCTGAAGGGGGGCACCATAGTTATTTATTATATTGTCTGTGCTGTGGAGGGGAAATCCTGACCACCTGCAGGGCAGAGCCAGCATTATCAGGCCTCCCGGCAGATAACACCACCTCTTGAGGTGGCGTTATCTGTCGCCATGATTGGACCCTATTTTGGCAGCCACTGCATGAACTCTTTTTTTGCACGGTGGATGCCAGCCAAGGTCACCCACACTCCCCACCCCATTCTGCCCCAGATCCCGCCCCTAGGGGCATCCACCATGCGGAAATCAGTTATTGTGAAAATAGCCTGTGATTCTGATGTTTTTGTGGGTTAACTGCTCCTGCTAGGCATGAAACCTGTATTAGCATGGCAGTAGCAGCTATCACCCTTTCGTTCAATTGGAACTTGTGCGATAGGCCTATTTTTGCAATAGTAACAACAATTTTTTTTATACACCGTGTAGTGTACAATGTTTGAAGAACAGATATTATTGGATTGAAAATAAATATTTTTGTTTAGATAAATATGCAATTTTTTTTAGGTATTCAGATATGAGCTGGTATCTTTTTGATTTTCTTTATTTCAATCTCTCCCTCTCCCTGGCCCATTTCTTTACCTCTGTGCCACACCTCCCACAACATCTCCTGCTCGAACAACCTTGTCGCCTTCATCAATAAGCTACAATGTGCCCTATTATCTGATCCCTTGAAATAGCATGCATTTTAAAAAGGTAACACTAATAAGAGTCAGGTGTTACATTTTTTGTCCTTAGCAAGGGTAAACTAAATAGCTGCATATGGAGAATATTTTTTTTAAGTTGCATGCATCTGTTACAGCTATTTTAAAAAATCAAGTATGCATGTACTTAACTTTAGCAAAAAAGGGATGTAAGTGGTGGAATATTCGTGGCAAAACTAGGCACCTAGATTTTTAAGGAACATGTGTAAGTTAAAGAATGTTATAACGCTGCAGATGTGCATTCCACCTGCGTTCTGTTCAAGTTCTGCCCCTGTGCATGCCCACAGTGCAAATAGGTGCCATAAGCCTGACATGTGCCTTACAGAATAGCCACCAGCTAAAGAATGCACATAAAGGCCCATTCATGCGCCTAACTCACTGAAACTATGTGATTTATACTACTACTGCTACTACTACTGAGCATTTATGTAGCGCTACAAGTCGTACGCAGCGCTGTACAAACAAACAAGTAAGAGACAGTCCCTGCTCATCAGAACTCACAATCTAGTCAAGACAAACACAGAAGGTGCAGGCAGGGATAAAGCAAGGGAAGGAGAAGGAGATCAGGAGAGTTAAGATCCAAAACTAGTAGCGAAGAGGTGAATTTTCAGCCTGGATTTGAAAAGGGTTAGGGAATGTGCCTGGCGTACAGACATAGGTAGTTTGTTCCAGGAGTACGGTGCAGCAAGGTGAAAGGAGTGACGTCTGGAGTTAGCAGTGGAAGATAAGGGCATAGATAGGAGCAGTTTGCTGGAAGAGCGGAGTGTCCCGAGGGGGGTTGTAAGGAGAAATAAGAGAAGAAAGGTACTGAGGAGTCGCCAAGTGAATGCATTTATAGGTCAGGAGGAGAAGTTTGAACTGGATGCGGAAATGGATAGGGAGTCAATGAAGTGACTTGAGATTTATGAGGGTTGATGGTGTATAACTTTATACAGCTTTTTATAAAATTACTTCCATGATGTTCTTTCTTTGGCATTGGTGGTCACATTAATTTACCATGTAAACACTCCAACTGATTTAGCATTTATGCTAATCTTTATTTTATTTATTTAGACAGATTTGTATACCACTTTATCCTTCAGTCAAAGTGGTCACATCACATTTGGGTTATACTTAACATAATACATCACAATTGGTGGGTTACACTTAACATAAGGGTACTTAACAACATTTAGACAGCACAATCGGGTTACATTTAACATTGTACAATGAACTCATGTTTAGTTGGTGTGAGTGGGTATCGAGTTGGTGGAGGTAGTTGCGTTACCGTTCAGGTTGAGACTGTTGTCGGTCTGCTCATACGTTTCTTTAAAGAGCAAAGTTTTAAGGACCTTGCAGAAGTCTATGATGTCATTTAATGCCCTCAGGATAGTTGGGAGAGAGTTCCAAAGTGTATATGCCAGTAGTGAAGGCGCTCTTCTTGATGTTTGTTTAGTTTTGTGATAATCTGCTGGTGTGCTGATCATGCTGTCATTATTAGACCTTCTTGGTCTATCATTGATACCTCTTGTTATAATGTCTTGGAGTGCAGCTGCCGAAAGATGGTGGATGATTTTAAAGATGATCAGGACTGTTTTAAATTTTGCTCTGGCTATCATTGGGAGCCAGTGCAGTTGCTGTAGGACAGGGTGATGTGATTGGTTCTTGGAGTGTCCATAATGATGCGTGCTGCCGTGTTTTGCACCATTTGGAGCGGGTGTAAGGTCTGCCTAGGTAGGCCTTGATATAAAGAGTTTCCGTAATCAAGCAGATGTGTGATGAGTGCTTGGCACACTGTGCGGAAGTGGTCCTGTCGGAGTATTGGCTTGATTTTTCTGATGGTCCTCAAGCATTGATAGGCCTTGTTTGCAGTTTTGGTGATGTGGGATTTCATGTTCAAAGCTCTGTCCATTGTGATGCCCAGGTACTTAACTTCATATTTGACTACTATGAGTTTGTCTAGAATGTTGATAGTTTGTGGTGGTATGAAGGTGGGGTTCCTGGTGACGAACATTGCCTCAGTTTTATCGTAGTTGACTGTCAGGTTATTGGCTGTGAGACAGTCATTCATGTCTTCAAGGCATTTGATTATTGTTGTGGTATTAAGTGTTAGTAGGTTGACTGGAGCGTACACTATGGTGTCGTCAGCATAGATGTGATAGTGGCATTTATGGTGTTTGATGATGTTGTATATGGGTTGGATGTAAATATTAAAGAGCATTGATGACAAGGCTGAGCCCTGTGGTATTCCCTGTATGATGGGCGCATTTGACTTCTTGTGTTCGATCTTCCAAGTAGGAAGTAAACCACTTCAGAGTGTTCTTAGATAGGTCTTAGTTTCAGTCCTATGTTTTGTAATAATATGGTCAAGCAGACTGAAGTGTGACTAATGTGATACACTAATCTGTTCTAACCATCTCTAAATCTTGGAGAAGGAAAAAGTCGAATAGGTTGTTTAGACATCCAAGGAATAATGGAGAAGTATAACAAAGACATTACTTAATTTTTACTCATGAAACATAGTGATTTTAGCTCTTACTAAACACTGTGGTTAAAATAATGTCTGGCCTCCTATACAGCCCTATATGAAGCATTAGGGTACCAAAGTGGAACACAGATTATTTTCTAAACTTAATATATTTTTTACTTACTACAATTTCTATTATGTAGTTAATCCAAACTTTTCATGTTGGAATGGGGGAAGATAACAAATTGCATACAAATGTTAAGAAGAATGACATTATCTGATTTGACACGTGCAACAATCAAGCCTGAATTTTCCAGTTCAAGAAGAAAATGTCATAAATATTTAAATCATGACAAAAACATTAAGGATTATACTAAATTTTCATTTTAAACTACTGAGTTTAATTTTTAGTCAGGATCCCATGAATAGATGCACTTGCCAGCAGAAAATATAATTCCAGTAGTTATCAGAGAACCAGCAGACCTTCAGACAAGTCCTCTTCCATAGCAACTTGATTGCACTGAAAGTTCCTGCCATAAAAAAGTAATTAGAAATATATTTAACAATATAGAGATAGAATTAGAACCACATAATATAAATGTAACTATCTATAATCTAAATCAAATCATTTTTTAATTAAAAAACAAAAACATATCAAAAATGTTGATTTAAGTTGCTTAAAGTACTTTGGCGCTTTCTTCCTTAAAATATGTCTATGGCTTCTGTGTACTGAAACACATTAAAATGCTAATTAAGTGAAAGGGCATTATGCCTTTCACAAGTATCACATTTTGTGGAAACCACAGCCTGAAGGGAGTGCACATTACTGGTGGCAATAACCATTGCCAGTCACAGTAATGCAAGGTAGGCATGCTGCCTGAGCTTATAAAGGACATGAATCCCTCAGACTCTCAGACTCCTCTGGTATGAAAAACAGCCTCAATAACTCCCAAGCATGAAAACTGCATATCCTGGTATCCCCATATTTTAAGAATGCACCCCTGGGAATCTCAGCATGAAGGACACCACCTAAAAATATGCCCCTCCTAATTCTTGAACCTTTGGCAATTGATGATGATCCCCTAAGAATATGTACCTCCGAATCTCTGGCAATTGGTGAAAGGTCTTTGGAGACGGAATATTTCCCACTTTTCCCTGGCCGACTTGCTCAATTCTTCAAAAATGGCATGGGACATAAGAGAACTCTGGGGCAACCTAGTAAATGAGACTCACTCCTTCTCCAAAGAACCCTCACCAGCTTTTGAATGGGGCTAAGGAACTGGACAAGGGGGCCATAGTCCTGGGAGGCTGCTCTTCATTAAAGGGAGGTGCACTTTCCATGTCAGGGCATAGAAGCCTCATTTGTTTAGATAGGGAGAGGGGAATTTTTAGCAAGTCCTTCAGCCTGGCACTGCAACTGATCAACATTTTGTTCACATTAAACCGGGGCTTTCTCGTTTTCTTTAATCTGTACCTTTTTTCTCCCAAGTTAGCTTCCAAATCCACTCTTTTAACCTTGCTGTGTGGTTTTGCTGGAAGAGGCTTCCTGAATCAGTGTCCTGCTGCCGCTCTGATCATATTCTCGTTTAGACTTTCTGAGGTTGTTCTTACATTTTGACTTCTTTTTATAATGAATACATTTTCCTGTGCTCTCTAGTTTGTCATGCATGTTCATTTTGACTAGATTATAAATTCTTTGGAGGGGAACTGTTTCTCTGATGTGTGTCTGTACAAGGCTTTTCATGTATGGCAGCACTATAGAAATGATAAGCAGTATTAGTAATTTTATTGGTAAAATGCTCTGCTACTATTAGCGTGCACCAACATAGACACAAAGGTACATTTTAGACAAGGCATAATGACTGGGAATTGAGATGATGAGGTCGCAATACTGTATACACAATTCCGGCAGTTTTTTAGAAAAAGCTCAGCTAAATATGGAATCTGTCCTAAAATAGTGAAGGAGTGCACGCTTATGAGTATTTGCCAAAATATGGTGCCAGATGATGCATTTTGCAAATCTACATCTTAGAAAAATCTATGGGAGAAACTCAGCAACTTCTATGTGTAGGTGCTGGCAATTGCATGAGTGTGTTGGCCATTTGACAAACTTACATGTAGAAAAGCTGCAAACCATTAAGAATGCACCCCTGGGAATCTCAGCATGAAGGACGCCACCTAAAAATATGCCCCTCCTAATTCTTTAATGTGTACAATTTGGAGGGGAAATAAACAAAGAGGGATTAAGGGTAATGTTCTTTTTTACTGCATTTTAAAATATTGTGTTTTTGTTTTTCCTTTTCCATTCTACAGGAAATGACTTCATTTCTAAGAAAAAAAAACCCATAAACCTATTGGGGTCTATTGTTATCAGAGTTTTTAGCAAAAAGAAAGAGAAACCCTATTGAAAATAGGCTCTTTCCCATTGTCTAAAATGGGCACTTATAATTCTTGCATTAAGAGCCAGTTCATTCAAAGTTTTTCCATATGAAAATCATAGATAAATCTTGCTGTAAGGGATATGACTACTAAAGTGCTATTGCCTTTTGCAGCTATTGCCGGACATTAGTTGCAAAGCTCCTCTATAGCTGCAAAAGTCACATGTTCTTTGGTGGGAGCTGCATGGCATTTCCCACAGATACCATCGTGAAAATGCAGTGATCGTCTTCAGCAAACACCCAAATCCAGGTAACACTACCCACTGAGGTGGCCTTAGGTGCACCCATGGTATTTTCAACTTTGCCAATTACCAACGTTGACATCTACAATAAATTCACATTGCAGGCATGCCCACTTTCTGTCCTAATCCCGCCCACTTCTCCCTCAGGCCTGCAGCTACTATATGAATGTCTGCATTTGGCCTGAGGCGGGATGATTGTGCAGACATCGTAGCGATTTTCTGTGATGTCTGCATTTCATTCAGTAGCTGCAAGTCTGGATGGGAAGTAGGCAGCATTAGGGCAAAGATGTGATTACCGCGAATGTAAACACCGTGCGGTAATTTCCAATGCTGTATCCACCGCGGGTGCACCTAACATCACTTCAATGGGAGGCGATAGCTGCATCTGAGGTGCTTGCCAACCACGATTCCTGCATTTTCACCATGGCATCTGCTGGAGAAATGCTATGCACACTCCCAACAGATAACGTGTGACGGTTGCAGTTATTGCAAAGCTTTTGCAACTAATGCCAGGTGATAGCTGCAAAAGCTAATCATGCTTTAGTAGACATACCCCTAAGTCTTTATTTTAGCAGTAATCCACTTGTGTGTTCACTCTAGGGTTGTGTAGGAAAACAATGTTTGTTTTGTTTAGTTTCTTGTGTTATTTTAGGGTTTGTTTTTTTCATTTTTTGTATTTGCATTTCAGAGCAATTTCATTAATAGCATGTATTAATGTTCAGTAGTCAGTACTATTGCTCAGTTGAACACATTGGGGGTTATTTATAAGCTTGATTCATACTTTGAATGTCCAAAAATGGACATATATACATTCACATATGGACGATGTCCCCAGCACAAGGACTAGAGACACAAAAGGGCACCCTCCCTGCTGATCAGGAACAATACAAAAAGAAGCAGGAGGACAACTGCCACTGAAGAACTGAGCTTTATTGGTGTCAAGGTCTGTCCAACATGTGGTTCGGCCATGAGGCCTTCTTCAGGGGTCTATGACCTTAAAACAAACATAATAATCACACAAAATGAAATAATACAAACATAAAGCGAGGATGTAAATCCAAAACATGCATGGAGACTGACCAGTCATCAACACATTACTCATGGATAGAAGCATAATAAATAATAAAACCAATGATATGAATCATAGAAATAATAAAATGATAAAAAATATTAATAATATAATAAAAAACAACCATAAAAGTAATAAATGGAGTAATTCATATACTATAGAACCAAAATAGAACAAATTGCCATGCGATTGGGAACATATAACAAATGATATAGTTAAGAAACCAACACTCACCATGGAAGAGACAACCAATCATTTGCTCTAAAATTCTATATCTAAATGGTGAAGCTGGAAAAATATACATCATGTCAGAAAATGTGTCATCTCTGTAATCTCTTAATCTTGAAACTATGTTGTATACAATAATGAAGCTCGCTCGAGTTGTTTTGAAAATCTGCTGTATACTTTAATGAAACCCGCATGATTTGTTTTTAAAACCTATCACATAACCTTGTTAATCACAATGTAGTGTTTAAATTCTGTCAATGATTTTGATTTTCTCTGTATCCTTAATCAAACCGCTGCTGATCGCTGGAAGTAGCGGTATACAAATATGTGCTAAATAAATAAATAAATAAATAAATAAATCTAAAACACAAAGAGATGCTTACAGATTGGAAAAGGAAGCATCCTTATTATGGGACTCTGGCTGTTCCCAAACCATATTCTAGACCCCACATATGGCTTATATGCAAGAGAAAGAATAGTGTACACAGTATTAAGACTAAACTGTCAGAAAGTGTATTTATATCAAAGCAGGGGGACAACTGCATCAAAACATGGACAATATGGAGTAAAAAGTGCCAAGTGAAGAAGGAAGTAAAAGTATGTATGAATGCAGAACAGTGTAAGGAAAACCATAGAATTGTAAGTCCTGTTGTAAATAGAAAAACAATCTATATCCAGTGCACTATAATGGGTTCACTCGATATTGAAAGCAAGCACCAAACCTTCCACAATTATAGCAATATGCATCAGATTGACTCATGCAATGCTGTGCGGCAAGAACAAGCACCAGTCAATTTGACGCATATTGTTATAATTGTGGAAGGTGTGAGACCATGCCGGTCCTAGGCGGTTGCCTAGACCCGGGATAGCCTGGAGTTGTGGTAAATAAAGGACACTGTAGTCGTGATCCAAATGAAATTAAAGTTGGGTTTTATTCCCCTTCCCTTAAGGATGTCGTAGAATAAGGGACAACATAAAGAACGGTTGTTTTCACCAGGGTAAAGGATGTTTAACCAATAATAATCATGCTTCTTTCCAGCAATAAAGTCCAACACTTTTCAATGTGCAAAATACAGTTTCTTTCTTGCTCTTTCCGTTTAACAAAGACTCTCTATATCATCAGTCACGCATACAGCACATTCCATCGGTTCAGGGATATTTTCTGTGCTATTGCTCTCCCATTGCATAGGGCTAGGACCTGCCCCTGTATAAGGACACTGAGCCCCTATGAAGCTGCTCTCTGTATCTTGCCCTGGGGATACCTCAGTTGCCCCCAGTTGGAGCCGCTTTTGTTAAGTCCCAGATATCAGGAGCTGTGCTGGGGATTTCTTCCCACGGCTTAGGCCAATAAGAGTTCCCTTGCCGGTTATAAGCCTGGCTTCTATCCCGGAGACTCCCTTTTCTCCCCTTAGCAGAAACAGGGTACTTATCTTTTCCTTTGGAGAAGATGGTCTCAAACTCCTCTGTCTCCAGCCAAGGCTTTCTTTCTACCCTGCAGCCTGCTCTTCTGTGGGAACCCTGGTTACGATGTCTGGCTGAGGTAAACTCACTTCCTGCTTCCTGTGTGCTTCTTTGGACGTGACCTCTGCCTCCTGTTAACTGGACAGTTTGCCTTGGTGTGAGGACCCCTCTGGCTGGGAAGACCTTGCTGCAGTTTTGCTTATCCCACCTGGGTTTGCCAGCCTGTCTTTCTCCAGCCCTGGTTCTCCAAGGTAACGTGTCTTCCTGCAATTGTTTGGGATTTCTACTCTCACCTTCTCTCCAAGCCTGCCTGAAACAGCAGTCTTTGGTCTCTGCTTTCCTCCTGGCATTCAAGCTCCGGCTCCCACCCTAATCCAGGCTCCAGCTTCCACTGCCAATGCTCATTCTGCTGCTTCCAATTCTCTTTCTCCTTTCCAATCTGCTTCCCACTCCAACTCTGTGAGATTTCCCACCTGCTTTTATCTCTCAGCTCCTCTAACGTGGAACGTGAGTCTGAGTCCAGGTGAGCCTGATTGGCACTCTCAATTCTTACTGCGTCACTACAACCCTGTGGAAAGTTTGTTTTCCTTTTCCCTGCCTCTCTGCACTGTGAATGCTGCAACTGCCCCTGAGGCTGCAAGGTAAGCTCTTCTTCCTTTTCATTTCTTAATATTTCAGGGTCTGTGCTATCTACCTCATGACAAAGGTTGAGTATATTGATTACTCCATTTATTATTTTTCTGGTAGGTTTTTATTATATTATTATTTTTTATCATTTTATTTTTTTCTATGGTTCATATCATTGGTGTTATTATTTATTATGCTTTTATCCATGAGTAATGTGTTTATGACTGGTCAGTCTCCATGCATGTTGTTTGTGCATTTACATTCTCACTTTAAGTTTTTATTATTTCATTTTATGTGATTATTATGTTTGCTTTAAGGTCATAGTCCCCTGAAGAAGGCCTCACAGCCAAAACACATGTTGGGCAGACCTTGACACCAATAAAGCTCAGTTCTTCCAGTGGCGGTTGTCCTCCTGCTTCTTTGTGTGCTGTCCCGGCACAAGGACGTCCATGTTGGAACAGAGGCATGGTGGAGGCATGTCTGGGGTTTTCCACTTGGGCATCCATGACCAGTCTTAGAAACGCCCTGCACATCCTGGCCTTGCCTGCTCCAGGGCATGAACAGGCATCGGGAAAGTGCTTGTTATGCCAGGAAAATATCCGTAGGTTGTAGAGAAGATGGCCCCCTACTATCCCCAGTTCTGTCCACAATCATAAAGGCTTTGGATAAGAAATGGAGACACGTGCTGGTGACTATAACACTGCCTAATGTCTAAGCTTGCAATATTTATTTATTTATTTAGTATACATTTGTATACCGCTACTTCCAGCGATCAGCAGCGGTTTGATTACAGATTGGAAATTGTCAAATCATGACAGGAAATCTTTTGAGGTATAAACACATTGATTAGACAGGAAAGCACAGCACACAGAGAACTATTTTACAGGGAACATGGGCTATGGAGGGTTAAGTGGCTTGCCCAAGACCACAAGGAGCACCTGGGGGACTAGAAACCCCAGTCCTTCCGGCCCAAGGTTGCTGTCCTCTAGTGGGATTTGAACCCCCGACCTTCCGGCCCGAAGTACCTTGCCCCAACCACTAGGCCACTCCTCCACTCTGTCAGGCTAGGACCTAACCCCTTTGCAGAATACCATTTATGGGACATCACTGTAGTCCTCCCTATGGATGTCCATATTGAGTATGTAGATGTTTGTAAAATTGTCCTCAAACTTGCACCCAGCAGGCATTTTTGGGGATTTTTGGCCTTGGACATCCAAGATTACACCTGGATGTTCTTTCTAAAATGCAACTTATGTATTACTAGACACACTACTCTTCAATAGACACCCATTGAATACTTCAATAGATGCCTATTGAGCAACAGTGTGCACTTTAGCGACCATGTAAACCACCTCACATGTTGTTTTCAGTTAACACTGCTGCATTTCATTTGCTGCTTGCTGTTAGATCTTATTTTATTTGAATTCCCTTTAATATTTTCTTTGTAGAACTTGAATTTTGACTTTGTCAAGAAAGGCTGCAGACAAATAAATGCAATGAGTGACTTAAGGAGGCCCCAGATGGTACAGACCAGTGGCGGGATTTGATCCGAACAGGAACCAATTCAGATTGATCCCACCACTGCCAGAACCAAGCAGGTGACAGCATGCACATGTTTGCGTTACCTGCCCTGCATGCTCGGGCCACTGTTGGCAATCACAGGACAGAAACTCCCTGATGGCCCAGCGGCCCGATTCCACTACCTGCCAGTGGTTTGACGACACTGGGGGCTTCCTGTGATACCACAGTCCCCCAATGCCGTCAAACCGATGGCAGGTGGGAGTATTCCCGCCGTTGCAGCAGCAGTATCAGGATGCTGTTTTCAGCCCGGTTCGGTGAAGGTGACTTGTGTTAGAAACCAGTTTGCATGAAATGGCCAAATCCCATCACTGGTACAGATATTAATATTATCACTGCCACGGAGCAATAAAATTGAACAGGTTAATATCTAAATGTGTCATCAGCATCGTTTTTAAATGCCAGTTGCTGTGGTTAAATAAAATCTGCGTGCCCGATTTTCAGCTGGGCAGTGCTATGCTCGGTGCCGGTGTATAGCCCCCCCCCCCCCCTTTCCACCTAACCCAGATTTTCAATGCTGGGGTTATATGTGGCCCCGGCATTGAAAATCCAGGTCTCGCCGCACAACCCAGAAGCTGCCGGAGCTAGCCGGGTAGCACCAATTTTCAATGCTTCTGGCTTAGCCCCTGCGCCTGAAAGATAGGCGAGGAAAAATCTCACCTATCTTTATGGCACAGAGCATCGAAAATCGGTGCTACCCGGTTAGCCTTTTCCTCCAAACCCACTCAGCCCCAGAACGCCCCTAACACACCCCGAGGCTAATCGCATAGCATCTGGGCGCGTTAAGGACTATTTTGGATTTTTGAAGGGCACTACCCCCAGATATGGCATTTACGTGGGTAATTAGGGTAGTTACCCATGTAAATGCCTTCGAAAATCGGGCTCTGCATGTTCAGAGCTGGTATCTGGATAGTGACCGGTGCTGAATATTTGGATTCAGTGCTGGCCGTTGGCGCTATTCAGACAGCTACGACATTTAATTTGCTATCCAGATAGCAAACCACATAAAGTTAAAGCGACCTAACTAACTATCCAGATAGTGGGCTGAATTTCTCCACTAGCGAAATAGATGTTTTCTCTACCTCAACTTTGCTCATGGACTATCCCAGCAGCTTGGCTAGTGCCAAGGCAGTCAGAGAAAATATCCTGCAGTATTTATTTGGTTAGCAGGTCAAGTCTGGGTAAGTAGATAAGTGCCTTTGAATATCGAGCCCAAAATTGTTACTCCTTCTTGTTCATCCTGCATCGCAAATAAAATATGTTGTCAAGAAAACAGCGAAAGAGGAATGCTACTGGACTTCCAGAAATACAATTTTCCACTACTTTCTGATGACTGTCAGAATCTCTTTGCTGTAACGTTCCATAGCAAGTAGGTTTTAATTAGTTTCCACTTAATACTACTTCATACACACAGCCCAGCCTTGACCCAGTGTCTGATCATATAGAATATATTACAGAAGCACTGGTCATTTGAGTGCTTTCATGTAGTGCTGCATTAATGTGAGATATCATTTAGACAAGATGATGAAAGTGTTACTTTAATGACTGAAATATGTAGGGTGGGAAGAGATTTAACCTTAACAGGGAGAACAATTTCAACGTTATTAATTTGTTGGTGTAACTATATATGGAAATGCATTGGCTACCAAAATCTTATGAATAATTTATAGCACCCTGTCTAGTTCTTACTCAAGCGCGATATAATAAAAGCAGATAGAAAGTGGGCAGCATTCATTATTTTAGCTGGAAAAATGAAACCTGTTTGATCTATTACAAGAAACCAGTATTTCCAAAGATTTTTAAAATATGTTGTAATGTGGAAATACATTAAAGCATTAGACAATAACAAAGTTACATAAATTATGTATGACTAAAGGAAAGAAACTGCATTGCAAGCATAAAAGTTCAAAAAGCTAACTTTATACCAGAACCTCTCGCCCAAAACCATCAGTCTTCTACAGAAAACAATGGTTTATTACTGGGAGAAGCTTGGTGCTTTCGAAGAAGGTCTTATGAAAGTAGTGTAGGCAGGACCAGTGCAAGGAATGCTGATTCCTAGGTGGGCCCTCCATCCTGCTGCCACCTCCACTGCCCCTCCCCCATTGCCACCGCTGGGGGGGGGGGGCAGTGGAGTCCTCTCTGGGGCTTGCAGCAGTGATAACAGTTCAAAAACCGTGACACAGTACGTACAGCACTTAGAGACTTCATCACTGTTTCACGGTTTCCATGTGCTCTTACCTGCCATTTCTGCCCCCTCCTCTGACCCAGACTTCTGATTCAGAGGATCGCAGAAGCAGCAGGTAGAAGCACGTGGAAAGTGCAACACAGGCAGTTACCTTGTGCTAAAATGCACGTCAACATCTTAGTGGGCTTCAGTAAACTGTCCCCTAAGTGTTATCAATCAAAAATAATTTAAATTGCAAGGCTATACTCAATATGATTATACATTTCAAGACTGCATATTTCATTTTTCAGCCTGCACATCAATCAAGCATCGATTGAAGGGCTCAAATGTCTTCATGATATATTATAATTATCTCTTCGACTTAAATATCATTGCCCAAATAGAATTGCTAAAAATGTGTCTTTTCTCCTTAAATATTCATGTTACACTACAATCTCAAAACAAGGTTCATTACTTAATCTTCAAAACAAATCAAATCCATGGAAAATAGCTCTTCTAAATATCCAATACAAAGCCCATCTCAACAAATATTGAAGACCCGTCCAAACTAGCTGGGGGTTTCACCCTACTTGAGGGCTTCCTCAGAGTCATTCTATTAATAAACAAAAATGTAACTTATAAAAACAGCAGCAATAAATCTACACTTAGACAATAATCCTGAATGTTGTACAAATGTACTTACTCAGAAGAGCTCATTCAGACAGCATAGTGTTAAAATGGTAAAAATGCCCATGCATTGTGGTTATATATAAAGAATTCACCACTCACCTTTGATCATTAAGACAATCACATTGTAATTAACAATAAAACCTATCAAAAGAAATGCCATTCTATTTTTGGGTTTAGTCCCATGGCAGATCAAAGTGTACCGTTTAAAAAAATATTCTTAATCTTGCTGAATGAGCTTTGCACTTCATCATTTTAATCACAAAGAACTTTGGAAAGAGTTACTCATCTCCCCCCCCCCCCAACACAGCTGATCCCTGACACATTTGGTCCTTCCCCTTCCCCAAAAGCATCCGACTTCCCTAGCCTCAACCCTAGCATGAAGACCCCCACCTGACCCCTCGACTCCCCAGCAACAGTGAGCCTCCTGATAAGATTCTCCAACCCTCTGATCCCCATCCCCTGGCTTAAAGGGGTCCCTGTTGTTTAGTGAGAGCAAGAGTGAGCCACAGTCACTCCTGTTCTTATGGCCCCTGGTTTCAAAATGGTATCTGTGGCCCCTACTGGTAAGCTTGCGGTAGTGCTGCTAGGAGTCATTACTGTCAGATTAGGAGTCTTGGGCACTAAAGTGTATCTGGATTTTCAGAAAACCTTTGACAAGGTCCTGCACGAGAGCCTCTTGGAGAAATTAAAAAGCTATGGGATAGGAGACATTGTACTATTATGGGACAGAAATGGGTTAAAAGAAAACACACAGAGAGTAGGGTTACATGGCCAATTTTCTCAGTGGAGAAAGGTAAATAGTGGAGTACCCCAGGGATCTGTGCTGGTGCCACTGCCTTTCAAAATATTCATAAATGACCTGGAAATGGGAATAACGAGTGAGATGATCAAATTTTCAGATGACACAAAAGTATTCAAAGTTGTTAAAATGCACGAGGATTGTGAAAAATTGCAAGAGGACCTTGATAAACTGGAAGACTGGGTGTCCAAATGGCAGATGCAATTTAATGTGGACAAGTGCAAAGTTATGCACCTAGGGCAGAATAACCCAAATTATGGTTACATAATGCAAGGTTTCACATTAGGAACCACCACCCAGGAAAAGGATTTAGGCATCATCGTGGATAATATGTTGAAATCCTCCGCCCAGTGTGCAGTGGAGGTCAAGAAAGCAAATAGAATGCTAGGAATCATTAGCTCAAAGAAATTACCTAGCCCTGCCTGGGAAAATATGCCTTCATTTGACATGCTTCCAGCACTCAGCCTTTAGTTACCAGGCTCTCTATCTTTGGAAGTCTCATCCTCCAGATCTCTGGATAGAAACTTATTGGAATAAGTTTAAAAAAGGACAATTAGAGCACAGCTACCTCAGTACTCTGAATGATCCCCTTCCTTTGGTCTCTCCACTGGAATATCATATTCAAATTATTGTTGTGCTATTCACTCCTCCCCACCCTATTTTGTCTCTTCAATACGTCAGGTCTTGAATGTTTTGGTTAAATGTTTAAACTACTTGGAGTTTCGCCCCCGTTTTTTAATCTTGTAAACCACCACGACGTTTCTTTTTGAATGGCGGTATATCAAATAATAATAAAGAAAGAAAGAAAGAAAGGAATGGAGAATAAAACAAAGGATATTATAATAGCTTTGTATGGTTCTATAGTGCGATCACCTTAAATATCGTGCGCAGTTCTGGTCACCATATCTTAAAAAGGAAATAGTAGAATTAGAAAAGGTACAAAGAAGAGCCACCAAAATGGTAAAAGGTATGGACATATACCCCTATGAGGAAAGGTTTAAAAGGCTAGGTCTCCTCAACTTGGAAAAGAGACATTTGAAGGGAGATAAGATAGCGGTCTATAAAATAATAACACGCAATGAAGCTACAATATAGGCCATTTAAGACTAATAGGAGAAAATGTTCTTGCACTCAATGCGTAATCGAACTCTGAAATTCATTACCTGAGGATGTAGTAAAAGTTGTTAGTGTAGCTGGGGTTAAAAAAGATTTGGACAAGTTCCTGGAGGAAAAGTCCATACACCATTATTAAAAAGGACCACAGAAATCCACTGCTTACCCCGGGTTAAGCAAGGTGAAATTAGTGCACCTTTTGGGGAACCTGACAGGTACAGTAGTTGTGACCTGGATTGGCTACTGTTGGAAACAGGCTACTGAGCTTGATGGATCTTTGTCTGACCCAATTTGGCATATCTTATGTGCTTATGTTTATCCCATTAACTGGGTTGGGGGGATTGATGGCTTAGGAGAGTTCAGGGGGAAAAGGATATCACTGGAGTGATTGTGTGAGGCATCGCGACCGGGGGGGGGGGGGGGGTCACTGGAGAGATGGCCATCCGCAACATCTATACATAAAAGCATCTCCAAGTCTAAATAACAGCATTTAAATGTGTAGGATGGGAATGACATTTTAGAACAGGGACTATTTTCATGTGATTGCTTCTAAAATAACCCCTTCATATGCATTACTAGTAAATAGGTCTCACTAATTAAAATGGGAATTGAGGTAATATAGTGCACATTAGCACTAGTATCTTTCAGAAAAAATGATACTTACAATCTGCTAGTTGCCTATCTAGAGAACATGGTTTCGATAAGATAAAGCACTAGGCTAATGAGGGAATAAAGCCATACCCACTCTCCCTAATACAGCCCTTTTTCTTCCTCTTTGTAGAAGGTTATCACACCTGTGCTACATCTGAATACTGTAACTCCCTTTTACTATGGTGGTGTTTCCAATGAGAAAATATTGCAAAGGTGCTAAATGTTATAAAACTACAAATCTGCAATGAAAAAAATATAACATTCCTGATCACCACTAACAAATCATTTATTAAGAAATTCCACTCTCCGGCTTTAGTATTATATCATTTAGATGAAACCCCAGAGAGAAAATAGCAAGGTCAGTTGGAAACTGGATCCCATTAATATTATGGTGGTCCTTTTAGAAGCCATATGCATGATTTGGATATCCAGAAACGTGCATATGGACAACTAAATCACAAAGACATTCCTGGAGCCATTTTACAAATTTTGTTTGGAGATGTCTCTGGCTTGGGGATGTCCAAGTAGGTAGGGAGTGTGGTGGAGGCAAGTCCAGTGTGGGACAGTAGATCTAGACGTAGACTTCAGGGATATCTGTGACCTTGTCCAACTTTAGACTCATTCTTGGCACGAATAAGCAGTGGGAAAGTGTTATTTGGGCCCTAAATCATCTGGAGAGTATAGAGAAGATGGCACTCCAATATCCAAAGTATACTACACAATCACAATGTTTTGAGTAATCGATAAAAGTGTTTTGTTTTTGTACCACCACTGAATGGTTCTTAAACTTACCTGATCTTGGATACTATGCCGGGGATGTCTATGTAGATGCCCCCATAGACATCCATATTGGGCACATCTGTGTTTGTGAAATTGTGGCTTAACTTGGGCAAGCCTGGCTTTATTTTTGAATGTTATGGCTTTGTAAAATATGTCTATGTGTCCAAGGAAAAATCTCTTCCTCATAACTTTTGATAATTGAGCAGTTCAACTAGATGTGATGGAATGATCTGATTTGTCCAGTTTCTCCAACAAATGAATGTAAGTCAGGTCCCCATGCTATGTAGCTGATTAAGTGTAATACCAATAGAATCACTTGTACTCTGTATGTATTTATTTAATATAGACTCCCTAAAAAATGCTTAGAGCAGTATACAGAATAAAACAAATTGCAGGTAATATAATCAATACAAAATTATTATTTAAAATAGACAGCAGCCATTCATTTTCAGTCAAACAAAATTCAAAATCCCATTCCCACTTTGAACATGGTACCAACAAATATATATTTTTAGAGATGAAAGACCCGATATTCGAAAGGCATTTACACGGCTTACAGCCCAGTAAACCATATAAATGCTTTAACAGAGGATAGTCAATGACATTTACATGGTTAGTGTCATTGAATATCCCCTCCTAACTCCCCTATGCGCCCCGATGCTATCCAGTTAGCATTGGGCATGTTTAGGGCATTCCGGGGCGGAGACTGCCGCTAACCGGGTAGCGGTGATATTGCACCTCTACCCAGTTAGTGATCTGCAACTAAAACTAGGCCAGTTTTAGCCACAAATGCTAACTGTGTAGTGGTGCAATATTGCCGCTACCCAGTTAGGCTCTGCGGTGGCTTCCACTGTGTGCTAAACTCTGATATTGAATATTCATGGTTAGGCGTGAGCAGGCAGGGCTATGCACCATAGTGGCTCATAGTCTGCCTAGTTAAATACCAGGCCGCAAGTCTTTATTTGACAGTTTTTCAATCTCAGTGATGCTTCTGCTGCGTTGAGCCTCATAAGGAGGGACATGTTTACTAAACTGTGCTACCCATAGTGTAGGGTTTAGTATATGGTTTGAGCATTGCGCTAAAAATAGCATGCGCCTCTGCACCAAAAATTCCATGCTACCCTTGTAGCACTTGTTGGGGCAAAGAATGAGTGGGACGGGGGTGGAATGCAGGCATTGCCAGCACATTGCAGCTATTGGGCACCAATGTCCCATGCTAACCGCACTTGAATGACCTTACTGCAGGTACATTTAATGCCACCTCAGTGAGTGGAGTTAAGTACTCCCACATGTCCACCTGCACAATGCTGCATCTTGAGCCCATACTAATTGCCAGGGGATGAACGCGCATGCCCCTGAAGTTAATGTTGACCCTCCATGCAAGTACCAGCACAGTCCTTAGTAACATCTTCAATAAAACAATGTTGCAGAATGTTCATTTTATTCTCTGGAAATATGAGATATCATGAAGGGACCACTTTTATGTTTTACTTTACCTAATAAGAGAAGAAACTTTGAGAATATAGTTTATCTAATGTAGAAGATAAAGTCACTCCCCAGATTTTTAAGCATTAGAATGCTAACTGACTGGAAATTCTTTCTCATATTACTATCTTACTTGCCCGCAGCACTATAATTTCTAAAGTTTCAGTCTTGGTTTTGTTGTATTAAACTTACATCCATAAATCTTCCCAAATTTCCTGATTATGGAGATCAGGACCCTTAAAACATCACATTGGGCTACCTATACGAGCAGCCCAATATTGTATAGAACTTCTAGGACACAAATAGATGTGTAGGCCTATGAATGCAAAACATCAAGGGCCCGATATTCTAAAGGCATTTACCCAATTAACGACTGCGGGTAAAACTAGATGAAGCCAAAGCTGGCCTAGTTTTACCCATGGGAGCTAACCGGGTAGCGGTGCAATGTCATTGCTACCCAGTTGGCTTCTGAGGCGTCAGAGGCTGTGTGCTGACCCTGGATATTCAATGTCGGGGCCGCATTTGACCCCAGAAGATTTATGGGATGACATCAAGAAGGTTGTGTTGGAAGAAATTGAGAAGTCTCTACAAATGATGAAAAAGCAAAAACAGCCAAAATGGATGACTGAAGAAAAGGCAAGGGTGATTTGGCACCTCCACCCAAACTACAGTCCTGTGAAACATCTCCCCAGTGCTGCTACCCCAAAAAAGAGCATAAAAGGAAGTAAAACAGAAAACTGCTCAGCAAACTGCACCTTGTTCCCAGAACTCCACTGGGTTCTCTGCATTAAGGTCAGGTAAAATGAGTCTGTCAGCGCCAAGTTCCATACTTTGTTAATGTTCTTCCTGGTCAGCTAAGTACTCTGGTTCAGGGGCAGCTGGAGGGCACACCCTCTCCTCCTTTACAGGGCGTTAAGTATTTCATCTGTTCCCATGAGAAAGCTCCTTCTCCTGCTCTGTGATATAGTCTGGCTGGGACATCCTGTTCTCCCTAGCCTAGCTCAGCCTTCTTTGCAGGATTATATTGCCCCATGTCTTAAAGCAACTCTTTTATCTTGTTTCAGAGGGGTCCTTTCCCCCTTTCTACCTGCTCTGCTTCTGGTTCTCACGGGGCCAGAGGTGACTCTCCTGTTCTCCCCAGCCTTGCTCTTCTTTTCTTCCTTATAAATTGTACCATTTCTGAAATCGCTCCTTATAGCCGTATGCCCAGATATGTATACATAGGCTTTTGACATGTGCAAATGGCAACTAAGCCTTCTAAAATCATCTCCATAATATTAAGGATGTGCATTTGCTTTTGCAACAAAATGAAAAACACAAAACAGCCTTGTTTCTTTTTGTTTCAAAATTAAATGCTGAGCAAAATTAAAAATATTTATTTTGTTTCATTTGAGAAATAGCATGTGCTATTTCTGAAACAACATTAAATTGAATAAAATGAAACGAACCCTGAAATTAACTGAACAGAGCGAACAGGACAAAAATCATGGTGAAGCATACCATCAGTGTATAGAGCCATGCTATGAATTTTCTCGTCTGTTTCATATATTTCCTTAAAATCATTAGGATTTCCAAACCCATTAGCCAGTAAGTAGCTCCAGAACTAAGACGAAAAGCAAGAGAGACTGAGGAAGACTAATAACACCTCATCATTTACCTCTTTTACTTTTTCAATGCATTAATAGTGTGTTTTGTAAACCTAGGCCTCTATTTTATAAACCTAGATGAAAAAATGCAGAGGGCATCCATCCTCTGGGGCTTTCACCAGTTTTGAGATGTTGGTGGCACACTCATATTCCTGATAATTTTTTTTTAATTTTATCCTTTTACAACAATTTTATCTTTTTACAACAATCTTCTACAGAAATCTGGGAATGATTAAACAAACCTATCAATAAAGAAACAAATGCAATCAAGGCAAAATAAAACACACATCAAATCCCACTGTAGCCCACAAATAGGGAGATCCAAGAACTTGAAGAAAACATTAAATAATACAGTACCACAGGATAATAATGCAGGCATAACAACCAGTAACTCAAATTTCATGGAGGATCAGTAGGAGGCCCTGCCGGATCACCCACACAGCGAGAGTTAAGGAAGGACAGCAGTTGGGAGGACTGATAAAAAATATAGGAAGAAGCTTGATATTTAATCAGGCATTTACATGGAAATTTAAGGAAAAAGAGACCTCCCAACTGCTGAACACCAGGGAGTAAGAGGAGAAAATCATGCCTCCTTCTCTGGGTATCACGTGCAAGATCGGGGTACATCTGCAACAGCAACCCCTTAAACCGAACATTCTTCTTTTTAAAGAAAATCTTCATTAACCACTCCTTATCAGATAGCAATGCCAATGTTACCAAAAGTATAGCAGGTACAACTTTATCCTCCTGAGACTTCTCCAAGTATCAGTTAAATTGGATTTGTTAGGAACTGGGGAACATTCTGGGGAAAGGAGGGGCTCTTCCGAAGGGATGGGCTTCACCTTAACCGGGATGGAACCAGGCTGCTGGCATTAACCTTTAAAAAGGAGATAGAGCAGCTTTTAAACTAGATATTAGGGGAAAGCTGACAGTCGCCCAAGAGCGGATGGTTCGGAAGAATGTATCCTTGCAGGATACTACCAAAAGCAGAGAGGTTCCACAAAAGAGTAAAGTAGCCCAAATGCCCTCAAGTATGGAGCAGACAGAGCTTAAAAATCCCAATTTACCCATGTCTAACAATAGCCAAATTAACATGAATAAAATACATTCTCTAAAATGCTTGTATGCAAATGCTAGAAGTCTAAAGAATAAGATGGGAGAGTTAGAATATATAGCACTAAATGAAAGGTTAGGTATGATTGGAATATCAGAGACATGGTGGAAGGAGGACAACCAGTGGGACACTGTGATACCTGGGTACAAACTATATCATAATGATAGAGCTGATCAAATTGGTGGAGGGGTTGCGCTCTATGTTAGAGAGGGCATTGACTCAGAAAGGATTAAAGTTTTGCAGGAAACAAAATCTGCTGTAGAATCTATATGGATTGAAATTCCATATAAAAGGGGGAAGGCAATGGCAGTGGGGGTGTACTATCGAGCACCTGGCCAGAATGACCAAATGGATGATGAAATGCTCAAAGAAATCAAGGAACCTAACAAAGGTTACAGCGCAGTAATAATAATGGGTGATTTCAATTACCCCGGTATCGACTGGGTCAGTGTCACGTCAGGACATGCTAGGGAGATAAAGTTCCTAGATGAAATAAATGACTGCTTCTTGGAGCAGCTGGTTTATGAACCGACCAGAGGGGAAGCCATATTATACATAGTCCTTAGTGGAACACCAGATCTAGTGCAAGAGATAAGGGTGTTGGGGCCACTTGGCAATAGTGATCATAGCATGATCGCCTTTGATTTAATTAGTGGAGGAGGGATAGTAAGGAAATCCACAGTACTACCTTTTAACTTTCGAAAGGGAGACTATGATAAAATGAGGAAAAACAGTTAAGAAAAAACTAAGAGGAGCAGTTGCAAAGGTTAAAGATGTACATCAAGCTTGGGTGTTGTTGAAAAATACTATCTTGGAAGCCCAGACCAGCTGTATTCCACGCTTTAAGAAAAGTGGAAGGAAGTCCAAAAAACTGCCAGCATGGTTTAAAGGTGAGGTCAGAGAGGCTGTTGTTGCCAAAAAAGCATCTTTCAGGAAATGGAAAAAAAGAGTCAAACGACGAAACCTGGAAAACAGCACAAGCACTGGCAAGTCAAATACAAGGCATTGATAAGGCAGGCAAAGAGAGAATTTGAGAAGAAGCTTGCTGCGGAAGCAAAAACGCGAAATAAAGACCTTTTCAAGTACATTCATAGCAAAAAACCTGTGAGAGAGTCAGTTGGTCCATTAGATGATAAAGGGGTTAAAGGAGCACTAAGAGGCGACTAGGCGATAGCGGAGAGACTGAATGAAATCTTTGCTTCGGTCTTTACTGAGGAAGATGTAGGGATGTTACCCATGACTGAAGTGGTATTTAAAGGTGTGGAAGAATTGAAGGAAATATCGATACATCGGGAAGATGTCTTACAACTATTAGATAAACTGAAGAGTAGCAAATCACCTGGGCCGGATGGTATACATCCAAGGGTGTTGAAAGAACTGAAATATGAGATTGCAGACCTGCTATCAGTAATCTGTGAAATATCATTAAAATCATCTCTAATACCTGAAGATTGGAGGATCGCCAATGTAACACCAATTTTTAAAAAGGGTTCCAGGGGAGATCCGGGAAACTACAGACCGGTGAGCCTGACATCAGTACCAGGAAAAATGGTAGAAACCATCATAAAGAATAAAATTACTCAGCATGTAGATAGTCACAACCTAATGGGAGACAGCCAACATGGCTTTAGACAAGGAAGATCTTGTCTGACTAATCTGTTATGTTTTTTTGAAGGAGTGAATAAACAGGTGGACAAAGGTGTGAGTCGGTTGATACTGTGTATCTGGACTTTCAGAAAGCCTTTGACAAGGTCCCTCATCAGAGACTTTTGGCAAAACTAAAGAGTCATGGGATAGGAGGCAGTGTACTATTGTGGATCAGGAACTGGTTAAAAGATAGAAAGCAGAGGGTAGGGCTAAATGGCCAATTTTCCCAATGGAGAAAGGTGAATAGTGGTGTACCCCAGGGATCTGTGCTGGGTCCGCTGCTTTTTGTCATATTCATAAATGACCTGGAAAGAGGAATAACGAGTGAGGTTATCAAATTTGCAGATGACACAAAACTATTTAAAGTTGTTAAAACCCAAGAGGATTGTGAAAAATTGCAAGAGGATCTTGATAAATTGGAAGACTGGGCATCAAAATGGTAGATGAAATTTAATGTGGACAAGTGCAAGGTTATGCACCTAGGGAAGAACAACCCAAACTATGGTTACACGATGCAAGGTTCCACATTAGGAACCACCACCCAGGAAAAAGATTTAGGCGTCATTGTGGATACCATGTTAAAACCCGTTTTATGTAAACGACGGCCAATGTATCTGGTCAAGTGTTCTATTGTTTTGATGTAAACCGCGCTGATGACAAATAGCGCGGTATATAAGAAATGTTAAATAAATAAATAAAATAAATAAATAAAACCCTCGGCCCAGTGTGCAGCGGCGGCCAAGAGAGCAAATAGAATGCTAGGTATGATAAGGAAAGGAATGGAAAATAAAACAAAAGATATTATAATGCCTCTATATCGTTCTATTGTGAGACCGCACCTTGAATATTGTCTGCAATTCCGGTCCCCGTATCTTAAAAAGGATATAGCGATTTTAGAAAAGGTTCAGAGAAGAGCCACCAAAATGGTAAAGGGGATGGAAGGATACTCCTATGAAGAAAGGCTAAAAAGGTTAGGGCTCTTTAACCTGGAAAAGAGACGGCTGAGGGGAGATATGATAGAAGTCTATAAATTAATGATCGGAGTGGAACGGGTAAACGTAGATTGATTGTTTACGTTATCAGAATATAGAAAGACTAGGGGACATGCAATGAAGCTACAGGGTAAACTATTTAAGACTAATAAAAGAAAATATTTTTTCACTCAATGTGTAATCAAACTCTGGAATTTGTTACCGGAGGATGTAGTAAAGGCTGTTAGTGTAGCTGGGTTTAAAAAAGGTTTGGACAAGTTCCTGGAGGAAAGGTCCATAAACCATTATTAAGAAGTGACCGAAGATATCAGTGCTTGACCCAGTATAAGCATTGTGGAACTTGTGTCTCTTGGGGAAACTGCTAGGTACATATGACCTAGATTGGCCACTGTTGGAAACAGAATACTGGGCTTGATGGACCTTGGTCTGACCCAGTATAGTATATCTTATGTTCTTATGTTATGTTCTTAAGAACCACCGCTTGACCTACCCCCCAGAATATCCCCTGAAACAGTATCCTTCTTAGAAATCGGCAGGTAGTAGGTCTTAAGAAATTTTGGATGAGACTCTGGAGGAATACCTAGTATCTCAGTTAGGTAACTACGTAGCATCAGGGCCGGATTTACCTTGAGTGAGGCCCTACGCCAACAAAAATTGTGGGCCCCCAGCAGGGGCGGCCCAAGGGGGGTGCGGGGCCTCATTTGCATAAGGGGCCTCATTTGTATAAATATTTGCATAATGTTACCATATACTAACTTTTAGTAAACGTGCCTCTTAATGAGTGTATGGATAAAGAAAGACTAAAAGATTTCTACATTACTATAATCCAGTGCCAACTGCCAGACACATTAGGAACTACTACAAACACTGCCCATTTAGAACCCATAGCAAACCCGCCGTATCCTAACCGCACTACCAGGACTCATAAAGCACCATACTCTACCAATCAAAAGGCAACACTGCAAATATTAAAGCAATACATTTCAGAGAACAACAATACATGACCTACTGGGGAAAGAGAACAAGTGGCAATGTCAAATAGGAATTATATAAACAGAACACCTCAGCTCAGTTACACATGCAGAACATAGACCATCACCAAACAAGTAATCACAATTTAGAAACAGGAAGACAATAATTAAACTGGGAATCCCAAAAGCCAAACTTGGAATGTACAACACTGTAGAAATAAAACTATACATTAATTTGCTCTTGTACTAAACAAAGCGCAGACGTTAATGATGCACATTTACCAGAGCTGACATAGTTCAATTAATAAATTCAAAATAAAGAGATATTTGTCTACCTTTTGTGCATTTTTTTCAGCTGCAATTGCTCCAGCCACTTTCTTCTGGTTTCTTCGTGTCTTCTGCTAACTCTCCATCGTCTGCTGTCCAATTGTCCTTTCTTCTCTCTTCTAGTTTTTTTCCATTCTCTCTCTACATCTGCTTTAACATACTAATCTTTCTCCTTTTGCTCTTTCCTCATTCCTATTTCATCCACTCAGATTTTACCCCTCCATCCTCAATCCCCACTTACTCTCCAAATACCCGGCCAATTGTAGATTTTTTATCCCTCCCACACAAAATATTTTTCCCTTCTCCATTTTACTCTTCCAGCCCCATCCCATTCTAATCCTCCCCCAACATCAGCTCCCTTCTAGTTCCAGCCTCACCCAGCATCCATTCCCTTCTAGTCCCTGCATCAGCCCATTTCCAGTCCTAGCCACCCATCAGCCCATTTCCAGTCCTAACAACCCCCAACCCAATACCAGTCCTAGCCCCCCATCAACCCACTTACAGTCCTAACCCCCCATCATCCCATTTTCAGTTTAAGCACCCCCCTATAACCCATTACCAGTCCTAACCCCCCATCAGCCCACTTCCAGTCCTACCCCATCAACCCATTTCCAGTCAGCCCCCATAGCCCATTGCCAGTCCTAACCCCCCCCCCCATCAGCCCACAGCCCATTACCAGTCCTGACCCCATCAGCCCACCTCAAGTCCTAACCCCATCAACCCATTTCCAGTCAGCCCCCCATAGCCCATTGCCAGTCCTAACCCCCCATCAGCCCACAGCCCACTTCCAGGCCTGACCCCCTCAACCCATTTCCAGTCAGCCCCCCATAGCCCATTATCAGTTCTAACCCCCCCATTAGCCCACAGCCATTACCAGTCTTAACCCCCCATAGCCCATTACCAGTTCTAACCCCCCTCAACAGCCCACAGCCCATTACCAGTCCTAACCCCATCAGCCCACCTCCAGTCTTATCCCCCCAGCCCTTTTGCAGTCCTAGCCCCCCCATAGCCCATTACCAGACAGCCCCCATCAGCCCACAGCCCATTACCAGTCTTAACCCCCCCATAGCCCATTACCAGTTCTAACCCCCCCCAACAGCCCACAGCCCATTACCAGTCCCAACCCCATCAGCCCACCTCCAGTCTTAACCCCCCAAGCCCATTTCCAGTCCAAGCCCCCCCAATAGCCCATTACTAGTCCTACCCCCCCCCCCCATCGGCCTAAAGTAAAATTTAATAAAAAAAATAAAATGCAGGCTGCTACCGCTGCCGCCGCGGCAGCGACAGCATGGACTGACCCGCGGGGCCCCCTCTGCCTGGCTGAATCCCTCTCTCCCTCCGCAATGGCTGAGCCCCTCCGTGCAGGCTTTGAGAGGCGCGAAGGGAGAGTGTCTCCCTCGCGTCTCTGTTATGCCCGCAGGGGGTGAGGGGTCATTTCCCATCTGCCCCTGCGGGCTTAACAGAGACGCGAGGGAGACACTCTCCCTTCGCGCCTCTCAAAGCCGGCACGGAGGGAGGGAGAGAGGGACGGACGGACGGATTCAGCCGGGCAGAGGGGGCCCCGCGGGACAGTCCATGCTGCCGTGGCAGCAGAGGGGGCCCCGCGGGACAGTTCATGCTGCCGCGGCGGCAGCCAGCGGTTTTTTTTTTAATTTAATTTTAAGAAGGCTAACAATTTTTTCAATTTTTGTGGGCCCTTGTCAGCTGTGGGCCCTACGCCACGGCGTAGTTGGCGTATAGGTAAATCCGGCCCTGCGTAGCATATCTTTAGTAGATATAAGTGCAGCCGGCGAAAAGTTCACCAAGTGCAAATTAGTCGCTTTAGCAGAGTTCTCCAAAGATTCCAATTTAGCTCTTACTGAGGCAGCCTCCTTGATATGAGCATCAGACCATTCTTCCACGAGCTTAACCTGTGTTTGAACTGTAACAAAAGAGTTTTGCAATGAAAGTACCCTAGCTGAGGTTTCTTCAATAGCCAGAGAATGTTGTTGCATCGTCTGAGCCAATGAGGTCACCTGTGGAACCAAAGCTGCTCCCAACTGCACAATAGCATTCCATATTGATTCTAATGTAAAGGTTTCAGGGCGCTGCAAGGCGAAAGCCAAAAAGAATGTCTCAGTTGCCATGGGAAAACCCTCCAACTCTCCCGGCGCTGGTGTCTGGCTCAGTGAGGCAGTTACCTCGAATGCCCGCTCTCCAACTGACTGCACAGGAAGGGCATCGCAGTGTTGCTGACCCAAAGAGAGAACCACCCTACTTGTTGGAGATCCCGGAACAGCACCTTGATTGCTGGCAAACAAACTAACGCGGTCAGAGTCAGAACTCTGCAGCTCCTTCAGGGCTTCCTGGATGCACAGCTCCTTCACCAGTCACCGTGTTGTAGGGGAGACAGAATCACTGCCCGTAGTCAACTCCAAGCCACCCGACTCCAGTGCCGACTCTATCGGGCTTAACTCCCCTGCCTCAACTGGTTGCTGAGTCGGCCGGGTAAGAAAGGCATCAATTGGCCCCAAGGCTGGAGGTAAAGGAGAGGAGGTAAAGGGAGCCAGAGAGGGGCATCCAGCCCCCCTTCTCTTCCATTTCCTACTCATAGGAAAACACCACTCATAGGTAAACACTCATTCATGCTTGCAATCCTCCATCTTGGATCCCACTGATTTTAAATTTTAAATTTTAACTTGATTCCTTCTGTTAGTGTCTGTCATTGCAGAGCTTTAACAAATGCAACATCTTGAACAAATTCAATGAAATAAAATTACTTATATATTCCCCACCCTCCACTGCTCATCTTCCACAACTTTCTATTACCCATCCCATACAAAACTAGATTTAGCCATACAACTTCCCATCCTGAATCTTGTGAAGTGGAATTTTAGAAGGGATATCCAAGTGCAAACTGGAACATCTAAGCCAGAATGTCTGAAAAAAATGCAGACCCATCCAGGTGCAGAAACAATTTCATAAACATGAATGTGCCTGATACAGATGTCTTTGGGAGCCATCTACATAGACATCCCTAGAACTGTATTCCAGAAATCAGACTTCTAGACTATTCTAACAATTAGAGGAGGGAGGAGTGGCCTAGTGTTTAGGACAAGGTACTTCAGTCCAAAGGGCCAGGGCTCAATTACCACCTGGGAACAGCAATTGCAGGTCAGATGGACTGGGATTTCTAGTCCTATAGGCACTCCTTCTGGCCTTGGGCAAGCCACTTAACCCTCCATTGCCTCAGGTACACATAGATTAGGAAGGAATGTATTCAGTACTTGCTTATAGTGATTGTAAACTGCTCTGATGCCCTTCAGCCTGGGCAGTATGTCAAGAAATTGCATAAACATAAACATCTAACAATCCAAATGACTCTCTCACAAGCTTGGGGAAACTGCTAGGTACATATGACCTAGATTGGCCACTGTTGGAAACAGAATACTGGGCTTGATGGACCTTGGTCTGACCCAGTATGGCATATCTTATGTTCTACTGTTCTAAGCTTTGTACTTGAAAACATTTTTATTATGCGTTTTTGCTTCCACAGCAAGCTTTTTTTCAAAGTCTCTCTTTGTCTGCCTTATCAATGCCTTGCATCTAACTTGTCAGTACTTATGTTGTTTTCTGTTTTCATAATTTGGCTCCTTTTTCCATTTCCTGAAAAATCCTTTTTTTTGCTACAACAGCCTCCCTGACCTCACCTTTAAACCATGCTGGCAGTTTTTTGGACTTCCTTTCACTTTTCTTAAAGCATAGAATACAACTGGTCTGAGCTTCTAATATAGTATTTTTAAACAACGCCAATACTTGATGTAAATCTTTAACCTTTCCAACAGCAACTTTTAGTTTTTTCTTAGCTATTTTCCTCATTTTATCATAGTCTCTGTTTTGAAAGTTAAAAGCTAATACTATGGATTTCCTTGCTGTCCTTCCTCCATTTATTAAATCAAATGCGATCATACTATGATCACTATTGCCAAGTGGCCCCAACACCCTCATCTCTTGCACCAGATCTGGTGTTCCACTAAGGACTAGGTCCAAAATGGCTTCCCCTCTTGTCGGTTCATGAACCAGCTGCTCCAAGAAGCAGTCATTTATTTCATCTAGAAAATTTCTCTCTCTAGCATGTCCTGCCATAACACTGACCCAGTCGATACCGGGGTAATTGAAATCACCCATTATTATTTTTTCCAGGTTAGGGCTCCTTAACCTGGAAAAGAGACGGCTGAGGGGAGTGATGATAGAAGTCTATAAATTAATGAACAGAGTGGAATGTGTAAATGTAGATCGATTGTTTATGCTATCAGAATATAGATAGACTAGGGGACATGCAATGAAGCTACAGGGTAAACTATTTAAGACTAATAAAAGAAAATATTTTTTCACTCAACATGTAATCAATCTCTGGAATTTGTTACCGGAGGATGTAGTAAAGGCTGTTAGTGTAGCTGAGTTTTAAAAAGGTTTGGAGAAGTTCCTGGAGGAAAGGTCCATAAACCATTATTAAGAAGGGACCCAGGATATCAATGCTTGACCCAGTACAAGCATTGTGGAACCTGTGTCTTTTGGGGAAACTGCTAGGTACGTATGAACTAGATTGGCCACTGTTGGAAACAGGATACTGGGCTTGATTGGCCTTGATCTGACCCAGTATGGCATATCTTATATTCTTATTACTGTGTTATAACTTTTGTTAGCTTCCCTGATTTCATTGAGCATTTTATCATCCATTTGGGGCCCGTTTCTGAAACACAACAAGCGGGGCTGTTCGTCTCAGTGGGACGTCCAGCCCCACTATCCTCCGGCATCGTATTCCACCTCATGTGCCCCCCGCACGCACAGAGCCACTGTGCAGGTTACACTGAATAGGGCTTTGAAATTGCCCCCCCTCCCCCATTTTAGAAGCTTTATTCTTGCTTTACATTTCTGAAAACAGATTTAGAGAGATCCAAAGCATAAAGATGCCTCCAGAGCCATTTTAGAAGCTGGCTGTAGTGACATTCGAATCTGAACAAGAGCATTGAGGAGGTGTGCCCAGGGGGTTAACAGGGACCAGGGTGGGCATCCCTGCCTGATCACAAAAATGTCATGGACGCTCAGCGTCAAGTCTAACCCTAGACCTGCTCTGAGCAGGGGCGGCTCAAGACAATCTGCTGCCTGAGGCAAGAGGTGAGCTGGCACCCGCTCCCCCCCCCCCACTCCCCAGCAGCCAAAGTAGAAGTGCTTCCCCAGAGCCCTAGTCAGAAAAACTCCACTCAACGCCACTCAGGTGCTTGCCCCAAGAATAAAGAAAACAATACATCCCCAGGCTATATAAGGTTGTTGTCTTTTATGATTTTATGCAGCAAAAAATGTAGCAGCTTAATTATATAGCCTAGGAATCTAATGTAAAACATACTGACCTTGTGCACTCAATTGGCATGCTATTAAATTTAACTGTAATTTCTGGAAAATTCTTGTATACCCCTCACTACTTTGCTTTTTCCTGGGCCACTCTTCCTCATCCCTCTGTTTTGCATGTGTGTGTGTGTGCCTTAGGCTTGTCATTGTACTAATTTTACCCTCATAAATGCCCTGCTGATTTGACACTACGCTTCTAGCTGTGTAGCTCAGCTCTTTTTCACCCTCCTCCTGCTTTGCATCTTTGTGAAGCCCCACACAGTGGGGGGATACCAACAGCTTACCAATATCAACAAGTCTCTTCAGAGTTCTTTTCAAATTTCCATTACTTTACATGTTTGGAGGTCCTAGCATACTGTCATACCCTGAACAGTGAATGATACTTCTATCAAAAGGGATGAGCATGTAGCACTGACAGAAGAAGGGGACACCTCCCTAGCCAGCCTTATACCTGAAGCAACCCTAGTTATGAGGTGACAGATTGTCCTCATATCCTCCATTGCTATACTTGTCAATTAAGAAACTGTACTTGGTCCGTTCATCAATAAAGAAATCCTTAGATCATTCTGAATGACTGGAGTGCACTCATGAATGCTTCTTCCACCCCAAGGGGTTCTTCCCCTGTAGTGAATGCTCCAATGCTAGGACCTGTCATCAGTGCCAGGACTATAATCTGTAGGCACACAGCTTAGCTGAATTCACCCCCTCCAGCAGTCTGTTCTCATGTCACTTTTTATTTATTTAATTTATATTTATTTATTTAAAGTCTCTTTTATACCGCGCTATTCAGCATCGGCGCGGTTTACAATAAACAGTGAACATACACATTTCCAATAGTACTTTGTGTTTACATATGAACAGGATAATCAACTTGGCTAACAGGGTAACTATGTACAACCACAAAATATACAATATATACAATTTGTAGGCTGATCATGTGTTTGTATGGTTTTAGACAGTGGTGATTTGGGTGGATTCGGCAAATGGTGCTGAGTTTCTATTAGGTTCAGGGTAATGTATGAGGAAGAGGTAGTGTTTCACGGCCTTCCTGAATTGGAATATGTCTGGGATTGATCTAATGTTGTGAGGGAGGTTATTCCAGATCACTGGTGCATAAAGATTGAAAGTCCTGCTGGATGTTGACTTGGAGCATTGAGTTATAGATCTTGGGACTATCAAGGTGTTTTGAGCTACTGACCTTCTGTCTCTGTTGTGGGGTGTCATCTGGATTAGCTCAGTTAGTGAAGTTGACGAGAGACCTTTGGTGGCTTTGAAGGTGAGCAGCAAGGTCTTGAATGTAATTCTACCTTGAATCGGGAGCCAGTGGAGTTGTTTCATTATAGGTGTGACATGGTCTTTCCTGGATGCTCCGTGCAGTACTATTGCTGCGGTGTTCATTGCCATTTGCAGTGGGTTTAGGGTGGTTTGGGGGAGACCTTGAAGTATTGCATTTGCATAATCGAAATGCGGGATAATTAGTGCCTGATAGATAGTCCTGAAATCATCTGGCTCCAGCAGAGATCTTAGGTATCTAAGGGATCTAATTTTATGATATACTGCCCTTACAGTGTTACTTATATGAGCTTGCATATTTAGGTTCTGGTCTAGTGTGATGCCGAGGTATCTGATCGCGGATTTGGTCTGGAGGTCTGCTTCCTTCACTTTCAGTACTGTTGGGGCAGTGAAGTTACGGTTCCTTGTAATGAACATCACCTCCGTCTTCTTGTGTTGAATCCGGAGGTTTTGGGATTGTAGCCAATTGGATATTTCGTTTATGCAGCATGTTATTGGTTCGAGGTCTGGGTTATCTGTTGCAAAAGGCGTGTATAATAGCACATCATCTGCGTATATCATGCAGTTAATGTTGAAAGACCGGATCAGGTTGCAGAGAGGTTGCATGTATATATTGAATAGTAAGGCGGAGAGGGAGGATCCTTGTGGGACACCTTGACTTTGGTGGAATGGTTCTGATGATGTGTTTCTGGATCTCACCTGCTGCCATCTGTCCGAGAGGTAGGACCTGCACCACTCGAGTGCTTTACCGGAGATTCCTTTTTCTTTGAGGCGTTCTAGGAGGCGCTCATGGCTAACGGAATCAAATGCTGCCGCGATGTCAAGGAAGACAAGGACAAAGCCTTGGCGGGTATTGTCGATGCCTGATATTATGTTGCTGAAGAGTGTGGTGAGAAGGGTCTCGACCCCGTGAGATTCTCTAAATCCATGCTGGCATGGATCCAGTGGTGCATTGGAATCAATGTGATCTTGTATTTGTCTCTGAACTATCTTTTCCATTATTTTTGCAAGCAATGGTATGCTTGCTATGGGTCTGTAGGATTCTGGTTTCTGTTGGTCGAGTTTGTTGTTTTTTAGTAGAGGTCTTATTGAAGTTTGTTTGAGGGTGCGTGGGAAATCACCTGTTGTGAACGATTGTTGAATAAGTCTGGATATGATTGGACTGAGGTCAGTCCGGAGTTCCTTGACCCAGAAAGCTGGGCATGGATCAGATTGCGCTGTGGACGTATTGATGGCTGCTATGGTGTCTTCGATGCATCGTTTGGATGGAGTTGAGAAGGTAGTGAGTGGTGTTTGATTGTAGGGCTGAAGGATGATGCTGGACGCTGGGTTGTTGTTTATCTGACAAAGTTTCGTTTGTAGATAATCCGCATATGTTTGAGGATGGATTCCATTTGTTTGTTCTGATGCAGGTTCTGTTGTAAGTTGCTTAACGAGGGCAAACAGGTCACGAGGTTTGTTGAGGGATCTCTTTAAAGTGTCGGCGTGGTAACGTCTCATGGTTTCAGTCACTGCGGTACGGTGCGCTGTGAGTTGTAAATTGTATGCCTTTTGGTCTGCTTCTGAGCGTGAGCGGCGCCAGCGTCTCTCAAGTTTTCTTAGTGTCGCGAGTGAGGCTTTCAACTCAGTAGAGTACCATGCTGCTGTGTGTCGTTTCGCTTGAGGTTTGTTTTTTGCTGGGCGAACAGCTATTGAACTGAATATTTCGTTCCAGTTGGAGACTAGTTCATCAGGGTTGTGTGCTGGTGAGTTCATTAGTGGGAATGCTGATTTCAGGATTAGATCTTTGTTGAATGGTTGGAATCTTCTCGGCGGATTGTTGGACTGACCGATTGCTGTGCTTTCATCTTTTTGGACATGGCTTGGCTGAGGAATTTGGAATAGGATTAATGAGTGATCTGACCATGGGACAGCGGTGATTGATATATCAGGGATGGTTGTTTCTCTGAAGGTTGGGTCTGTTGTGAATATTAGATCTAGCATGCCTCCTTTTATGTTCTTGTGTTGGCTCTCCTCTGCTGTTTTAGGGCCTTCAAGCCAGTATGGGTGCTGTGCTGGTCTTCTTGGCTAGGGAGGAGTGGCCTAGTGATTGGGGCAAGGTGCCAAGGGCTAGGAGTTCAATTCCCACTTAGGGACAGCATTCTCAGGCTTGAGAAACTGGTTTCTAGTCCTTGGACAAGCTTCTTAACCCTCTATTGCCTCAGGTTCACATGTAGATTGTGAGCACTTCAGAAATGAGGGAATGTATCCAGTACCAGCTTGTAGTGTGTGTATATCAAGCTTGGGTGGTATATCAAGAAATTGCATAAATATAAACATTTCAGGGCTCTCCAGACAGTCTGAGTGGGGTGATGTGCTGTGCTGATCATCTTAGCATAATTTAGGACCTTCCAGGCAATCTAGACCTAAGCTCTTTTGGATCTCATGGCATAATTTAGGGCCTTGCAGCTAATCTATGTGCTGTGCTGGTCCTCCAGGACAATTTAGGGCCATGCATCCAATTTGGACGCTGTGCTGATGTCCTCACTATTTTACCCCTCTCAAAGTGCTTTGGTGTGCTTGCACTAATTGGTGTACTTTGCTCTCTTGAGATGTTCCTCGTGCTCTTTATACTGCTTTACCCTTCTATGGTCATTTCTGGTGCTCATCTCAGCACTGTTAGGATTTTAAGTTTGGCTGAAAATGTGGGTCAAATATGTGACGCTAACATAAATGTTTGGGAACTCAGTTTTAACATATTATGTATTCTATTTTCAATTTTTAGAGATGGATAAAATATATCATAGACTTCAATTTTGATACTTCCCTTAATGACTTGCTAGTCATTGTATGCAAATTAAGGTTTTTTACATATTCCTTCTTATCGCTTTCACTCCATAATCCCAGGAAAACCAAAAATAGAAAGCTGGCAAGACTGAGAACATAAGAACTTAAGAAATGCAATACTGGGTCAAACCAAGGTCCATCAAGCCCAGTATCCTGTTTCCAACAGTGGCCAATCTAGGACACAAGTACCTAGCAGTTTCCCCAAAAAGACAAACAGGTTCCACAGTGCTTGTATAGGGGCAAGCAGTGGATTTCACAGGACCTCTTTAATAATGGTTTATGGACCTTTCCCCCGGGAATTTATTCAAACCTTTTTTAAACCCAGCTACACTAACAGTTTTTGCTACATCCTCCAGTAATGAATTCCAAAGTTTGATTACACATTGAGTGAAAAAATATTTTCTCCTAATAGTCTTAAACAGGTTATACTATAGATTCATTGCATATCCCCTAGTCTTTCTATTTTTTGATGGCATAAACAATCGATCTACATTTACCCATTCCACTCCATACATTAATTTATATCTCCTTTCAGCCATCTCTTTTCCAGATTGAAAAACCCTAACCTTTTAAGACTCTCCTCATAGGGGTATCTTTCCATTCCCTTTACCATTTGGTGACTCTTCACTGTACCTATTCTAGTAATGTTATATCTTTTTTAAGATATGAAGATCTGAATTGCATACACTATTCAAGGTGTGGTCGCAGCATGGAACGATAGAGAGGCATTATAATATCCTTTGTTTTATTTTCCATTCCTTTCCTTATGATATCTTGCATTCTATTTACCTTCTTGGCCGCCGCTGCACACTGGGTGGAGGGTTTCAATGTGTCATCCACGATGAAGCCTAAATCTTTTACCTGGGTGGTGGTTCCTAATGTGGAAACTTGCATCACATATAATTTGAGCTGTTCTTTCCTAGGTGCCCAACTTTGCACTGTTCCACATTAAATTTAAGCTGCCATTTGAACATACAGCCTTCCAATTTATCAAGGTCCTCTTGCAATTTTTCACAATTCTCTGATTGCTGTCTGCTCCATGACCAACTCTGATTGTTGCAGAGATCAAAATCTGAGTTGCTTTCTTCTGTCTAATCACTCCTGTTACCTTGGTGTGAAATCCATCTAGGCTGGTCTATGTGGCAACCCCACAACTTTTTTAGATCCTGGTTTGCATGGACATTTATTTATTTATTTATTTAACAGTTTTTATATACCGCACTATTCATCATTAGTGCGGTATATAAAAACATCTTTTAGAGCAATCCCAAACGCTCTTCCATGTCATACTCTTTCATAAGTAAATGTCAGAGTAAAATAAATGCCGCATCTATAACATTTTTTTAAATCATAGTAGTTGTTTTTTCTTATTTATAACAAATAGAAACTCTTTCTCTTATCCTCTCCATGAGAACCTACTTGACCTTGAAGAACTGAAAGCAAATAGCTATGAATCTGTTATACAGAAACAAAATAAATGTGTCTTCATCTTCCCAGAATTCTGATGTTGCTCTTCTTTTAGTGATTTTTCATACTGATCTCTTTACTGGCTTAGTCCAAAGCCTTAGGACCTAGAAGAACATAAGAAATGTCATACTGGATCAGACTAAGGTCCATCAAGCCCAGTATCCTGTTTCCAACAGTGGCCAACCCAGATCACAAGTACCTGACAGGTTTCCAAAAGGCACGCAGGTTCCACAATGCTTGTCCCAATCAAAGCAGTGGATTTCCCGGTTCCTCTTTAATAATGGTTTATGAACCTTTCCTTCAGGAACTTGTCCAAACCTTTTTTTAACCCATCTATACTAATAGCTTTTGCTGCATCCTCCAGTAAGGATTTCCAGAGTTTGATTACACCATTAGTCTTAAATGGGTTACGTTGTAGCTTCATTCTGTCTCACCTTTTACTAAAGCCCATTAGCTGGTTAATATGCATTTTAATGTGTGGCAACTGACAGGTAGGAACACGCTAAAACACACGTTAATCGATGATTGTGAGATAGGGTAGGAAATGGGCAGAGTGGTCATAGAGAGCATATTACTGCTAGCGCCATGATTGATGCCAGGGTAATTGTGTCTGTGCAGCGCAGCATACGTCTTGTAGTGTTATACTAATGTTCAGTAGTAGTATAGTAGCAGTAGTAACATGGGTTCACCTAACAATTCCTCTATGGGAATCATTAAGTGAACCCGCCTTAGTGAAGTGCATATTTGCGGGGCCCATTATACATTAGTACTAGGAACATACTGGTCATGCCACTGACAGCTGACATGGAGGCTTTGCAATTAAAGTGTGTTTGGTGTGTTAATTGCAAATCCTTTATGGGTAAAAGAAGCCCTTCATTTCCTTTTGAGGTTTTATGAGCTAACATCCTCTTTAGGACTATTAATTCTGCCACCACCATCTCGGTATTGGATTGCACCTTCTCTAACATTATCATTTCAAGGTCTCCAGTAATAATTTTGCTATGGCTGAAGCTGGTTTAGTGTGTCTACCGTATTTTGCAAGAGCTCGATCCACAACACATATGCTTGCATCGGGTTTTGTATTGCTACATCCATGGGCATGTTGATCCTGAGACAGAATGGGTATCTGGAGAAGTAGGTGTGGGCAGGGCGATACGAAGCTACAATTACGCCCTGTGTGACTTGCAAACCTGGTGCCCCCCTTGACATCAGCTGGCTGCTTTGGAGATGAGTATTTATATTGAAGAAATGTTTTCTGAATGGTATTTTCCCAGAACTGTGCTAATTCACAAATAGTTCAAAACACAACGGCGCTTACCTTGTCTGTGCCAGTTTGCTCTTGTATTGCTTTCTGCTTGCTCAGAGCAGGTGGTGTCTGCGGCTCCCCTCAGTACCTGTCCTTCCTCATTGCTGGCCGACACTGCTCTTAAGCGGGGAGAAAAAACAGCTGGTAGTGCACCGGGAGGCGACATAAATCAAATCTTCCCAGCAGAGGGAGAGAAGGAGGGAATGGTAGGTGGGCCACTATCTCCCAAGAGGTTATTTCATAGCAGAGAGGTGAGTGGCAGTGGCAAATGGAAGGCAGAACATTTTCACGCCACCTCCTTCTCCTCTTGCCACAGGAACATGCAGCTTTTAGATGCTCACAAGCCAGGCTGACTGCCTGTGGCAAACTTTTAAAGAAGTTTGCCACACTGCTCCATGCCCCCTCTCTTTCTCTAAGGTGCTGCTCCACAGCAGCCATAAGCCTGAGAAACCATTTCCCTTTGAGGGGCCAAAATCTTGGGTATTACAAGACTTTGGCTGCTACAAGGCTGCACTTTACAGAAAAAGAGGGGGTGGGGCACAGAGCGGCAACCTTCTTTTAAAGTAAATGTGAAGAAGTTTGCTATTGCCACAAATTGTGGTGGCCAGCCTTCCAAAAATATTGCCATGTCTGCTCCCGCTATCCTTTCAGGCTCTCCAAAGAAGTGAAAATTATTCTAGCAAATACCAATTACTTAAATCTTCTAAGTCCCCTTCTAAGATCTGAATTTTGCACAGAGATTTCTGAACCATGCCAAAGTGTTGTGCAAGTCGGTTTGTCTAAGCTTCCAGCCACTCTGTTCTCTCAGTAGCCCGTTCCACATGCTATTTCATACTGGCTATGTTTTTCTGGAGCTCAGTTAATGTGGCACTGTTCTCTTTTATGATATCTTTAACCTGCACAAGGTCTTGCATTAAGTCTTGTAGTAAAGCCTCGGGCTGTATTCTAGCCTTCAGGTTTAGTGGCAAGAGAGATTTATATTTTGATCTCTTAACTCCTTGTCCTGATGCAGTTGCGAATTCTAACGTCTACTAGTACTTTTCATTTGTATAATTCTACAAGGCGTATGCAATGCTGTACAGAGACATGAACGAGACAATCCTTGCTCATCAGAGCTTGCAGTCTAGTCAAGATAAACAATACAACTGGGAACTGGGATAAATCTAGGGGAATAGTCACTGGCTTACCCCCAGACGTATTGCAGTTAAAATACCATCAAATGGGATAAAAAAAAATCTATCTTTATGGGGGCAAGTTTCTTATAAGATTGCAGGGTCTTTACGGAGCTACAGCTTCAGGCTGCCATCTTGCTGGAGCTCACCAGCGCCCCCCTTACCACTTCCGGAGCTGTTTCAACATTTTTCTTTTTCGATCAAAGCTTACGTGGCACAACATTTTGCTTGTGTGCATGTGCAATAAAGGAATTAGACTAGCTCCTTGTCTGATAGCTTTCTAGAGTCCGCAGAACAATGCGTTCCTTAATACAGTGCATTGTTTCTCCCAAACCACATTCGATATGCCACTAGCATTACAACTCTGTTAACTGCAAAAGCTTAAATATGATTCTGTTTTCCCATGGCAATCTTTTCTCTTCATTCCCATTTCCATCAGACTATTCATGTTTCCTTTGTAGCAGGAAAAAATCTCTTAGCAATTTCTGTGCCATTTAAATGATAGGCTCAGGAATGCTTTTGTTTCAGTCTCTGTGCAGCAGTTGGCAGTGATGCAAAAAAGAGATGTGTTTTGTCGTGCTCTGTTTGATCAAGTGCTAAACCCGTGTGATCAATAGAGAGACAGATGTCGGGTGCAGATGGCCATGCCATGATACCTGGGGCAGAGTGGGCCTGCCAGTACGACAGAATGGGAACAAGAAAGAGCTGCACTGCAACAGAATGTGACAAATAAAATTAGGATTTGTACCAGTCGATAATTTACTGCTAATAGGAGGTGGCAGAGTTTTTCAGCAGGTATGTACGTATTTCTAGCAACACAACGAACGAGAGAAGAATGC